>OY986968.1:20692493-20723990 GCA_963920575.1 Narthecium ossifragum
CCATCCAAGATGAGTAGCTAGCTTCCTTTCTCTTGGGATTTCCATGTAGTTGTAGGAATCTTTTGTAGTTTTCTTAAGGATTTTTTATGTGTAATCTATGGGGATGATCTATTGTATGGTTTGAGCATGATTTATTTATCTTTTGTAAAGATAATGATTTTGGAACCAAGGAGGTAGGATCAAAATTTCTCCAAAGAAAAGACTACCGCTAGCAACTCTTTCTCGGTAGTCGTGTAATTGACTTGAGCATCATTCAAGGTTTTGATAGCGTAGCATATGACATGAGGGAGTTTGTCGATCCGTTGACCCAAAACAGCGCCCACGGCATAATCCGAGGCGTCACACATGATTTCGAAAGGAAGTGAATAATCAGGTGCGTGCACAATGGGTGCGGAAGACAAGGCTTCGCGAAGAGTAGTATAGGCATGCATGTAAGGATCATCAAAGTTGAAAGGAACATCTTTAGCAAGTAAGGCACAAAGGGGACGAGAAATTTTTCTAAAATCCTTGATGAAGGGACGATAGAAACCCGCATGCCCAAGAAAAGATCGGATTTGTCGAACCGATGATGGAGGAGGAAGTTTAGTGATAAGCTCAAGTTTAGCCTTATCAACTTCGATCCCCCTACTTGAAACAACGTGGCCCAACACAATCCCCTCATTTACCATAAAATGGCTCTTCTCCCAACTCAAGACTAGGTTTGTTTCCTCAAACCTAGCTAAAACTTTGGTAAGATTCTCTAGGCAAGAGTCAAAAGATTGGCCAAAGACTGAAAAATCATCCGTAAAGATCTCTAAAAAGTGTTCGATCATGTCTCCAGAGATGGCTAACATGCAACGTTGAAACGTTGCCGGTGCGTTACAAAGACCAAACGGTATACGACAGTAGGCGAAAGTACCAAAAGGAAAAGTAAATGTCGTTTTCTTTTGGTCCTTAGGGTCAATTGCCACTTGGTTATATCCGGAGTAGCCATCAAGGAAACAATAGAAGCTTTGCCTGGCAAGTCTTTCCAAAATTTGGTGAATGAATGGAAGTGGGAAATGATCCTTTCTAGTGAATAAGTTCAACTTCCGAGAATCTATACATATTCGCCATCCCGTAGTTTGGCGAGTAGCGATGCTTTCTCCCCTCTCATTTTTAATCACGGTAATGCCCGATTTCTTGGGCACTACTTGGGTTGGGCTCACCCATTTGGAATCCGAAATAGGAAAAATGACTCCTGCCTCAAGGAGTTTAAAAACCTCTTTCAAAACAACTTTCCTCATGTTTGGATCCAATCGACGTTGAAACTCTATGTCACTCTTAGACTCATCTTCTAAATGTATGCGGTGCATGCATATAGATGGGTCTATTCCCTTGAGATCGGCAATGGACCACCCAATGGCTATCTTGTGCTTGGTGAGCAGATTAATGAGTTTTCCCTCTTGTGCAAGAGTCAAGAATGAAGAGATGATTACCGGGAGGGAGCAATTCGACCCAAGATACTCATATTTCAAATTGGATATCAAGGGTTTCAACTCTAAGGTTGGAGGCTTAATCAAAGATGGGGGTGCCGGTGTGGAGGATATAGGTGGTAATGGCTCAAAAGAAGTTTTTTGAAAGGCCATGGCACAAGCATGTTTAAATTCATCGAGTAAATCCGAAATGGGTAAATCCGCATCTTGTAACGCATTAAAAACCATCGAAAAATCATCGAAAGTCAACCCTTCATCACGTAAACCCGGAAAATCCTCTTCAACACTCGGTAAATCATCCAAATTCAAAACATCATCACCACTCGATAAAGAGTCATCACAAGCATCAACAAATGATTCACAAGCATCATCCATATCAAAATTTGCAACTATCACATCATTTGCACATTCATCCACAATATCATCATCCACTAACGAATCAACCATGAAATATTCATTCACATGCATAGATTGTCTAGTAGCATAAAAAATATTTAATTTCAACTCCATATTTCCGAATGTAACGGTCATGATGCCACTCCTACAATTGATGCATGGATTGGCCCGTAACCAAGAAAAGTCATCCAAGTATGATGGGTATGGATTTCTTATGTCTAATACCCGGTTCCATGTCAAGTACAACGAAGTCGATCGGGAAAACACATCTATCGACCTTGACTAATATGTCTTCAAGAACACCCCGTGGTGTCTTGATAGATCTATCGACCAATTGCAAAGTCATCGAGGTCGGCTTGAGCTCTCCTAAGCCAAACTTACAAAACAAGGAGTAGGGCATAAGATTCACACTAGCTCCTAAATCAAGAACAACCCCCTCAATTAATTGATCTCCTATGATGCAAGAAATGGTAGGAGTGCCGGGGTCTCTTAATTTCGGAGGTAGATCGAGTTGAATAATAGAACTAACTTGCTCAGTTAGGAAGAGCTTTTTGGAGACGTAAGATTTAGATTGCCTCTTGTGGGTACACAGGTCTTTTCAAGAATTTGGCGTATGAAGGCACTTACTTGATGGCATCTAATAAGAGAAGGTTGATGTGGACTTTCTTGAAGAGTTCTAGCATCTCCTCATACTTGCCACTCTTCCAAGGTTGGGATGTGGCTTGAGGATCAACTAATGCTTGAGGGTATGGAGCCTTAGGAATGTATTGCTTGGTTGGTAAAGGATCGAGTAAAATAGGTTGAGTTTCCTTGAAAGAAGGTAATAGACTTGAAGAATCATGAGGGGCATGATGAGGTGATGCTTGAGAGTCTTTCATTGAAGTAGACAAATGAGGTTCATGCTCTTGCTCTAATGTGGTGTCTTTGGGCATCTCAACATTAGGAAAAATCTTTCCACTCCGGAGGGTAGTGACCGCTTGCACTTCCTCGTGAGTGGAATCAACATAATGTTGACCTTTAGGGTTTGCTATGGGTTGAGTAGGAAGTCTACCCTCCTCCCTTCTTGCCATAGTATTGGCCAATTGGCCTATTTGCACTTCCAACTTTGCAACGGATTGGGAGTGAGAATGTAAAAATTGGGTGCTTGACTCAAAAGAATCCAAGGCCTTGAGAAGTCTTTCCTCAATAGAAGGATCACGTTTTGGAGCTTGAGGAGCTTGATGTGCTTGATACGGAGCTTGGTATGGGGAAGGCCCAGGTGGCCTTTGACTCCAATTTGGAGGATGAGATGATAAAGGATAACTTGACACTTGAGGTAGATATGCATGAGGAGATTGAGGACAAGTTGGGGGGTATGCATGAGAAGCTTGAGGTGGCTGGTAGGTGGTTTGATTTTGTGGAGGTTGGTTAGAAGGATATGGCGCTTGCTACCTAGGAGGATAGCTTGGGGCTTGATTGCCCGAAATCGGAGGCCTAGAATTGTATGTATTTGGAGGTTGTTGGCCAGGATTTCTCCATGAAAAATTTGGATGATCCCTAAGACCGGGATTGTATGTATTTGAGTAAGGGTTATAAGTAGGCGTCGATTGATTGAAGACCGCATTGATATGCTCTTGCACGAGCTCCGGATACTCACATGCCAAATGGCAATCGGTAACTACGTGGCCGGGAGTCGAACATAGGAAGCAAAGTTCTCCCAATGATGGAGAATTGAGTGGGTAACTCGATGAAGAAGGAGTAGGAATTTGATTCAAAGAATGAGCAAGAACTTGATCAAATTTTTAACTTAGAGTATCAATTTGTTGTGCTACACGGGTGGCTTCGGATAGCTCTAACACTCCTCTAGGGTTGGATTGTCCCTTAGGACTTGAAGTATCCCTAACATTTCTTGAAGTAAAGCCATGGTTTTGAGAATTAATGGCAAGCTTTCCAAATAGAACCCATGAGTTCTCGTACGGATTTGTCATGAACACCCCGCCACAAGCGGTGTCTACGTTTTATTGATGACGTATTCTAAGGCCATTGTAAAAATAATCAACAAGAGACCACTTTGGAATTTGATAGTGTGGGCATTTCCTAATAAGCTCTTTAAACCTATCCCAAGCATCATGAAAGGTTCATCATCTTCTTGACGAAAGGTCGCTATTTAGGTCCTCATTTCATGAGTCTTTGCTATGGGGTAGAATTTTTCTAGGAAAGCACTTTGTAATTGGTCCCATGTGGTGATCATTTGGGGCTCAAGGGATCCTAACCAATGCTTGGCTTTGCCCTTCAAGGTAAATGGAAACAATTTCAGTCTCATTTGCATCCTCGCTAAAATTTGGAATCTTGACCGTGGAACTCTTTTCAAGAAAATTTTCTAGGTGATAGTAAGGGTCCTCATTACTCAAGCCGTGCAAGTTTGGAAGGAATTGAAGGAATTGAGGCTTAAACTCATAGTGTGCGGCTTGAACAATGGGTTGTTGTATGTCCGATGTGGGTGCAAATGTAGAAGGGACATAATAATCCTTCATACTCCTACGATCTGGGATAGGATTGGTGTGAGGACCCGTTCCTCTATTCCTATGGCTCATCGTTGACCACAAGGGCAATTTGATAAATTGTGCCTTGTTGGTTGGTTTCACACCCGCTTGTGCACACACAGGCCTTGTTTTGGTGTTTGTGTTTGAGTAGAATGGCTAGGTGGACCCGGGATCGCAAGATCCGGGCTTGGGTTTAAGTTTTAACCCAAGTCTAGCTTCCTGCGGAAGAGGGATCGATCCTTCCTGGCCAGGAGGATCAATCGTTCAACACTAGGAAGTTGGATCGATCGCACCTCTTGGGCGAATCGATCTGGCCTTGCTAGCCGGATCGATCCGACAAGTCGTGCGGATCGATCCCACCCTCCCCGAGCGAAGTCTCTGTCGGTGGAGTTCGACGGGAAGGAAGACTTTACTGGCCGTCACCTCCCCTGTCAGGGGAGGAAGACTTTACTCCCCCCCCCCCCCCCCCCCCCCTCTTCTCCACCTTCCCCGGCCTTATCATCTTTCCCCTCTCCTTCCCTTCTTCTCCCATCTTCCGCGCTCTGCTCTATTTTTCCCCTGTGCTGGCTGAACCTTCCTCGTCGCCGTTCTCCCTCCTCCGGCCACCGTTTCAGGAGCTTGGAGGCTCGTCGGGACCGTGGCGGCGTGAGGAAGATCCGAGGCTCGGTTTTGTGGGTTGAAACTGCGCTGTGGAGGTAGGGTTCCTACTTCAGACTCCGGCTTGGTTGGAAGGCTTGAATCCGGTTTTGTTTTCTTTGGTTTTTCCTCGTCTGGATGGTGTTTTCCCGGTTTTGGAAGCCTCGAATAGCTTCTTGATCCTCTTGGCTACCAGCCCACCAAGTTTGGGGAGGTTTGGTGCCATCGTCCGGCCGGGAGCGTCGTCGACGCTGGCCAGAGGGCTTGCTCGGATCGACCCTGGGTTGAGCAGGATCGATCGGACCGGCTTGTCGGATCGATCCTCCCTGGAACGATGCCTGTGGGTTTTGACCAGCCGGATCGATCCAACGGGTATCGGATCGATCCGAGGACTGGTCGGATCGATCCGAAGGTTGGTCGGATCGATCCGACTTGTGTGAGAGTGTGTTTTTTTAAGGCGGTTTTTCCCGCGGGGCTCCGAAAGCATGCGATTTTAGCGGTTTTGCCCGCGGGGCTTGATATAATGGCTTTGTGGTTGAACCGGGAGAGTGATGACTCCCGGGATTGTGTAGATTAAATGGGCTGAATGTATGCCCTTACTGCTTACGATTATTTGCATGCTTCTTTTATCGCTTTGTGGTGAACCGAGGAAGTCATGACCCTCGGGAGTGTTTAGTATAAATGGGCCGAAGGTGTGCCCCTGCTTGATGCTTGTTTTTACTGCTGTCCTTTTTTAATAGTCTGTTGTTGTGCGCATGATAGGCATGTTAGGCTAATCGTGGGTTGGGGTTGTCCCTAGGACTCCAGGATCAAATGCTAAGTTGTGGTTAATGTTACCCCGTTATGGATTGTCCTACCTGGGTTGGGCTCCTCCCTGTTGAGACGGGAGAGGTCTACTTGGGTAAGGACCTTGAGGGGATAACGTTGGGACGGGTGAGTTCCCGAGTTAGACATAACCTTTGAACTGGAGTTTAGGGACGTATTGGCTCTATGCTTTGAGTGCTGGGAGATGGTTGTCGTAACCACGGTTGTTCCACCAAGTGTGGAGATCCCGCTTGGAGAGGGGTGTCCTACTGGTAGCGTCATTGTCCACCCGGTGTCAGGGAATGTCGGAGTAAGCCCACCCCTGAACTGTGGCCGTCGGAGGACGTACTTTGGACAGGTGCCCTTCGGGTTATTGACGGGATTTATGGGGTCCTTGGCAGGCCTCAGCACTTGGCATAGAGTTAATACGGTTGGTGTCGCCTTTCCTTGTGAGAGTCGTAGAGTAGAACCCTGCTGAGCTTTGCCTCATTCCTACCTGGACCGTTTTGTTGCAGGTGCAGGTACCAGTGCTTCTCCTGTGGGCCCCCGGTGTTCGTCCTGCGGCAGCGCGTCGCCAGCCGACCATGTCTGAGGGCCAGTGCGGCTTCGTTTGTGCTTTTGCAGAGACCCCTGAAGATGTAATTTCTTTTTGTTAAATTGTAAATGTTGTAAACGTTGTATAACTCTGATGTATTTAATGTTTTATTATAGTAGTTGTTAACTTTTCTTCCACCCTTTATTTATTGTTATCTGTCTCCGAGGTTGGTTGTCAGTAGATGTAGGTTTCCCCCCCTCGTGTCCCGGTCCGGGATGGGTTTCTTGGGCCGGGGCGCGACAATTGGCATTGGGATTGGGGTCCGAATTGGGATTATCTATGACTTGCGAAGGTGGTGATTCCTTATGCAAGAAAACGTTTGAAGATTTCCTAGAGTCTAAGAATGCTTGCAATGTGATTTCTAGGTCATGATCATCACTCATTCATTCATATGGGAATTTGGACCATACAAGGTAAGAGATACATTACAGTGGGCTGGTCCAAGAACCTTGTATCTTCGCCCGTAGATGAGTCGCTTCGCCGCTTGGAAGCTTCACCTACAAACACAAAAAGATATAACAATATAACCAACGTTCTATTTTTGGTATTTTGTAATAAAAGAAAGTAAAGCAACCTAATTGAAGGAAGAAATTTATCCAGTAAGAAATTCAAATCATCAATTCCCCGGCAACGGCGCCAAAATCTTGACGTGCCCAAACCACTCGTCGTAAAAGTGACTAGGGCGTCGAGACTACAATATTTACCGAATCCTAACTAACTACTACGTAGTTAGAGGGAGTCCGGGTCGATCCACAGGGAAATGAGAATTGATTAACTTACTCGATAGATAACTCCCAACAATAGCTAAAATAATTTGGGTTTTGAAATTAATGATGATTAAAGTAATTAACTATGTAAAGGGAAATAAAACTAATATGGAGAAGTCTTGGGATTTCCATTTCATTGTAGGTTCTATCGTAGCCTCTTAAGGAATTAATGTGTATAATCTAATTGGGACGATCGAAATCTAGAAGTCGACAAGCGGGTGGTTAGCCTCACTTATCGCTCAACGGAAGTTGGCTTAGAATCATCCGTCGGAAAAAATCACATTCACAAAGTCGACGAATGAGTGATTAACTTCTATCGTCGCTAATGAACCTTCGATTAAGATCGATTCGTCGGAAGAAAAATGTATTGTATGGAATTGGGCATTGGGTTGAGATGGTTCTAGCACCTCGAATCCAATGCAATAAAGGGATAGAATGGACTCTCTAATTAGAGGGATAGGGATGGTTCTAGCATCCCTAAACTCCAATCTAGGGTTATATATCCTCCCAATGTAATTGGATGTGTTTCTAGTACATCCAACTCATTGGGGCATAACAACAAACACCCAACATGCACAAGCTTCTAACTCATACCAATAAAGGGCTTTCATCCATTCAACAATAAGATCATGCCGCTTTGCGGTACTTGTTTGCCAAGAAGGATGCCAAACCACGCTTACTCTGATGGATCTTGCTTCTTTAAGATTTCAATCTTGAATTTAAGGATAAAAAAGGCTGCTCTAATGTTGTAGCGGATCATCTTTCTAGGCTATCGTCCGAGTACATCTTAGACTCCATTCCGATCAATGAGTTGTTCTCGGATGAGCATCTTTTGGCCATTGATCAATTTCCCAAGCCGTGGTTTGCTCATATTGTCAATTATCTCACCACCGGGTAAATTCCACTCTTTTGGTCCAAAAATGATCGAAACAAATTCTTCTCACATATCACGAACTATTTTTGGCATGATCCATATTTGCTCAAACGGTGCCCGGACCAATTATTGAGAAGGTGTGTTCCCGAATCGGAAGTTACGTCCATCCTCACTCATTGTCATTCTCATCCTTGTGGGGGACATTTCTCCGGTAGGAAGACCGCCGCAAAGATCTTTGAATGCGGTTTTTATTGACCTACCATATTCCGTGATTCCCATAATTTCGCTAAAGCTTGCCTCCGGTGTCAACAAGTTGGTACAATTTCTAGACGCGATGAAATGCCCCAAACTCCCATTCTTGTTTGTGTAGTTTTCGATGTGTGGGGTATTGATTTTATGGGGCCATTCCCTGAATCAAATGGCTACTTATACATTTTGGTAGGGGTGGATTATGTCTCAAAATGGGTGGAGGCAATTGCCACAAGGACCAATGATCATAAAGTGGTTTTGAAATTTTTGCATGCCAATATTTTCACTCGTTTTGGTTTCCCGAGGACCATCATAAGCGATGGTGGCCCTCACTTCACCAGCCGGCATCTCAAATCCCTATTTGAAAAGTATGGAATTACACATAAGGTGGTCACGCCTTACCATCCTCAAACTAGTGGCGAAGTTGAGGTGTCCAATCGTGAGATCAAGCGGATTTTAGAAAAAGTTGTGAGAATTGACCCGAGGGATTGGGCATTTATTCATTTAAGCTCAATGATGCTTTGTGGGCCTATAGAATGGACTACAAGACGCCAATCGGGATGTCGCCATTCCAATTGGTATTTGGAAAACCTTGCCACCTTCCGGTAGAGATTCAACATAAAGCTTTTTGGGCGATTCAAGCTCTCAATTGGGATTCTAATGATATTTCAAGCAATAGGAAACTCCAACTTCATGAGCTTGAAGAAATTCGAAATGAGGCTTACGAGAATACCAAAATCTACTAGGCCCGGACTAAAATTTTTCATGATAAACTCATAGTTCGGAAAACCTTTGATGTTGGAGATAAGGTTTGGCTCTACAATTCACGCCTCCACCTTTTCCCGGGCAAACTTAAGACTAGGTGGAGTGGTCCATTTGATGTCACTAAGGTTTTCACCCATGGAGTCGTTGAGGTACAAAATCCTTTCTCGGGAGCTACAATTACTGTCAATGGCCAACGTTTGAAACCTTATATTCATAGTTTCTCACTTGACATCACTCTTGAGCCAACCATGATGTTGGCGGAGCCCCAGTATCCTTGAGCCTTTATCGCGTCTCGCTATAGACGGTAAATTTAGCGCTTGTTGGGATGCAACCCAATTCTTAGCTTTTGCTTAGTCAATTTTTTATTTTACTTTTTGCTTGCATGCTTGCTTGACATCTTGTTTCTTTTGTATGCTTGGCTTGTGTGCATGGTTGCCTGATTTTTTTTTTGGGTGTAGATGTGTGATTTTGATTTTTGTTTGTGTGTTTGTAAATAAATGTGGTGTATATCATCATTGATTCATTACAATGGTGAATTATTATGGTTGTGGGAGTTCAATCTTCATTGTTGAGTGAGAAAAGATCAGGTTTACATGTAAAAGTCATCTCATGATTCATTTTCGATGTGCCTTAAATATGTGTTTGAGGGACAGATTGATCCCTTCGTCTGTGAGGATTGATCCGTTTTTCGTTTTCCAGCGAGTGTGCCTCTGCCATCCAGGTTGGGATCAATCCCTCAATTCAAAGGGGATCAATCCCAACTTATCCACGTCAGCAACCACATTAAGTTAGATTGGGACACACCTGATTGACTCAACTTGATTTGGATCTAAGCCATGATCTGACCCAAACCAAGTTGAGCAAACCAAATTGACTCATGACAACTGACTTGATCCAGCCCACTTATTTAAACATAAATCTAAAACTCACTCAGTCCATCCTATAAAAACCTAAAGACCGGATCCCCAGCTCTAAATCCCTAGAACCCGATCCCCCCAGCGCCCTAGAGACCTGATCCCTATCGCCGCCGCCTCACCTCTTCTCCCTCGTCGCCATCTCCATCGCAAATCCATCATCACCGCCAAGCTACAGCCGCATCGACGATGTGAAAGTCCATCTCCATCGGCAACTTCACCATCCATTGTTCCACCGGTGCCCTCCTTCACCCATCCCTCCACCTCATTCCCCCTTCGTTCCCCCTCACAGCCACTTGACCACCGCCAAAGCACCGGTTCCCCAGCAACCATGGCGCCGCGGGTTACTGAAACACCTTGAAAAGTGTCGTAGTCTTAAGAAGTACGTCAAAATTAGAAATTTATAATCCGAATCACTAACTAACTACTTTATGGGTAGATAGCAATGAGTCCGAGTCGGTCCACAGGGAACATGATTAAGCCGAATTGTCGTGCATAGTTCTAAATCAAGAGTCAAGAAAGAGGAATGATAGTTGGTCTTCGAACTACTTTTAACGGCAATTAAACTAACGCAGAATAATAGTCTTATGAGAATTGATGAGAATGCATAATGTTATATTTTTACCCCTTAATACTTAGTCTCCTGTGCTTATTTAGTTCCTAAATACACTCATTATTCTTATATTTTGATTTAGGATGCAATTGAAGTCCTTAAGTCGAAAAGAAGTTGAAAAGAGTGCATGGATTAAGTTTAAAAATTAATCTGTACCTGCTCATGAAGAACCAGATGATGTTCCATATATGGTTGGAAAGCTCTTGAAGTCTAGATTCTGGAGAATTTTACGGTTCGTGATTCCGAGTTTCCTAGAGGAAGTTACGGCAATTTTAGTACCGATGGCGCAGTCTGGATGGCAGAACAGTGAATAAGCTGGAACGTCCGATCGATCCAACACCCAGGGTCCGATCGATCGGACTATGCAGAAACGTGACAGAACATGTATTTTTTGGCTGAACATGGGCCGATCGATCCATCAATCCATCCTAAGGGGTCCGATCGATCCAGCACACATAGTTCGATCGATCGGACTCGGGCGTAAATAGAAGTTGAAGATTTGAATGAGACCGATCGATCCGACACTCAAGGTCCGATCGATCGGACTTTCCCAGTGAATTAAATCGACGGTTTAAATCTAATCCGTTGATAGAGAGACTTTGGGGCTATAAATAGGACTCTTTCTAGGGTTTGAGGGGGGATTCTTGGACACTTTTGGCTGCTCTTTCTCCTCCGTTATATTTTTTCTAGGTTTTATCTTATTTATTGGAATCTTTTGAGGATTGTTCTCGATGGCCCTGCTTGGCTAAATCTTGATCCTTGGTCGAGAAGACTGAAACCTCGGAATCAATGAAACTGTGAGATCTAAATTATTTTTATTGTTCAGTTTATAGATAAGTATTGAATGTTCTTCTGTTATTAAATATTCATGATTGTCTTGTCTAATTGCTAGAAGCGCTACTAGTTTATTATTCATTGCGATCTACTGCTAGGTTGGATATCAAATCCGGAATTGTTTGATCCCTCTAATCTGCGAAGCAACTAGGGTTTAATAATCTACTGCGTTTCAGAGATTGTTAGGTTTTGGGAAGAATATTTGACTAGATTAAATGCAACCGCTTGTGCTTGTGTTGTTTAGCTTCATCGATCTCCCTATTCTTAACGCTGCTACTAGATTAAATCTACAGCGCTTGTCTTAGGTTGTTTAGTAGTTAGGGTTGATTAGATCGCTTGTTTCTAATTAACTATGATTGAGGAGAGATTCGGATTTCATTCAAACGGTGAATATTCATGGTATGAATTGATTGATACTTGCATCTATGATCAGTTGTTGGATTCCGATGGTGGATGTTGACTCAGATCAATACTCTTTCTTTGCTTCTCTTCCACAAAACTAGGCTAAAAATAAAATCAATACTCTTTAAAACAAATAAAATCCCTGGCTTATTCGTGGGATCGACTCGTACTCGCACTACTACATTTGTTTTAAAGAGTATTGATTTTATTTTTGAGTGCCTGCGACAGCACATCAAGAATAAGCCAGGGATTTCTAATCCGTAATCAAGAACTATCTAGGTCTTCCTAGGATAAGAGAAAACACATTAAGGATGAATGGTTTTCCAAAGGTTGATAGGAGAGTGGCTAAATCTCCCTATCACACAATAAAGATTCGTAAGAAGTCTTTATCGGAACGAAGATCAAATCAGCGGATAATTGGTATGATAATAATCAAAGTGGTTCTAGGACTTTGAGATCGCCTAATCAATAAAGATAAAGAATGAATTGTAGGTTATAATCATAGGTCTTAATGGTTCTAGCATTAAGGTAGTGGTTCTAGCACTCCTACAATCATACTCTAGGGTTTAGAATCCAATCCTAAGATCTAACATGATTCTAGCATGAAAGCATCTTGGAAAAGTCCTAATCCTAGCCTCTAACATGCAATACTCAAAACCAGCGATCGTAATCTCAGCGTAACTTTCAAATCCAAACTCAAAATGAGATGATTAAAGATTTGGTGGAAAGCTAAGGAAGAGATTTACAACTTTTGTGTTTTGAGTATTCAAAGATTCCGGCCGTACAACCACGGAAAAACCGAGGAAAGACAGGCCGAATTCTAGGGCATAAAGAATATACAATTCATTCACCATAATAGATCAACACCAATAAGATATGACAATAAAAGATTATTCCATTAAAAACCATTAAAAGAATACATGCTCAGATCCATGGAAGTCCCTAGAAAGATTCTCTAATATATCATAGAAATCCCTAGGCTAGAGTTTAGTTACTCTTCGCAAGCAGAAGATCCGTCGATGAAAGTCGATGAGAAGCTCCACCCATGGATCAAACCTTGAGATTCTAACCTAGATTTGGGGAAGAGAAGCAAAGATAGAGTCAAGGAGGAGAGGAAAATTCGTCTATGGATGGCTGCCAAAATCCCTCAAACAAGGTCTATTTATAGGTTTTTGTAAAACCCTAACTAGGATTAGATCTCAGCCTTTTATTTTTCCCGCAGCGCCAAAAGAGATCGATCCCCTTTGGAAAACGGATCGATCTTCCTTGTCCGTGAACTCAGGATCTGGATTTTGCCCGACCAAGATCGATCTCCTTGGAAAAATGGATCGATCTTCTTTCCACGGCTGAATAGAGTCTCCAGGTTCGGATCGATCTGGCTTGTCTCAGATCGATCCCGTTGAGACATGCTTTTAATTAACTCTCTGTCACGCCTGCGGCTGGAAAGTAGATCTATCTGCTGGTATTGAGATCGGTCTTCTTTGCTTCAGTTGGACAGCTTCTTGCTGGAATAGTTAGATCGATCTCCTTTGGATGTCAGATTGATCTGAGTTGCGCAGAATTGTCAAAATAGCTTCGTTTTTGCACCAAACTTGACCTAGCCTTTGTTGAAGGCTCTTATGCCTGAAATGTACCATAGACCATCAAAATAGCATCGCTCGGAGGCTAACATGACCTAGTTAAAGGGGCGATTTGTGCACTTTTCATGCGTTATCACACCCCCCAACTTGATCTTTGCTAGTCCTCGAGCAAAGCAAAACAGAGATAAACATAAAGCATTAAGCCTAAGTAGCCACTTTCGTAGGTCTCACGTTTACACTTAGCATGTGTAACAAGGCTTTAAACCCCTGGGTGGCCCCAGTGGAGGAGTTATAGTCTGCTGAGGGTTTCCGGTGATGATACCCACAAACATCGATACATCCCCTTGAATATGCCATTAGAAATCCATCATAAGACTCATTAGCTCTAATGCACGAATCAGAAATATTACCCATGAACGTACCCTTCAACTCATAGTCACATAAAGATATAGCAAAGCAAAACATGTTGTAACATACTTCCAATATTTTAACATATTTACTCATGATTGAAAATAACTTTGCACTCCAGTGTGTGAATAGAGTTCCACATGCTTCTGAGTATCCATTATATCCAAACATTGAACTATTCAAGATCACCATCCTGAATCAGCATATATTTTCCACTTATCACATAACAATCTCTGTTCTTTTTTTTTTATAAGGAACTTCAACTGTTTTACGCGAACACCATGCAGGTTAGACACACTGCCCGGTCACTAAGTATGGAAATCCCTTTTTTTCTTTTCTTTTTTCTTTTTTTTTTCTTTTCAGGTAATTCAACTGTTTTACTCGAACAACACGCTAGTTAGGCACACTGCCCGGTTACTAAGTTGAAGACCCTACACTTTCAGACACCTATACTTTTTGCGAACAGAAAATTGCATGTATTCATGTGTCTTCTATGACATGACAAAGAACTGTAAATCTATCCCAGTTTCAGGCTTAGAATCTAATTTCAACTCTTCGACATGTGAAAGTGAACATGTGCAGTAAGATATGTCAAGCTATCCTTAAATCATGGTAAAAGTGTTAAAGTATAGAAATAATATCATGCATTATAAAAATTTACTATCCCTTATATACCATACAAGCATCAGAATAATTCATAAAATAAATTTCTAAAACAAGCAGCTTTGTCAATAACTCTCCTAATTTCATTCCTTTGGCACAATTCAATAGATGTACAATCTGTGACAATCTTAAAATATTAAGCATGAAATTTATAAATGCTACCCCCAACTTAAGCGGGTTTGTCCTCAAGCACGTAAATAGGGTAAGGGGTAGAGATAACCTGATGAAGCCTCGAATAAATTAGTAACCTGGGGTGAGGTAAAACCATATGTGCCAAGCAGAATTAATCGGGAAGACCAAGTATGTTCGGGACGTACATCCCAACTAGATGCGAACCGTAACAGCAGAAGCCTGGAGAATAGTAGAAGAAACACCCCGTGATCGTACAGAAGAAAATAATGGAATAAGGATGCAAAATTAGAGAAAAATTGGGCAGCATCTCCTTCATTTATTCAGTCAGCCCAAGGGCAGTACAAACATTCATTACACATTGACAGGAAAAATAAACTACCCTATGCTTCCACCTGCATCAAACAAGATTTAATCATATGAACCATCACAAGATTACACCCACATAGAATCATGTAGGCACACCCACAGTACCCACCCCCAGAACCCAAAGTTAGCGTATATATACGTCAAAATGTCAACCCATATACAGAAGTGAGCGAAGTACAGAAATGTCGTCCTTACGATCACACAAAAAGTGCTCATCCACAAAAGACATGAACCTAGGTAAAGGAGTTACCAGATATTTAAGGACACTACAAGGCCTAAGAACATGAAAACACTAAACTCAAGGACGAGGATCGGACGGTCCAGGAGACTGGTAGGGAACGATGGAGAGGTCGGCTGGGGCAGTAGAAGAAATACCCAAGTGCTCACAAATCGGCAGCAGCTCGCGCGCCTCCACTGTCCGAAGACGCGCGATGTCGAACGTGAACTCGAGGTTCACTTCACGCTGCCATCTCGGAACAAGGCCGGTCGTGGTTGTAGGAGCAGTTGGCGGGCACGTGGGTTTTCCTTTCTTTGTCGGCCGCGCAGGAGCGGGTGAGGGTAGTGCGCTAGCGGATGCTTTCCGCTTGCCTTTCGAAGACCCGCCTGGAGCTCGAGATGGACCGGCAGGAGCCTTGGCGTTTGATGTCCGGCCATGGGGAGTGATGGGTGGGGAAGATGACTGCTGAGCTGCCGATGACACCACCAGTGGAACGAAGGAGACCAGAGGTGATGAAGGTGGAGATGGCGAGGGGACATACGTCGGATCAGAGGAGGAAGACGACGGAGATGGTGGAGGAACCCGCACTTTACCATAAGTAGAAGCACTTGCTCTGGTAGCAAGCTTTTTCGCTTTCTTGGGCGGCATGGCTTGAAACGGAAAGAATGGCGGCCGGCGGTGAAGGGAAAAGGAACAGTCGGAAAGAGGGTTTGGGGTTTTAAGGGGTATGGGGTTATGGGGAGTGGTGGAGATATAGTGGGAAGGAACGGTAGTGGATGAATGTGGATGCCGGAGGTCGGTCGGACTTAGGTCGGACGGAGGCCGCAGGCGAGACGACCGGGAATCGTCAGAGAAGATGAAAGGGATACGGAGCGGAGCGATGGCCCAGGAACAAGAGAAAGTGGATCACTCCGGATTGCTGACACTAGCCTTGTAGGGGCCCAGACACACCCGACCCAGATCGATCTTGCTTGGCAAGCAGATTGATCTCGACTAAATAAAATAGGAAAACACCCAAAAATAAATTTCGAAAACTAAAATTTTATTAAGTAAATAGTCACTACGGAGGAAATATGAAGGGCATAATTCTAAAGAGCAGGAAATAAAACCTAGAAGCACTGAAAACAGATGAAAGCAACTCAGAAAGCAAAGCAGACTACAACGAAAATAAAAATCCAAAGCATCCTAATGCCTAATTATCACTATCCGCATCTTCATCATCCTCCTCCTCTTCGTCCTCATCTTCATAATCCTCTTCGGACATATCTGCGATATAGTTCTCTCTCTCCTCGTCAAAATCGGAATCGGCCCTCCTTGGTGTAGGTGGACGATCCGGATCGTCGCTCGCATACGACGACGCAGGTTCTGAGGCAGGTGGCGATTCATAAGCGGCCCTAGGAAGCACCACGGATGTTGAACCATCCGGGTGCTTGAATGCAATCCATGGGTCAGCCAGGTCCGAATGCTGTCGTAGGTTGGCTGCCAAGTTTTGCATAGAATAATACGTGAGGTCCATGCCATGGAACTCAATACCCTGAGGATAATTAATCATCCCGCCCGAATTGCGATTTTTCCAAGAAGTTGTGCCAGGCGGGAAAGTGATGAAGTGGAGTTCACTGCCGACTGCCTCGAACGAGAAGGACTCGATGGTGTCATGTGACGAAGCAGAATCTTGTGACGCTGGCGATCCCGGATCCATGACGGCGTCCTGGGAATTATAGGAGTGGTCATGGGATCCAGAGTAGGACATGGCTGTAATTAATTTGTAGGTTAGTTCAGTGGCTGAAAGATGAGAGAAACCATAAGTGGAAAGATGAGATCGATCCTAAGAGTTAAGGGGATCGATCAGACATCCCCAGACTTGGAAGAACAATATTAACTGAGCATGGACGAGAGAGAGGGAAACAGGGGATGGTTGGACGGATGGGGAGAAGGAAAGAAAGAAAGAACAAAGAAGAAGGAAAGGTCCAAGACAAAGAAGGAAAAGGGAATACGGAGGACACCGGCTTTGGTCGCCGGCGTCAGTGGTCGGATGCCATGGCGAAAGCCATGGGTTCCGCCGGTAGAGACAACAGGAACTGAGAGAGAAAAGAGAGAAGGACGGAAGTAAAAGACTGGGATCCCTACCGAATAATCCTCGGACGAACTTGCTAGTGAGATCCACGCCGGAAACGCCGAAGACGTTGAGCTCTACGCCGGAGACGGAGAAGATGATCGAAGGACACACCCGGGTAGCTATGGTTAGAAGTGACGAAACAAAGGGCTAATGGCTGTATAAATAGAGGGTCTCGCCGCCTCTAAGAGTGCTAGATCTAATTACAGAAACTAGTAGAAAAAGGAATTATGGAGAGAAGGAGGTAAGGAAATAAGGAAAGCCGGTGGTGAGGAAGGCGGTGGGAAGACGGTGGTCCGAGTTTGAGTCCAATCGGGTGCTCTGTTTTTTTTTTTCCAGGGAGCCCGATAAAGATCGATCTCAAGGCAGCATGAGATCGATCTTCTTCCCTCCAGATGTGATGGTCGATCACCACATCGACCCTGAGAAGCCAATTTCGTGACAGAGGCTCACGGTCGATACGGCGGACGATGCGCCGGTCGACCGCGAGCCAGTAAATTTTTTAATGACCTTGGAGCCCGATCCAGATCAATCTTAAGGTGAAAGAGATCGATCTGGCTTATTCTATCACCTAGTTAAACTTGCTTGGTCAAAGAAGATCGATCTGAAAGGTAATGGATATCGATATCATTTCTCCAGAACGGCAAAAACAGGGCAATTACACTAGCATCTATCCACAAAATGTATTACGAACACTAACCCCCCCCAAGGCATAAAAATATAGCAATTTACTACCCTATTTCCACACGTGAATGCAACCATGGGCAAGAAAGCTAAATTTGGATCCGTAACACAATACGCATTACAAGCATGCCAAGACCAAAGAGAATACCATGCAAACAGTGATAAAGATAAACGAAAAACTTACAAAAAGCAAATAAATCAATTACAAGAAAACTAAAAGAAAGTAAACTACTAGAAACTGATGGGTTGCCTCCCATCAAGCGCTGGGTTTAACGTCGCTAGCCCGATGAAGTTAAAGATCAATCACCGATAATGCGGCTCATCCAGCGTCATCGTAGGGTCCAGCTGTGGAGGATTTTCGATGTAAGGTTTCAATCTATGACCATTCACTATAAAGATAGAACCCGATTTAGGATTCCAAATTTCAAATGCTCCATGAGAAAAAACTTGTTTTATTATGAATGGACCATTCCACCTAGACCGAAGTTTTCCCGGGAAGAGTCTAAGCTTGGCGTTAAAAAGCCAAACTTTATCACCAATGTTGAAAACTCTTTGATGAATAAATTTATCATGATACGCTTTAGTCCGGTCCTTAGAAATTAGAGAATTATCATAGGCTTCATTACAGATTTCTTCTAGTTCATTCAATTGAAGTAAGCGGGTACTACATCCAATCCATGGGTTCCAATTCACTTTATGAATATTTAACCATACTTTATTCATGAGGTTTACTGGAAGATTACAATGTTTACCATAAACCATTCTAAATGGGGACATACCAATCAGAGTCTTATAAGCAGTACGATATGCCCACAAAGCATCATCCAGTCGCATAGACCAATCTTTTCTATCTGACCGCACAACCTTTTCTAGAATTCGCTTAATCTCACGGTTCGACATCCCTACTTAGCCACTAGTTTGAGGATGATATGGTGTGGAAACTTTATGAGAGATGTTGTATTTATTAAGGGTTTGGCGGAAGTATCTATTCATAAAGTGGGATCCTCCATCACTAATGATTGCTCTAGGGTGACCAAATCGAGACAAGATGTTCGAATGAAGGAATTTGATAACAACTCGATGATCGTTTGTCCTAGTAGCTACAGCTTCTATCCACTTAGATACATAATCAACTGCTAATAGGATATACGTGAATCCGTTTGAAGGAGGAAAAGGACCCATAAAATCGATACCCCAAACATCAAAAATTTCACAAACAATGATAAGAGTTTGTGGCATTTCATTTCTGCTGGAAATATTACCAAGCTGTTGACATCTAATGCAAGCTTGAGAAAAACTATGAGCATCACGAAATATAGTCGGCCAATAGAAACAAGATTGAAAGATTTTGACTACAGTTCTCCGGCCAGAAAAATGCCCCCCACAAGCATGAGAATGACAAGTGGTTAAGACAGAAATAATTTCAGATTCAGGTACGCAACATCGCATAATTTGATCAGGATAATGTTTAAAAAGAATCGGATCATTCCAGACATAGGATTTAGTTCGAGAGAAAATTTTATCTTTGTCTTGCTTGGTCCAATGAGAAGGAATGAATCCTGTAACAAGATAGTTCACGATATGTGCATACCAAGGTGTAGGAGGACGATCAACAACGAAAAGATGTTCATCAGGGAATGTGTCATTAATCGGAGTTGAATCGTTTATCACATCTAAGGGCAGTCTAGATAAATGATCAGCTACTACATTCAAAGCTCCATTTTTATCTCTTAATTCAAGATCAAACTCTTGCAAAAGCATAATCCAACGGACTAACCTCGATTTAAGTTCTTTCTTCCCTACAAGCTATCTTAAAGCAGAATGATCGGTGAATATAATAACCTTGGATTCAAGAAGATATGAACGGAATTTTTCCAAGGCAAAGATTACAGCTAGCAATTCCTTCTCAGTTGTGGTATAATTAAGCTGAGCTTCATTCAAATTCTTACTAGCATAATAGATAACTCTGGCCAATTTATCAATCGTTTGCCCAAGAACAGTACCAACTGCACGATCCGAAGCATCACACATAATCTCAAAAGGGTGATCATACAAAGGAGGATGACAAATAGGTGCTGAAGAAAGAGAATCACAAAGGATATTAAAAGTTTTAAGGCATGATTCATCAAATACGAAAGGAACATCTTTCGCAAGCAAAGCACAGAGAGGACGAGATATTTTACTAAAATCCTTGATAAATCTGCGGTAAAATCCTGCATGCCCCAAGAAGAATCTGATTTGACGAACTGAGGAAGGAGGCGGCAATTTAGAAATTAATTCTAGTTTTGCTTTGTCGACTTCTATCCCACGACTCGAAATCACATGACCAAGCACAATTCCTTCATTAACCATGAAATGTCTCTTCTCCCAACTAAGCACAAGGTTTGTTTCAACACATCTAGCAAGAACTCTAGAAAGATTTGATAAACAAGATTCAAAGGTTTTGCCAAAGACAGAAAAACATCCATAAATATTTCTAGGAATTGCTCAATCATGTCCCCAAAAATCGAAAGCATACAACGTTGAAACGTAGCTGGAGCATTACACAAACCAAAAGGCATTCTTCTATATGCAAAGGTTCCAAAGGGACAAGTGAAGCTCGCTTTCTCTTGGTCGACTGGATCTATAGCTACCTGGTTATAACCTGAGTAACCATCAAGGAAACAGTAGTATGATTTACCCGCTAACCTTTCTAAGATCTGATCAATAAAAGGCAAGGTAAAATGATCCTTTCTTGTCAATGTATTCAGTCTCCTATAGTCAATACATACTCTCCAACCTGTGGTCTGACGGGTTGCGATTTCTTCTCCTATTTCATTTTTAACTACAGTAATCCCAGATTTCTTAGGAACTATCTGAGTTGGGCTAAGCCATTTAGAATTAGAAATCGGGTATATAATACCGGCTTCTAGGAGTTTCACTACCTCTTTCATGACCACGTCTTTCATCAAAGGATTGAGACGACGCTGCATCTCTCTAACACTTTTAGTTTCATCATCTAAATGTATACGATGCATGCAAATAGAAGGATCAATAACTCTAAGATCTCCTATGGACCATCCAATGGCTCTCCTATGTAACCTAAGAACTTCAATCAATTGAGATTCCTAAGTTTTAATGGTTTTTAATGGAATAATCTTTTATTGTCATATCTTATTGGTGTTGATCTATTATGGTGAATGAATTGTATGTTCTTTATGCCCTAGAATTCAGCCTGTCTTTCCTCAGTTTTTCCGTGGTTGTACAGCCGGAATCTTTGAAAACTCAAAACAAAAAAGTTGTAGATCTATTCCTTAGCTTTCCCCCAAATCTTGAATCATCTCATTTCGAGTTCGGATATGAAAGTTACGCTGAGATTACGATCGCTGGTTTTGAGTATTGCATGTTAGAGGCTAGGATTAGGACTTCTCCAAGATGCTTTCATGCTAGAGCCATGTTAGATCTTAGGATTTGATTCTGAACCCTAGAGTATGATTGTAGGAGTGCTAGAACCACTACCTTAATGCTAGAACCATTAAGACCTATGATTATAACCTACAATTCGTTCTTTATCTTTATTGATTAGGCGATCTCAAAATGCTAGAACCATTTTGATTATTATCATACCAATTATCCGCTGATTTGATCTTTGTTCCGATAAAGACTTCTTACGAATCTTTATTGTGTGATAGGGAGATTTAGCCACTCTCTTATTAACCTTTGGAAAACCATTCATCCTTTATGTGTTTGCACTTATCCTAGGAAGACCTAGATAGCTCTTGATTACGGATTAGAAATCCCTGGCTTATTCTCATAAGACTATTATTCTGCATTAGTTTAATTCCCGTTAAAAGTAGTTCGAAGACCAACTATCATTCCTCTTTCTTGACTCTTGATTTAGAACTATGCACGACAATTCGGCTTAATCCTGTTTTCCCTGTGGACCGACTCGGACACATTGCTATCTACCCATAAAGTACTTAGTTAGTGATTCGGATTATAAATTTCTAATTTTGGCGTACTTATTAAGACTACGACCCCAGATCAAGTAAAGCTCCTTCTATCAAATGACTTCCTATGATGCAGGATATCGTAGGAGTACCTGGATCTTTAAGCTTAGAAGGAATATCACTACGAAGAATAGAACTTACTTGTTCAGTTAGGAAAATCTTCTTAGAAACATGCGATCGAGATCGACGCTTCTGAGTACATAAATCTTTTAAGAATTTCGCCTAAGAAGGAACTTGTTTAATCGCATCCAAAAGAGGAAGATTAATATGAACTTTCTTAAAAACTTCCATCATCTCATCAAGTTTAGAACTTTTGGAAGGAGTCGAAGTCGGATCTACCAGGGCCTCAGAAAAAGGAATTTTCGGAACATAGGTCCTAGGATTCGGCTCAGGTGATGAAGTAGAATCATGATGAGCAGGAATTGAAGTTTTGGGTAACACCTCATCATTAGATGCATGCAAGTCTCTATCTAATGGAACTTGAGAAGTAGATGGAGTTGCACTAAGAGGTTGAGATGTAAGATCATGATCTAGATATTCCTCATCCGATTTCTCGACATTAGCAAAGGTCTTCCCACTTCGCAGAGTAGTGACAGCTTGGACTTGTTCATGAGAAGACTCAATGGAATGTTGACCTCCAGGATTAGGAATCAGTTGACTCGGTAATCTACCCTCTTCTCTCCTATACATAGAATTAGCCAATTGACCCATTTGAGCTTCAATCTTAGCTAAAGTTTGAGAATGAGAATGTATTAGTTTGGTTAACTCATCCATATTTGGGCTTTGATTTGGTTGTGGTGGAGGAAGAGATGGTTGATTTTGAATCGCTGGAGGTTGTGGAGGTCCATACGGTTGATACCCCAAAGACTGAGAAGGTTGAGATTGATAAGGTACTTGAGAGGGATAATTTTTAGGCGGCCGAGATGATGGCTGAATTTTCAGAGGGTAATTTGGATTTTGATTATTCATCGATGGTCTAGGATTGAACAAATCAGACTGTTGACCAGGTGTTCTCCATGAGAAATTCGGGTGATTCCGTAAACTAGGATTATATGTATTAGAATATGGATCATAAGCTGGTTTGGACTGATTATAAATTGCATTCACATGTTTCTGAACTAATTCTGAATATTGAAGCACTAAATGACAATCCGTGACATCATGACCAGAATTTGAACATAAGAAACAAATTTCTCCTGAATGCGGTGGCAATGAAGGATTTGAAGATACAACTTGGTTTGTAGTCTGAGTCAGAACTTGGTCAAGCTTCCTACTAATATCTACTTGTTGAGCTAAACGAGTAGATTCATTTAATTCTAGGGTACCTCTAGGTCTATCTTGATTAGACAAATCTCGGGTATTCCTAGAAGATGAAGCATGATGGTGAGAATTTTCCGCTAATCTCTCAAAAAGCCTCCACGAATCATCAAGAGGATTTGTAATAAATACTCCTCCACAGGCGGCATCGATAGTCATTTGATGTCTCTCTTTAAGACCACTATAAAAGTTCTCTATGATAGCCCATTGAGGAAATTGATGATGAGGACACTTGCTAAGGAGTTCACTATATCTATCCCATGCTTCATGAAGAAGCTCATCATCGGCTTGTTTGAAAGATGAAATTTCTTTCCTAAGATCACTGGTCTTGGTAATTGGAAAGAATTTAGCAAGAAATTGGGTTTGAAGTTGAAGACAAGTCGTGATGGATCTGGGCTCTAAAGATGTAAGCCAATATTTAGCTTTGCCCTTGAGAGTAAAAGGAAAGAGTTTCAATTTCCAAGCATCGTCAGTAAAATTATTGACTTTTACAGTAGAACTAATCAAGATGAATTCCTCAATATGATTATAAGGATCTTCATGAGATAATCCATGAAAAGCAGGAAGCGATTGAAGAAATTGAGGCTTGATTTCATAATGGGCAGCTCCTATCACTGGGGGTTGAATGCACGAATTTGAAGTATATAAAGTAGGAATATAAAAATCTTTCATTTTCATGCGGCCTTGATCTTCGTGATGGGTCGGGTTTTCCTCATGATCATGATGGTCATCTGGGTTATGGTTCTCCATAGATGAATCAGATGAAATATTCACAGGTCTAAGCAATGTAGTACGAGAATTCAAGAATTCTTGCAATGTAATATTTAAATCTAAATCTTCACTAACATTCATTCATATACCAAATCACCAGAGCAAACAAGGTTTAGAAATACAAACAGTGCTATCTCGAAGAAGTTTTGACCGATGCTCCTTCTCCGCTTGGAAGGTGCTTCGTTAAAGTCCCTAACGCACGATCAAAAAGATAGGAAATATTAGCACTGGTACTATTTTTGGTCTTTTTATATAATAAGCAAAATAAAATAACAACTTGAAATAAAACTACACTAAGCAATTAACTCAATAAACCGTGTTCCCCGACAACGGCGCCAAAATTTTGACATGCCTTAAAAGTGTCGTAGTCTTAACAAGTACGTCAAAATTAGAAATTTATAATCCGAATCACTAACTAACTACTTTATGGGTAGATAGCAATGAGTCTGAGTCGGTCCACAGGGAAAACAGGATTAAGTCGAATTATCGTGCATAGTTCTAAATCAAGAGTCAAGAAAGAGGAATGATAGTTGGTCTTCGAACTATTTTTAATGGGAATTAAACTAACGCAGAATAATAGTCTTATGAGAATAAGCCAGGGATTTCTAATCCGCAATCAAGAACTATCTAGGTCTTCCTAGGATAAGAGCAAACACATAAAGGATGAATGGTTTTCCAAAGGTTGATAGGAGAGTGGCTAAATCTCCCTATCACACAATAAAGATTCGTAAGAAGTCTTTATCAGAACGAAGATCAAATCAGTGGATAATTGGTATGATAATAATCAAAGTGGTTCTAGCACTTTGAGATCGCCTAATCAATAAAGATAAAGAATGAATTGTAGGTTATAATCATAGGTCTTAATGGTTCTAGCATTAAGGTAGTGGTTCTAGCACTCCTACAATCATACTCTAGGGTTTAGAATCCAATCCTAAGATCTAACATGGTTCTAGCATGAAAGCATCTTGGAAAAGTCCTATTCCTAGCCTCAAACATGCAATACTCAAAACCAGCGATCATAATCTCAGCCTAACTTTCACATCCGAACTCGAAATAAGATGATTCAAGATTTGATGGAAAGCTAAGGAAGAGATCTACAACTTTTGTGTTTTGAGTTTTCAAAGATTCCGGCTGTACAACCACGGAAAAACCGAGGAAAGACAAGCCAAATTCTAGGGCATAAAGAACATACAATTCATTCACCATAATAGATCAACACCAATAAGATATGACAATAAAAGATTATTCCATTAAAAACCATTAAAAGAATAGATGCTCGGATCCATGGAAGTCTCTAGAAAGATTCTCTAATACATCATAGAAATCCCTAGGCTAAAGTTTAGTTGCTCATCGCAAGGAGAAGATCCGTCGATGAAAGTCGATGAGAAGCTCCACCAATGGATCAAACCTTGAGTGTGAGGACCCATCCCTCTACTCCTGTGGCTCGTCGTGGACCGCAAGGGCAATTTGGTAAATTGCACCTTGTCGGCTTGTTTCACACCCGCGTGTGCACACACTGACCGTGTTTATTGTAATGTTTGGTTAGAACGGTTATTGGGACCCGGGATCGAAAGATCCGGACTTGGGCTAAAGTTCTTGCCCAAGTTTAGCTTTCAGCACAAAAGGGATCGATCCTCTCTAGCTAAGAGATCGATCCTCTTCGTGCCAGAAAGTCAAGCGCGATCGTCATGAAGGGATCGATCCTTGCCTAGGGAAGGATCAATCATTCATAAGTCGGTTCGTTTGCCTATAAAGCAGACGAGATCTTCTTCCTTGAATCCCTTTTGAAATCCGGCGATTTGAGCTCAGATCTCGCGATTTTCGAAGGCACCTGAGGACGATCCAAGGCCTAGCTGCTTGGATTTAAGCTGCTTTTGCTCCGGTAGGGATTCCTACCAACATCTTTTCGGGGTTTTGAGTTTTTCCGGTTTGATTTGTGCTTTAGGCTTAGATCTGTTAATATACTTGTTGGTTTCTTGTGTTTTAACCGGTTTTGGACTCATGGGATCATGATCTATAAGATCCCAGAGTTTTGTGATGTTTGGGTGTCTCTTCCGGCGGTATTTTTCTCGCCGGAAGGACGCCGGAGAACCCATCGGGATCGATCCTTCTTGAGGGAGGATCGATCTCTCTGGGTTGGTCATGCTACGCCCGATGAAGGATCAATCTCCTGCTTGGAGTAGATCGATCCTGGTTCTGGGGTAGCATGGCTACCCTTCGTCGCGAAGAAGATCGATCTTCCTGGGAGGAAGGATCGATCTTCTTTGTCTCGACAGTGAGGGAAGCTCACTGTTATATAAGAGATCGATCCTTCCTTCGGAAAGGATCGATCCCTTAGTAGCAGAGAGGGTTTTTCTTATGATGGTTTTTCTTATCGCTTTATACCTGGTATATACGTTTAAAGCATGTTAGCCCTATAATAGGGGCAGTGGTGAATCGGGGGAGTGATGACTCCCGTGATGTTTAGAATAAACGGGCGGGTAGCCCTACAGCTTTCCCTAGCCTTGCATGCCGGCGTGTGCCGAGGGCTTTACCTGTTATCTATTTGAGCTGTTGTTTGCGGGGCTGCTTCCCGGTGCAGGTTTGTGGTGGACTGCTAGCAGTTGGTGGGGCTACCACTGCAGTAGTCCCTAGACCTTACTTATCCGTTCACCACCCCGGGCCGGCAAGGTGCCGTGCTCAGACCTTGTTATTTATATCATCACATAATGATGCATGCTTATCTGTATTATCCTGTGCATGTTCATACATGCATTGTGTTGTGCACTAGTTGCATCTGTGTAGGGCGTTACTGATCCGGGGTTTTTGGGTAGCCCGGATCTAGCTCTAGGACCGTTGCGGGTAGCTTCGTCCAGGATCCGATTTGTAGTATTCAATCTTTTTTCGATGATAGGATTAGTTTGACCTGAATACATATTGTTTGATGTTTAGAGGTCGTGTCGGCCCCGAGCCAGATGTTGTGGGTGCAACCGGTGTCGGTTCTTGTTCTTGAGAGCCTCGGAGGGGTCCAGCCCAGGCAGTGTCTGTTCCTGCCCGCAGAGGCAACCAGTGTGGACCCGGTTCGTTAGGGTGACCACAGCTGGAACCCTGCAGCACTAGCTGTATCCAAGATGGGCCCAGTCCTTCAGGGTGACCATGGTTGGATATTCCTAGGGACACCGGCAAAGGGTTATGGGACCCTTGCCGCACACCCAAGTCTTGCTCGAGGGCGACACTGTTGTGTTCCCTCCCTTGTGAGTGTCGTAGTGTAGTGTCCCTGCTGAGCTTAGTGCTCACTCATATCCGGGCTGCGTTTTGCAGGTGCTGGCGCTAGTTCTTCTTCGGTCGCCCCTAACGGGCCGGTGTTCGGTGACGTGGCGGCGTCTGGCGGTGCTTGAGAGGTGGTGATCTTGCAGTCTTACCCTTTTTGTATAGATAGTCTCCTACGGGAGCGATAAATGTATAATTTCCCTGTTTTGAGGTTTGTAATATTATATCGGTTCAGTCTTTGAGTTTGTAATTTTTTGTTAATACATGATGATTATGACTTGTTAGGATAACCACTACGATTAGAGGGAAACCTCGCCAAAATTTCCGCAGTAGGTTAGGTTCCGCTTCGCGTCGCCCGGCCCGGTTGGGCCTACGCGGGTCGGGGAGTGACATTGAGATTCTAACCTAGATTTGTGGAAGAGAAGCAAAGAAAGAGCCAAGGAGGAGAGGAAAATTCGTCTATGGATGGCTGCCAAAATCCCTCAAACAAGGTCTATTTATAGGCTTTTGTAAAACCCTAACTCGGATTAGATCTCATCCCTTTATTTTTTCCCACAGCGCCAAAAGAGATCGATCCCCTTTGGAAAATGGATCGATCTTCTTCGTCCGTGAACTCTAGATCTGGATTTTGCCCGACCAAGATCGATGTCCTTGGAAAAACGGATCGATCTTCTTTTCACGGCTGAATAGAGTCTCCAGGTTCGGATCGATCTGGCTTGTCTCAGATCGATCTCGTTGAGACGTGCTTTTATTTAACTCTCTGTCACGCCTGCGGCTGGAAAGTAGATTGATCTGCTGGTATTGAGATCGATCTTCTTTGCTTCAGTTGGACCGCTTCTTGCAGGAATAGTCAGATCGATCTCCTTTGGATGTCAGATCGTTCTGAGTTGCGCAAAACTGCCAAATTAGCTTCATTTTAGCACCAAACTTGACCTAACCTTTGTTGAAGGCTCTTATACCTGAAATGTACCATAGACCATCAAAATAGCATCGCTCAGAGGCTAACATGACCTAGTTAAAGGGGCGATTTGTGCACTTTTCAAGCGTTATCAGTTACTAAAGCGAGGTCCGCTGCTTCCAAAGCCACCCCTCCACTGCAAGCCACCTCGAAGAAGACAACCATCGCTTCAAAAGCAACTTCTCCACCGCAAGCCACCCTAACAGAGAAAGCCTTGGATCCCGGCGCAACAGCCACCTCCTCCAAACGTCCTCGGAAGGCTGTGAAGAAGAAGCAACAAATACCAGAGTTCAGCTACACCCTCATCGACCTCTGGATCAACAGGGACTTCCAATACGAGTATGATTTCAACCTTGATTGCTTCCGCTCCGACCTTCATGCTAAGGAATCCGTTGCCATTCTAGAGGCTAGGAGCTTAGAACCTCTATGTCATCCAGGATTTGTCATCTATCGACGCCTTGTCCGTTTGTTCTTTCAAAATTTGAAATGTGCTTTCGTCTCTGATAGTGTAGGACCCTACCATAGTAAGAGAGATCGCACCTGTCTCGGCCTTACCTCCTTTGTTCTTGGCAATCATGTGGCCTTTCGGGCTAAGGAGATCAGTGAAATCCTAGGTATCCCTTGTCTTGCTCCGAGCTTTCTTCGCTGTCCTTATGATGAAGTCACATCCTTTAAGAAGATGCCCAGTGAGATATTCCCTGGCAAACAGGGAGAAGGGGTCTTCACGCGTGGGGAATTACCTCCCCATTTGCTGCTCATTGATGACGTCCTTAGGGAGAATGTTTTTCAGTGTGCTCATGTCCATAAGAGGAAAGAGAATTGGTTGTTGGTTATTTGGTTTCTCTTTCACGACTATGATGTTGACATACCTTTTTTCATCCTGCAAGACATAGCTTATTTTGCTGATAGGGCCAAGGTTGGTAAATATGTTACCCGGCCTATTCCTCATCCCTGTCTCATTTCTAGTTTTCTAGCGAGACGGAGTTGGTTTCCTACCGGTGAGGAGTGTCTGTCTGTCCCCTCCTCCAAATGCTTCAAATCTTCAAATTGGCACAAGTCAAATGGGAAGCTCTTTAACCCCATTGAGGATCAGCCCCCGTCTACCCACCACCGACCCCAACAGGACAACCCAGACCTTCCTTTAGCCCCTGCTGCCTTCTCCCGACGACTGACCAATCTTGGCAACCGAATTGACACATTGCAAGCCAACATCCGGAAATTTCGAGTTGAGTATCGCAAGGATCACAAGAAATTCTTGGAGCTTTTTCATACTAGCATGGATTTCATCCGTGCGCGCTTTGTGTTCTTTGATGCTCCAGCTGGGACCCCAGCCCCACCTCCACATGACCCCATGGATGGTGGTTGTGCTTGAGTTTTTGTTGATGTACTTAATCATTATCCTCGCTTAGTGTCATTGTCTATATTTTAGGTCTCGAGGTATTTTGATCAGGTAATATTGTCGAGTGGTTGGGAGTCAATTTTGATGTATGGGGGTGTTTAATTTTTTGTGCTTCACTCCCTTATCTTTGTACTTGGTGGACTGATTTGGTACATATATGTGGTTTGTGTTCTTATGGTTTGGAGGGTATGCCTCTTTCAACTCTAATGTGATTCGAGCAATTTTGATATTTGAACGATGTACCTCCTTGCTTGATGGAATTGGATGTCTTTATTATGTTCAAAGTGAGGGTGTACCTCTTTGAATGAATGGAATTGGATGTCTTTGAAAGGATGATGTTTGAGAGGGTGTACCTCTATGTATATAATTTGAAAATGGTTGTAGCTGGTTTGGAGGGTGTAAATCTGAGATTTTGAGCTTTGTGGATGGTTAATGTGTGTGATGGTTACTTGCTTATATATACATTGTCATATGTTGTATTTGGAACCATAATGTAAATAGGTGTTGAATTGTTGTTGAGCACTTGTTGCTACACCTTATATTTGTAAAGGAGGTGCTGCCCAAATTTCCTATGATTTATGATTGTAGATATCTCTATGCTTTAATATGCTTGGGTATGCTATCTATGCCTCAGGTTCGGTACAAACACTATCTTTGGACGCTTAAACACACTACATGATTGCCACGCTACATCTACGGTTATCTCTTTCATTTACCCTTCCTACGTGCTTGAGGGTAATCCCGATTAAGTTGGGGGGTATGCATTGCATGCGTGATAACCGTTCTTCTTGGCAAAAATTTTGTTTAAATTTGGAATGCCAAATACATGCTTTGACAATTTTGTGAGAAAATTTTAACTCTCATGCTTGTTATGGATGAACGTTGCATAGATTACTTGGAATTTCACCTGTTTATAAGAACATGTGAATCATGATTTGAGTACCATTTTTCATTCACTTTAATCCACTTGCTATGTATTAAGGGTAATCAAGTGATCCGATACACGCGTACACTCGCACATGTTTTTGGGGTTGATTAGCCATTGGAGTTTGGAACTTTAAAGGATTTAGGATTCAAGAGCATGGATCATGTTTTGCTTAGAGGTATGATCTGTGAGTATCTGTGTGAGAGTCCAAGGCTTAGTAACCGGGCAATGTGCGTAACAACGTGTATTGTTCGTGTCAAACGGCTTAGGATTGAAAAAAAAAAGAAAAGAGAATAAAGATGCGTTGACTAGTTGTGATTCGTAACCTTCTGGGCTCGAGCAATTAAGTCCGAGGGGTGCCTTAACACCCAATGCCCTAAAACCATTTGGTTTGGGAGTCATTGACTTAAAGCTCGTTACAAGGGCCTAGAAGAAAGCTTAATGGATTATAACATTGCACAGTCACGCATTGTCTCGAAAAAAAATAGAGCGGAATGAAATAAAAAGAAAACAAAGTATGCTTCAAATAAGAGATCATGTTACATCTTGGCGGACTTGAGAAGTACTTATGATGACTAATCCGGATTAGGACCTACTTGAGTGACTTTGAGATCTCCATAGCATGTGTGATATTTCCCCACTACACATGGATTGCTTGATTACATTTTAATCATACCAAGTGCTTTAAAGTTTTTGAAGCATGGTAACCATGTTTTTATTCGTTTGATTCTTATATACATGTGATTTGAAGAGTACATTTATGCACATGAATCCATTATCGAGCACTTGGATGAATTTTGATTACTTATGCATTAAAGCATTGTAACTTGGTATTCCGATTGTAGATAAGATGTTTATGTGTATCATCTCTGAAAACCCTCAGGAGACAAAACTCGTCCTC
>OY986968.1:20724190-20750705 GCA_963920575.1 Narthecium ossifragum
GGGGGCACCTCTCACCTCACCAGCTACCCATCCCATCCCCCTTACTCCGATCCCTGCTCGCCCTCACTCACCCCGTCTCCTCCTCTCCTTCCTCTCCTCCCTCTTCCCCGATCCAAACCCCCAAACCCACCCCTCTCTCTTCCCGGTGTCTCCCACAACCCCGGCGACCACCCCGACCACCCCCCCTCTCCTCCCTCTCCTCCCTCTCCTCCCTCTCGCATCATCATCGACCTCTCTGCAGTTGGCGTTAGCGTTGTGCTCGACAGCGCTGTGGCGGAGGAGGCGCTGAAGAACGACGTGTACACGGCGGCTGTCGTACGGGGATCTAGAGAAGATCCAGAGGTTGTTGGAGAAGGAGGGGTGCTCCGTCTCCGAGCCCGACGGCTGCAGAGGGCCGCCCTCAATTACCGCACCACCGCCGCGCAGAACATCCTTTAGGTGCCCCCCTTCTCCATTTCCAACTTCCAGATCCAAACCCCCAAACCCACCCCTCTCTCTTCTGGTGTCTCCCTCAACCCCGGCGACCCCCCCCCCTCTCCTCCCTCTCGCATCATCATCGACCTCTCTGCGGTTGGCGTTAGCATCGTGGTCGGCGGCGCTGTGGCGGAGGAGGCCCTATGGCGGAGAAGGCGCCGAAGAACGACGGGTACATGAATGGGTAGACGGTGAGAGAGGGATCATCGGTGGAGGAAGGAAAGCCGACGGGGGAGGACAAAGGCCGGCGAGGACCCATGGGCTTAGCGGCTGTGAAGGTAAGCATCGCGGCGTCTCCCTCTTCTCCTCCTTTTTCTTCTTTCTCTCTTTTTTTCCTCTTTCGGCACCCTCTCTGTCGAGTTCTTTGGTGGACAAGGAGAAGAACCGTCGGGGGCTTTGGGCAACATCACCAATGAGGAAGAAGAAGGGACCTAGAGCGAGTTCTTCGGTGGAGAAGGAGAAGAACCGTCGGTGATGTCGCTCAAATGTGTCACGCACAGCGGTCGCGGTACAGTACAGCATAAGAGAGGTCGAATCCCACAGAGAGACAAGCAGGAAAGATCCAGAAACACAGATAATAATATATTGAAAACAATCAAGAAAGCTAACTAAACTAAATTAGATCAAAGGATAAATGATAATGTAGGATTAACTAAAGATATCAGGCTTTTGATAAGGCTAGGCTTCAGGAATCACTTCACTCGGATTTAGGTTCTTTTCTTCTCAATGGTTCATATGATACTCAGTTAAGGGATTCACATCCCAATCACCTTAACCGGAAGATATAGAATTATGAATCTGATAAAATATATAAATGTCTCTTCGTACGATTGGTTCTTCCTTTTTATAGTGCTAACTTCATCCAACCAAACCTAAGAATACACGATACCGGCTGTCACTACAGGCAACGCGCAGCAAAAGTTCATCGGGACAAAGCCCTAACTCTAACCGAATCTCTAAGAATTCACAATACCAACTCTCACAATCGGCAATGCATAGCAAAGATCTCACGGTATAGAGCCCCAACCTTATCTAACCAGATCCCTAAGAATACACAATACCAGCTGTCACTACGGGCAATGCATAGCAAAAGTCTCACGAGACTCGATAGGAGAATCAAAGAAGATAACTATGGGATCACAATATCATAAAAGAAGCATGACTGGATTTATAATAATGTTTAACCACAAAGCAATCTGTGAAGATCCAATACATAAGAAGAGTTTAACAATAAAGATTAAAAACTATGAACCATTGTTGGAGAAGAAGCCCTAGTCCTCGTTAGATCATCCGTCCGCCATGCCCGCAGATTACTCGGACATGGATGGAGATTCCTCCATCTTCTTCCTTTGGGAAACACCCATAAAAGAGCCTCCAAAAACGTCCAAGAAGTCCCCCTCAAACCCTAGAAAGAGTCCTATTTATAGCCCCAAAGTCTCTCCATCAACGGATTTGATCTAAATCGTTGATTTAATTCACTGGGAATGTCCGATCGATCCTTCTCGGGGTGATGGATCGATCGGATGCGTTAAAATCTTCAACTCCTAACTTCGCCCGTGTCCAATCGATCGAAGTATGGGCGCTGGATCGATCGGATGCGTTAAAATCCGCTGATTTTGGCACGATTGGTGTCGGATCGATCGGACCCCATAGGAGCGATGGAGGGATCGATCGTATGCGTTTTGGCTGAAAAACACATGTTCTGTCACGTTTTTGCGTGGTCCGATCGATCGGCGGATCGCTCGGACCTCCAGCTTATTTTCCTTTCTGCCATTCAGATTGCGCATCGGTACTGAAATTGCCGTAACTTCCTCTAAGAAACTCGGAATCACGAACCGTAAAATTCCCCAGAATCTAGACTTCAAGAGCTTTCGAACTATATATGGTACATGATCTGGTTCTTCATGAGCAGGTACAGATTAATTGTTGAAGTTGATCCATATACTCTTTTCAGCTTCTTTTAGCTCCAATTTCCTGCATTTTCCAAACAACCATGTGAAGCAACAAATAGATATAAAAATAGTAATAAAGATGCTGATTAAGGATAATAATCTAGCAATTGAGATGGTTATAAGGCTATTTAGAGTGCACTTTCATGCACTCATCAGTCGGCGTCTCCCTCTTCTCCTCTTCCTTTTACTTTTTTCTCTGCTCTGTTTTCTTCATCTGCTCCTTGCTTCTTTCTTCTTGGCTCTTCTTCATTTGCCTCTAAACGCCAGCCAGTTGTTTTGTCTCTCCAGGAGATATCGGTCGGTGGGGGAAAGGAAGAAGGTTGTGGCAGTGCAGTTCGACAGCGACTCGATCGACGGAGAAGACCGGTGACGTCCGGCGATGAACACCAGATCTTGGTGAACGGTGCCTCAGCTCAAACCCAAGATCTTGGTGAAGGAGGTCATCCCCCTCTCACCAACTCCGTCAGCCACGCCAACCTCGCCCACCCCGCCGTCGGCTACAAGATCCACGAACGGCCACGCCATCCGCAAACCCCGTCATGATCATCGCCCCACGCAGCCGTCGACCTCGCCCAACCAGCCATCGGCCATACGATCCAAGGTATGTTTTTTTTTTCTTCCACTCTCTGTTTTTTTACTCTTTTTTATCCTTCCCATCTCTAATCCAAGACCTCACTAGGAGAGGAGCTGCTCGCTGAACCCGCCATCGACCTCCACTGTCGACCAAGCGATTTGAAGGTAAAACTTCATCTTTATAAGATCGTTTTTTTTCCTTTTTTTGAGTGAGTTTGGAGGTTTTCAATGGAGATCGGTGGGGTTGCAGCTATTTGAAGTTTAGATGTTGCTGGATTGTGGAGGGCACCTTCCCTCTTCTCTTCTCCTCCCCAGCTCGACCCTCATTCCTTTTTTTTTGCACCATTTCTTGAGGCCGGCCCCTAGTTCCCTGTCGGACGCATCGGCCGCCATCACAAGAAAGGCCGCTACGGCCAGTGGAGGGTGAGCAACCTCGACTGCACCCCCACTAGGTCATCGTTGCCTGACGCCGGAGTGATCCAAGAAAGAGAGAGAAAGGAGGAGGAGACGCTTTTTTCTGAATAGCATGAACATAGAACATTGTACATTCGTTGTTGATGTTTTGATCTGAACTATTTTTCAGTTCTTTGATTATTTGACTGCTTTTTTCTGAATTCTAAGAATATGTATTCTTGGACCTTCTGGCTATAATGATTGGAATAAGGATATAGAACAAGTTCTGATTCTGAGCATGCTTTCTTACTACTGGTCATGACCCTTCTTTTATTGTTTGCTACAGGGCCTTTGGCCTTTTTTTTTAAATAACGTGCAAGTTTTTTTTTTTTGGTTTGTTCTCATTTAGACTGAATTGTACGAAGTTCTTAGGATCTGCTGCTTCTGTTTGTTGCTTTTGCTTAAATAGAAGCTTAGGAAAAACAAAATAATGAGAAACAATTTCCATACTGTGCTTTAGGTTGTCAAGGTTCCTGTCAGCTTTGAAATCCCAGTAGCTGCACAAAAGCTTGGGAAGTCAGGAGACTATGATACAGTATTGTGCATTGTTAGAGGTCCGGTTTGCAGGGCTTTTTGGGCTTGATTTGATTGATCCGAGATGGGTTGCTTGCCTTGCTTCGGATCGCCGGAGGAGGAGAAGCACGGGAGCGAGGTGAAGGGCGGATGTGGGGATTTCAAGAAGGATGGCTCAGCGGCAGCTTCATCTCATCGGGTTACAAGGGTCGCTTCAGGTGAATTTTTGGTCAATGAGCTTCTTGATCATGTAAATGGCATGATGATTGGAGCATACAGTTGCCAAGGGTGAATTTTTGGTCAATGGGCTTCTTCAAAAATTCACCTGAAGCCTCCATTACATCACCATTTACATAAATCATGATCCTAATACTAATTCATTGACTTCAGCTTCAGAAATCTGGGTGGGTTAGTGGATATTAGACTCGTCTTACTTTTCTCTTTGTTTATGTTTATGTGTTGTAATCTTTTTCTATCTTGAACTCTTAAGTTGAAGGCTGCTGCCACAATCAAGCTATTCGGGAAGACGATCCTGTAGCAGTTTCCTAGGAGGAAGAAGGAGCCAGAGAGATTGATATTTATACGGTGGAGATTAAGGTAAAATTCTACCGATATCCTCTCTTTCATAAGCTATCTCTATTTTCGACAAATTTCTTCGTTTTTTGATTGTGTTTTATTTATGGATCTAAGGATGTTTGCTGCCTATATTTGAGAGTCATGTTTGCTGCTTTAGTACCTTTTATAACTGTCCCCTGTTTCCAATGTTTAAGATCTATCGTTTAACATAACAATTATAGCTCTTTTGGATACATAGCATTTGACTATAGGGAGACTGCTCCTTTGAGAGCTTCCATTTTCCCCTGTTTTGTTCTGTTGCTTTCAGTAGAGAGTGTTAAAGAGGAAGTCTGGATATTGTTTTAATGTTCTTTGCATACTTTAGTGTTTGTTCTTCAAATTTTGATATGTTTTTCGCAGTTGCTAACGTTGTCTCAGATTGTTTTTATTTTTCGGAGAAATTTAATTCATTCTTTTGCTTTCTTTCTTCTCTATTTCTTCTGGTGGCTTTAATAGTTTTCTCTTCTTTTGTTTTCATTTGTACTTTTGTCTTTCTTCTTTGATTTTGGGTATGTTTTTGGCCGTTGCTAACGTCTCAGATTACTATCGTCTCTGTTGTTCAAGTGCTTCTACCATTTTTAATCTCATTTGTTGATGCCAAATGTATACAGTTCAACTTTGGTGACTCTAACTCAGAGACTGGAGGCCTCTCCGCTGGCCTTGGCTTTTCCTCGAACCCCTAGCCGGCTGTTATTTCTTTCATCGTGAAACCGTTGGCTTCTTCGACGGCCGCCTGTACATTGACTTCCTATGTGTGTTACTCTTTTCATGGCAACTCTGATGATAATGTCAAAGAGGAAATTCTTCTTTTGATCCCACTTAATAACAAACTGAAAAGATTGGTAAGTGACATGCAACAATATATATTGCCTTTGGGTAGATGTAATGATAGAATTTTGGAAATGGAGAACATGCAATGAAAAATGCTGCCTCTCAGTAGTAGATAAACAGATATCTCGAAATTTTTTCTATGCTGAGAAATTTTGTTTACCTTCAGAACTGTGAAAGTTAGAAACAACTACTTGGGAGAAGATGATGTCTCTGTAAAGCATCATGTTAAACACATGGAGTTCAAAATTCTAAAACCTTTTATGTTTCAATTTAAGGATGCATGTGTAGATCCCTTATAGCTACTATAGGAGCATACAGTTACCAATGTCAGATTGATTGGAGAACTTCAAGCCAGCTGTTAGAATTTTAGTGGACCAAATGAGCTACAAAAGAGGACCTTACCATTGTCATGGCTGGGAAATGTTCTTCAAGGACTTCTCATGCATCTCTTTAGAAACTGATTATGGAGACATTTTTAAGATAACCTAGAACTAAATATGTCAAATAAGACTCTTAGTTGGTTTCATCGTTCGTGACCTGTAAAGCTGTAACAACCATTTTATGGCTTTTATCTATTTGTTTCGTTGTTTACTTATTTGAACTGTGCTTTTTGAACAGGTCACCTCTTCCTAGATATGTGATTACCCCACACGTTGATGGCTATCCAATGCTTTCATACCCTTTTATGACAATTCAATTGAGACTCATGGATTCAATAAATCTGCTTCCGTGGATCACAAAACCTTCTGTTTCTTCAATTTTCTTTTGTTTTTGTAAACTTCCACTATGAAGTTAAAGAGTCAGAGGCTTTTTAATTATTTTCTATTTAAATTAGATGGTCAGGAATTCTGTTTTGTTATCTTTGTTTTTATTTCCATCTTTTTTGAGGTTTTAGTTTAGATGAATCTCACTCCTGCCATCATTTTTTTACATGTCAAATTGATTGTGGGACTTCAGAAATTCTGTCTTATACCGTACCAACCAATATCTTCCTTGCTCAGTGTCAAAGTCTGCTGTTAGTAACTTCCTGCATTAAACTTCAAGATCCTAACAAATCTTAAACCTCTGAATCGATTAGATAGAAATTCATTGAGCAAGTGGATTCTTAAAAACTTGGCTTTCGTGTTAATAAATGATTCAAGGGACACCTACCCAATGTTTGCATGCTTTGACCTCCAAATATGTATATTTCAATCCCAAAATAATTTAATTTTGTGGTTTGTGGGGACAATGTTCGCCCCGTTTATACTGTTATTTAAATTTTGTATTTGAGGAATGTTGTAGAATTGTCTCATTTAGCACTTGGTATAGGAGATGTTTCGTCGAAAGTTTCTGAAAGAAACCTGAAATATCCGTGTCGTAGGCACTGGCATTCACTAGTATATATATATAAGGGAGATTATCTAGAGGGAACTGGTTCCCTAACTTTTGTAAAGAGAACCAGTATCTGGACCGTCTGATGCCATCGGACGGTCATGATCTATTTCAGGGACTTAACCCCCCCCCCCCCAATCCAGACCCGAGCCCCTCTCTCCCGAGCCCTAGACGTCGCCACCGCCGCCGACGCCTCGCCCGCCTTGGCCTCCCTCACCTCATCCGCCCCGACCTCCCTTGCGCCGGCTCCACCACCCACCATCTTCTTCTTGTCACTACCGTCGGCGGCGGAGGTTAATGTCGTGGTTTGGGACACGGATGACGCGAGTTCATGGGGAACGACGGAGTTGTTCTTGTAGTCAGTGAAGGTGACACCGGACTTCGAGTAGAAACCGAAGCTGGTGTTGTCACCCTTGTAGCTCTTGAAGGTGACAGTCAAGAAATTGGCTCCTTCGCCGCAGGACTTAAACCGGTCGGAGTGTTGGTGTCGTCAGCATAGGATGTGAAATCCGGCTCTCGGCCATTGGTGGCGGCGTCGTAGTTAGTGAACTTCAAGTCGGGCACGTTAGAGAAACAGTGGTAGGTGGTGAAATCGTAAGTGCCATCCACAGTGGCGGTGCCATAGGAGGTGAAGTTGGTGGTGACCACGTTCCCGTTGACGGAATAGGTGGTGAACGACTCGTCGTGACTAACAATGTTGCAGGAGTAGAGACGGAATGTGTCTACCGGGACGTTCTCGGAATCCTAATAGTTCTTGAACGAGTTGGAGCCGGAGGAGCCGTAGTTGGTGAAGTTGATGTTGTCATAGGATGTGAAATGGGAGTGGTGAGAGAGGGGTTAAGTCCCCCGAAACAAATCATATTGGACGGTCCATATACTGGTTCTCTCTACAAGAGTTAGTGCATTTATTGCAATTTTGATATTTGGTCATCCACTGTTAGTCACTTTTGACATTTTGTCATCCACTGTCTGTTACTTTATGTGTTTCACATGTTACAACACTCCTCGTAGATGACCACTAAAAAATATACCTCTTAAAAACCTTTGCTAATAAAAACCCTGTGGGATAAAAACTTGAAAAAGAGTACACTATTCTTTTATAGAGATATAAGGTTATCAAAACTGCATCATTAAAACCTTGACAAGGAAAATCCGGTGGGAAAAAACCTTACTGAAGGAAAAAGAGTACAGAACCTGAATATCTCCATTACTCCCTCTCATGAAGATGTAAGATAAGGTTGAGCGCTTAGATCTTTGAGCCTGCGCATACCAATATCATGTACTAGCTTTCTGAATGCTGTCGTCGGTAATGCCTTTATAAATAAATCGGTCAGGTTGTCACTGTAGCGTATATGCTGGACATTAATATCGTCGTTCTTTTGGAGCTCATGCGTGTAGAAGAATTTTGGAGATATATACTTGGTTCTATCGCCTCTGATGTATCCGCCTCGGATTTGAGTGATGCAAGCTGCATTATCTTCATATAAAACCATCAGGGTATTCCCGATTGAAGATAACCCACAAGTGTCTTGAATATATTGTATCATACTTCTTAGTCAAATACACTCCCGATTTGCTTCATGAATAGCAAGTATCTCAGCATGATTTGAATAGGTGATGGTTTGTATTTGCTTCATACATCGCCAAAATATAGTAGTGTTACCATAAAGAAAGATATGCCTGTTTTGTGACTTGGTCTTATGTGGATCAGAAAGATAACCAACATCTGCATAGCCAACTAACTGTGGCCTAAAATCATTTGAAAAAAATAGTCCGAGATTTGTACTTCCACGAAAATAGTGTAATATGTGCTTGATCCCATTCGACAACCTTCGGGTCGGTGCAAAACTGAATCTTGCTAATAAATTGACTACAAATGCTATAAAGGACCGTGTGCAATTTGCAAAATACATGAGAGCTCCAATTGCACTAAAATATGGTACTTCATGACCAAAAAGCTCTTCACCATCTTCTTAAGGGCGAAAAGGATCTTTTTTCACATCAAGAGATCGAACAACCATTGGAGAGCTCAATGGATGGGTTTTGTCCATATAGAATTTTTTCAAGACCTTTTATGTAGATGTTTCTTGGTAAACCAATATTCCACTTGGAAGGTAGATAAAATCTTCTCCTTCCAAGATCCTTCATTTTAAATTCCTTCGTTACATAGTCAGATGCATACTGCAATAATAGCAAATCCAAATGCTACTTTCATGATGAATACACATAGAGAAACTGAGTTATTCACATAGTCTACTTTTAGAAGATACTCATTGAGTCGATTATACCACATCCGACCAGATTGTTTTAACCCATATAAGGATCTTTCAAGTTTAATAGAATACAGATTCCGAGATTTATTTTCTTCAGGCAATTTAAGTCCTTCATGGACTTTTATATAAATGTCACTATATAGTGACCCATATATGTATGTTGTGACTATGTCCATTAGATGCATTTTCAATCTTTCTGAAACTGTTAAACCAATTAAAAAATCGAAATGTTATTGCATCCATTGGAAGAGAGTATGTTTCATCTTAATTTATACCATATTTCTGCAAGAAACCTTGTGCTACAAATCGTGCCTTATATCGCCCAATTTCATCTTTCTCATTTCGCTTGCGCACAAACACTCATTTGTATCCCATTGGTTTTGCATCTACTGGTGTCTGAACTACAGGTCCAAAAACATTTCGTTTTGCCGGTGAGTTTAATTCAGCTTGAATAATTCCTTTCATTTTGGCCAATCAAGTCTATGCCGACACTATTCGACTGTTTTTAACTCAAACGCTTCACTACTTCTGGTAATGTCAAGAGCAACTGCATATGCAAATATGTTGTCGACAACCACTTTGTTTCTATTCCATTTTCTTAGTGTGCAAACAATTTATCGAGATCTCATCATTTTCAGGTAGCCGAGTCTATTCTTGAGCACATGAACCTTTTCAAGAGGTTTCTGAGCCTCTTCCGGAGGTTTTTGGATATCTTCACGATGTAACCTTTCGAATTGATTCAGAATAAAAACTTCAAATTTGTCAATCACTTCAGAAGTATCAGAATTCTGGCCAGTTTGTCCATTTTCCCTTCTTTTCCTTGGGACTTTATCCTTGGAGCCAATAGGTCTACCACGCTTATGACGTGCTTTAGATTCATATGCTTGAGGATCCTCGGATTGTCCTTCGGGGACGTCAATCCATAATAGAGCATTTGCAGTTGGGTTATGTGATTTCATCACCCGCTGTGAATCAGTAAATGTATCAGGCATCTGATTTGCAATTTTTCACAAGTTTATGATCTTCTGAACTTCGAGTTCAGCTTGACTCATCTTAGGATCAATGTGAGAAAACGTCAAGATACTCCAAATGATTTCATTCTGAGCTTCTGACTTCTTGTCACCCACTAATTATGGGAAAACTGAGTCATCAAAGTGGCAGTCGGCAAAGCATACCCTAAACAAATCTCCTGTCAAAGGTTTTAGGTATCTAATGATAAAAGGAGAATCAAAGCAAACATAAATCCCAAGTCGACGTTGAGGACCCATCTTGGTTCTCTGAGGTAGGGGAGTTGGAACATAAATAGCACATCCAAAAATCCTCATGTGAGAAATGTTTGGTTGTTGACCAAAATCAAGTTAAAATTGTGAGAATTTATGATATAGAGATGGTCTGATACGGATCAAAGATGCTACATATAATACAACATGTCTCCAAGCAGATATAGATAACTTAGACTTCATAAGCAATGGTCTAGCTATGAGTTGAATACATTTAAGGCCACAAAGCAGTTCAATACCATGTAGTTTTCCAGTTTTGCAGTTTAGTACCACGTACTTTCAAATTTATAAAAAAATGCTCCAAGTTACATAATAGTTGTAGTTTAGTACCCATCATCCAACGCCGTTATATATTTTAAGGCCAAAATGTACTTTGGCACCTTGTAGTTTAAAAATTTTGCAATTTAGTACCACGTTGTTTAAAAATTACAAAAAAATGCCTGAACTTACAAAACTGGTCATTTTAGATCCAACGTATTTTCAAACAACGTGGTACTAAACTACAAATGCTTCAAGTTAAAAATGCTCCAGGTATAAACCTAGGTTAAAAATTCTCCAAGTTTTGTAACTTCAGGTTTATTTTTGTAATTTTTAAACAACGTGGTACTAAAATGCAAAATTTTTAAACTACAAGGTGCCAAACTGCTGTTTGGCCTTAAAATATGTAACGGTTTCGGATGATGGGTACTAAACTGCAACTATTATGTAACTTGGAGCATTGTTTTATAATTTTTAAAGTATGTGGTATTAAACTACAAAACTGGGAAACTACAGGGTACTAAACTGCTTTTTGGCCTACATTTAATAAGTGATTCTGCTATGTCATTCTAAGTATGTGTGTGTGCAACAAGGTGTTCCACATTTATCTCTATTGATACACAATAATCGTTAAACACTTGAGAAGTAAACTCACCATCATTATCTAAACGTATAGTCTTGATGTGATAGTTTGGAAACTGGGCTGATAACTGAATAATCTGAGTTACAAGCTTAAGAAAAGCAATGTTACGAGTGAATAGAAGACATACATGAGACCATCATGTGGATGCATCTATTAAGACCATAAAGTACCGAAATGGTCCATTAAAATGATGAATGGGTCCACATATATCACCTTAAATTCGCTCCAAGAAATTTGGAGATTCATATGTGACCTTACAGGGAGATGGTCTCATTATCAGTTTCCCTTGGGAGCAAAAAGCGCATATATATTCATTGGATAAGAATCTTTTGGTTCTTAAGGCTATCCCATATGAATACTTAACGATTCGACGCATCACCATCGATCCAGGATGACCAAATCGATCATACCAAAGCATAAATTTCTTTGTATTAGAACACTTTTTATGCATCACATCATGTGATTTTACTTATTTTATTTTCGTATGATATAGATCAGAAGAAATGACACTAAGTCTTTCAAGTACATGCTTCTACTATAAAGTTTTAAGTGTGATGTATAAATACTCGACACCAGTTTCACTTGTCTTTTCAACGTGATATCCATTACGACGTAGATCCTTGAAACTGAGTAGATTACTTCGAAATCTAGTGGAGTATAATGCATCATCGATTGATAATTTTGCTCCTCTGGGCAAAACTATTGTTGCTATTCCAGAGCCTTCAATCATGTCCACATGACCAGATATTGCATTAACATTTGATTCTTTTAATGTTAACTGTGAAAAGTACTTACGATTTTGAAGTATCGTATTTGTTGTCGCGCTATCTGCAAGACATGCATCATCATCCATCTGAAAAACAATTAAATCAGTAGATATAGGCCGGCCCCGGACGGCGGGGGTTGTTACAGGCCAATAGGAGGACAATAGTTCTTAAGTGTTGAAACCTATCACTCAAGTTTTTCCACAAAGCTAGTGGGTCCCATACAACAAGGTACTCATTTTTCAGATCCTCGTGGATGTGGAGACGAAGGAATATAATGGCACTGTTATTTTCATTTGGCGTGGATGTATTTCCCTTCTCAATAGTGCTTCCTAGGCTTCTAACATTAAGATGGAGTTCATCATCCAGTGTCGAGAATAAATAGTTACTGTCGGTAACATTCAGGGGAGGAACTCTAACTTCGCTAAGCTAGTCATGATCAAATTGTACAAAATAAATATGCCAAGAATTAAATAAAATAAAGGAAATATCAGGAAAAAAAATTGTTTTTTTTGTTTGCTTTCTTTTTTGACCTAGGCTTTCATGGTGGATTGGTGATCCGGATTTGAATCGTGGGTTTCATTCCCATAAGTCTGAGCGACCGCGTTGACCACTCGGGTGGCCCCGAAGGGCCGATAGATTTTCATACAAAAATTTACATATAGTGTAGTGAATAATCCATATGTATTATAACTTAGTGAATGATGCATATGTACTGCAGGTATCAAAATCTTCAACTTGAAATAATTAGACATCATATAAGCAATAAGATAAAATTTAGTATCTGTACTTCTAGTACAAAAAGTATTTGTACTTCTTACACAAAAATCTCAATGTGTTCTTCAAGCACCACAGCAATATGTATTTCAGGTACAAAATTATGTGCTTCATGCACTTATAATAGTTGGTTGTGCTTCAGGCACTAAAGTTGTGTGCTTCAAACACTCTCTCAATTTGTACTTCAAGTACAAACTTATGTGTGATTCAGGCAGTACATAATTTAAATCAAAAAAGGAATTTCAAGAACAAATATAAAGTGTCGGTTAGAGAGATATACCTGACGGCACCAATCTAGTAGAGTCTCACGCTGATAACGTATTGTAAATAATTAGAACTTGAACACAAATTTTAAGTAGAGAAAATAATAGAAGGGAGGAGAAGTATTCCTCCCACTTGGCTTGCTTCACATTTCATGTGAGGGCCTGCCCCTCTACCCCTGTGGCTCGTTGTAGACCGCAAGGGCAATTTGGTAAATTGTGCCTTGTTGGTTTGTTTCACACCCGCGTGTGCACACACTGGCCTTGTTTGTGTTAGTGATTGTTAGAATGGCTAGGTGAACCCGAGATCGGAAGATCTGAGCTTGGGCTTGTGTTTTAGCCCAAGTTTGCCTTTCTGGGCGAAAGAGATCGATCTGGATTGCTAATGAGATCGATCTGGCCTTGCTAGCCAGATCGATCTGACATGCTTTGGAGACCGATTGCTCAGTGCAGAAGGTTTTTGGGATGTTTGCGGCTCGAGAGCGATCGATCGGACTCGTGATCAAACAGTCGGTGGCTTTTTCTCTTTCGCGAAGACGGCAGCCGGCCGTCGCTCTCCCTTGCCAGAAGGGGAGGACTTTCCCTCCCCTCCCCCAGCTTTTCCCCGCCTTCGCCGGCTTTCCCCAGGCTTTTCCTTCCTCTTCTTTTCTTCCCTTCTCTAATCTTCTTCTTCTTCTTTCTCTTCTTCCCGCGGTGCTCTGTTTCTTCTCCTTCTCCGCCGGCGAGCTTCTTCTTCGCCGTTCTACCTCCTCCGGCCACCGATTTTGGCGTTCCAAAGCTTGTTGGATTCGTGGCGACGAGAGGAAGGTTGCTGAGGTGGTTTGGAGTCATGTTAGTGACTGGTTTGCGAGGGATCAACCGAGGAATGCGCTGTTGGGTAGGTTCTTCTACCTACTGATGTTCTTTAATGGGTTTCTCGTGATCTAGCCGTTGGATCCTGTTGATCCTTGTTTTGTTGGATTCCTTATGCTTATTAGAATTACTGATTTAAGTTTTATATTAATCAGTTGATATTTGAGTAGGTTTTATGCATGATTAAGCTCGGTTTCTCTTATTTTCTGCTGTTCTTGAAGAACATCCGGCTTGTGGCGTGTTTTCCAGCCGTCCTGTACGTGATCTTGGCTTTTCATAAACATAAGAGTTGTAGATCTCTTCGTTAACTTTCCATTCCATCTAATTTCGTATTTTTCCGATTTTTCTACGATTTGTTATGAATTGTTTACTGGAGGGCTGCGTTGCAGCAATTAATTAGAAAGTTAGTTTTGATTAGTGGTTTTCATTAGCGTTTTCCCGTTAATCCAACCGTTGGATGATTCGAGATTTTGAATATGTTGATCCTGGTATATACACCTACTGATGGCTAGGTTGGATCTTGAATCCGACGTCGTTTGGACGTCGGATCGACGGGATCAAATAGCCCCTAGTAGAGAACTTTTGGGTGTTTTAAATATAATATTATATTTCGGAATATAATATTATATTGTTTACTGTTCATCGTCATTTTCGGGGTTGCTTCCCGTTGCAGGAGTTCGCGGTTGACGGTCGTGGTACCGTCGTAATGCCGGGACCCGCTGCGGATCGGCTGGCAGCGGTCGGTAGTACCGCTGCAGCGATCCGGCTGACTTATATGATGTTTACCATATTGTTGCATGCCTATGTCCTGTTTGTGTATGTCATAGCATGCATTGTTGAATTGTGCATTAGTTGCATTGGTTAGGGCGTGGGTGATCCTTGGGTCACCGTCCCGAGGCTGGAAGCTCGGACTTAGCCCTAGGACCGGGGTTGGGTAGTTTGGACCCGGTTTGAATTGTGGTGTCCAGTCGAATCTTATGATAGGCTTAGAGGACTGGTACACCTGATGCTTGATGATTGTAGAGGTCGTGTTGGCCTCAAGTCAGGTGTTGAGGATGCCACCGGTGACGGGTCTTATTCTTTGGGCAGTGTCTGTTCCTGCCAGTAGGGGCATCAGTGTGGGCCCATGGCGAGTTGGGTGACCACAGCTGGAACCCTGCGACACTAGGCGTATCCAGGATGGGCCCAGTCCGTTAGGGTGACCATCGTTGGATATGCCTAGAGATCACCGGTGAATGGTAATGGGACCATTGTAGCTCACTCAAGTCTGGCTTGAGGGCAACACTGTTGTGTTTCCCTCTTCCTTCTGTGTGGCGTAGTGTAGATCCCTACTGAGCTTAGTGCTCACACCTACCCGGGGCTGCGTTTTGCAGGTGCAGGCGTCAGTTCTTCTTCTGTGGCCCCTATCGGGCAGTTGGTCGGCGGTGCGGCGGCGCCTGGTGGACTTTGAGAGGTGGTGATCGTTTACTGCTTTTACCCTAGGTTAGTTAGTCTCCTACGGGAGTAATGTTGTATTTGAATCTTCCCCTCTCCGAGGTTTTGTATATTTAACACTTTGAGTTTTAAATCTGAGGTTCGAGGCTTCATTATTATTATATCTTTTAATTGGGGGTCTTTGATGAACTGTTAGGGAGACCAATAGGTTAGAGAGATCCCTCGCCAGCTTTGTTTTCCGCGTTTTGTAGGTTCCGGTTCGCGTCGCCCGACCCGGCTGGGCTTTCGCGGGTCGGGGCGCGACATTTCATCAGCCGAATGCCTTTTATATAGGCATGACATTCACAAGATTACAAAACACATATGCTGCATATGCATCTCCTTTTCTTTTCATGCATTTATTGTAATTTTGACATTTGGTCATCCACTCTCAGTCACTTTTGGTCATCCACTCTCATTACTTCATGTGTTTCACATGTTACAATAAATTTATTAATTTATAAAAATGTCACAATTATTAATTTATTAATATTGATGGGGATATGCCTGGTTTGGCCACGTCAGCGCCACGCTGACTTGGCTTTTCATTTTTTTTATCTTGCCAATGAAGACAAAACTCCAAATTACGTCTATATTAATAAAGTTACGTCTTTAACCTTTCCCCCCACCGCACAGAGGTTAAGGGCGGATAGAAGAGTGACCCTTATAAGACGTAGGTTGGAGTTACGTCTATATTAATAAAGACGTAACTTCAACATACGTTTATAGTCGTCATCTACCCCCCACCGCGAGCCCTTCTCCTTCCCCACCCGACCTCCCACCTGGTCCCTCCTCCTTCCCCACCCGGGCCCTCCTCCTTCTCCTTTTGCCAGCAATATCCGGCGCTTTTTGGAACATCTGCTCGGCGCTCCGCGCGCAGCCCTGTGGCCCGCAGCTCCCCTCCTCCTTCAAGAGGAGTTATATCTTGAAAAAATTTCGGCGATCTTCCGTCCAAATCCTCCAATATCCTTTTGTCATTCTCCATCTTGCTTTCCAGTGAATTTTTATTTTGAAATTTTACTTATATGATTGTTGTGTGAGATTTAGGGTTTATATAGTCAAATTAGGGTTTTTTTATAGAAATTGAGATGCCCATTTTTTATTAGAAAATTCATTTTTTTAATCATTCTGGTATGGTCATTTGGGTAGTGGCATCGTTGATAAATTTCATAAATTTCTAATATTAATTCAATTAGATTAAATGAAACATGTTTTCTATAGGAATTTTTACTATTGACTTGTAATTTCTTTATAATCGACTCATAATTGTCATCATATTTGTGTTATTTGTAGTGATGGATAGTGGTATTGTTCCACTATTGTGTCGGATGGACGGAAATGTGGAATTAAAGGGTATTGCGGGTGATATTGAGTACATAGGTGGCCAAATCAAACAAGTATGATACAAAAAAATGCAAGTTATGCGGATTTAAAGGCTTTAATGTTTGATTTAACTGGATACAATCCAAACTATTTCGACATTCGCATAACTTGTAGATATCCAATGGGAGAAAGCATGTATTGCGGTGTAGACATAAATGATGATAGTGATATTGGTGGCATTCTTAGCCTTTATCCAATCATTCCAAGTATATAATTGTTCTTGGTGAAAATTAGTGTCGAAGTCAACAATAACCCTCCAAATAACACGATATTTGATGAACTTACACGCCTACTACAACGAGATGACGATTCAATGGATAACGTCTCTCTTGGGTCTTATCGTGCTCCTATCTTCGGACACCAGACATCGCAGTAAGTAATTTATTGACAAAAAATATAATGTTACATCTTGGTTTGCCCCTTATTCATGAGTTCACTTGTATATGAACATGCAGGCCTTACCAGAATGAGGATACATGGTTGACTCGTGAATACACACAACCTATTCCGGATACAAACATGGGGCACACATCATACTTTTGATGTTGACCCATCGAGTTCGCGCGGAGGCCACCAATATGATGATAATGTCAGTAGCGGCCATGGAGATACTTTTTATGCCTTCAACATCTTAAATCCCCTTGCTAGATGTTGATGTCGAGGATCATCATGACGATCATGATGACGATTGGATCGAGAATACTGCATTGAGCAACGAGCCAGCACATCATGATGAAGGTATTGATGATCCAATGTCGCTTACTCCAACATAGTATGAAAAGGAGTTACTAGATGAATTCCCAAATGATGTGGGTCGACCGGATGACAATGAACAATGCCATACCTGGGGTATTTGAAGATCCGACCCCATTCAATAGTGAATTCTATAAAAAGCAAATATTCGAGGCCAAGGCATCACTTATGCATGCTCTTCAACAGTACGAGCTTCGGAGGTTTGCGGAACATTGCACTGTCAATTCCGGGCCGAAGGTGTTGACCGTCAAGTGTCGTAATCCTGATTGTTCTTGGCGTTTGCATGCGTCTACTTATAAAGAAACGTCTTATTTTCAAGTGAAGAGTTACGGTGATCCACATACCTGTCAGGCAAGTCTGTTGAATACCAACCACCGCCACTGCACTGCTCAATTCATATGTGGTATAATACTTGGTGCGATACGGACAAACACCGCTATGACCCCCAAAGATATTATGCAGAGGATCAAAGATGACTACTATGTTAACATCAGCTATGCAAAAGCATATCATGCACGTATACTAGCTATGAAAATTATATATGTTGATTGGAAAGAATCATATAATATCCTGCCTTGGTATATGCAAGCAATGGTGGTAGATAACCCTGGTACTGTAGTGAAGCTTCAAACGGAGATTGTGTGCACCGGTGTTGATATATTTGAGCGCGTTTTCTGGTCGTTTCATCCTACTATCGAGGCTTTCAAACACTGTCGACCCATAATATCTATGGATGGAACACACCTATATGGAAAGTATCTTGGCACTTTATTAGTTGCAACGACAGTGGATGATAAGTCACTAAATGTTCATGATTCAACCCCTTAACTTAGCTTTGTTATGCCCAGAGTAGTTTTATTTGATAGCTTGTTAGTTGATTTCAGGTTTAATCATGCTTAGAGAAGAAATGCAGGAAATTCGGCTAAAATGACTAAATAAACTGCTTCGTCGACCGTCAGTAATATATTCGCCAAATATTTAACAAAGGTCTAAATATTCTGAAACTTTGAGATATTATAGAAGGCTCAGAGATCTACAACTTTTCTATTGGACACTTTTCGAGATTCTTGATGGTGTGATATAAGATTTGAAGAATACATGAAGATACATAAGCTGGAAAACTGGTCCGTCGACGTTCAGAAGACTATTCGTATAATATTCCAGATAAGTGATGGGACGTGGAAAGTGTCGCGGCTTAACGCACCCGATCAAAATTAGAAATTTATAATCAAACTCCTAACTAACTGCCTTTTGGGGTAGCTAGTGGTGAGTCCGAGTCGAATCCACAGGGAATGTGTATGGAAACAATTAAACTACCAAGCTCAATCTAAGTGTTCCTACAAGGATAATAAAAGAAATGGTTTTTGGGTTTTATGATAAGAAAACTAAGAAAGCATTTATATGACTCAATGGATAGAGAGAGGTCCTAGGGAATCCCAATCCGGATTAGGCTCAATCATAGCTTTCTAATGAATCAAGATGTGCAATCCTATCGAGACACTACAATATCGACTACTTTGTGGCTAATAAAGGTCGTCGCTAACGAGTAACTGGTTAAAGACTATCCGTCGCACTAGGTGTATGCTAGAAAGTCGACGATCGAGGGATTAGCTTCGATCATCGCCAACGAGAGGTCGGGTTAGGATCATCTCGTAGCAAGGAATTAGGTTGTATAGAATATGGAAATGAATCGAGGTGGCTCTAGCATCTCGAGTCCAAAACACTACAAAAAATAGGATAGATGCTAGGTTAGATGTGGATTGGAGTGGTTCTAGCACAACCAAGTCCCTAACCTAGAGCCAAGACTCCCTTCAACACAAGTGGCCATGGTTCTAGCACAACCTACTCATTGGGGAATATCAACAAACACCTATTGGGCACAAGGTTCTAGCTTATGCATACTAAAGAATTCATCCATCCAACATTAGAATCCAACTACAAAGGTATAGAAATGAAGAATAAATTCATACAACTTGTCTCATAAGGATTACAACATCCAAATCCAAAGAAAACTACAAATAAAAACCTAAAACATCATGGTATTCCACTAGGTAAATAGATTAGCTACTCATCTTCGATGGAGAAGCCATGGAGAAGAGATGGATCATTCTCTTCTTCATCAATCTCCTCCCTCTTGGATGAGAGCTCCCTTCCTCGCCTAAGGGGGTTGCCCCTTTCCTTAGCCTCTTCTTGTCCAAAGGAATCCCCCAATAAGAGCCCAAAGTTTGGTATTTATAGCCCTCAAGCTTCTCCCCTTCGGAATACATCCGGGCCCTTCATTTTGCTTAACTGGCACTGAAAGATCGATCTTCTAGGGGTGAAGATCGATCTTTTTATCCCGTAAAACTGGCTGCACCCGTAGAAGATCGATCTTCTATAGGGAGAAGATCGATCATTAGAATTATTGCTCTCTGTCATCTCTGCTACAGTACGAAGATCGATCTTTTATATACATAAGATCGATCTTCTTTTCTGCGTATTATCTCTTTTGCCACTCAGCACTGCGCATTGGTACCAAAAATTCCATAACTTCATCTACGAAACTCGGAATCATGAACCGTAAAATTCTCCAGAAACTAGACTTCCAGAGCTTTCCAATCATATATGGCACATTATCTCATTCTTCTCGAGAAGGTACAGTTTAATTTTTGAAGTTGACCCATGTACCTAAATGTGCTCGAATATGCTCGTTTACGCTCCAAAGTTGACCTAACTTCTGTCGAGGGCTCTTGTACCTGAAATACCATAAAGATTATTAGAAATACCTTGCTCGAATACTAATAAAGGTAAATTAAGAGGTTAATTTGTGTACTTTTCACGTCTCATCAATAAGTCCAAATATTATGAAATCTTTGGAATCTGATAGAAGACTTCCTAATCTACATCTTTCGTGTTGGACTTATGTTCAAAATCCGAACTGAATGGGCCCAGTTGCACTCGGAATAGACTGCCAGGATTAATTCAGAAAATCCGAGTTGTAGTAGGAGTTCAACTTAACCCAAAACCCTAATTCCGGGAGTTAGCTTATAAAAAGAGCTTTTGCTGGCCACAAATCAGAGTCCCCAAAGAAAGAAAAGAGAGGATTAAGTTTGCTAAAGAAGATGGAGATGCGCCGGGGATCTCAAGCGTTCTTCACCAAATTCATGGCCTCCATCCGCAAGATGAGTGGCTAATCTCTTGCTTAGGGATCTCATGAAACTCTAATGTAGCCTTCTTGTATTTTTTTCTAGTTAAATCTTGTAATCTTTTATTTGGCATGATTCTTTGAATTCAGTTTTAATGACAATAGAGTTGAAGGAACCTGGTTGTCCTTTGACGTATTTTCAGTCTTACACGATTGCGGTGCTTCACTGTAAAGATTCTTAGGATGATTTTAATTTTGCTTTTGTGTGTGCCTTTGAGATAGTGTATGCTAAGCAAAGATAGATTGTACTCATGTTATGCCTTTGATGATGATGCATAATGTTATATTTTTATCCCTTAATACTTAGTCTCATGTGTTTATTTGGTACCTAAATACACTCATTATTCTTATATTTTGATTTAGGATGCAATTGAAGTCCTTAAGTTCGAAAAGAAGCTGTAAAGAGTATTTGGATCAACTTTAAAGATTAACCTGTACCTGTTCATGAAGAACCAGATGATCTGCCATATATGGTTGGAAAGCTCTTGAAGTCTAGTTTCTGGAGAATTTTACGGTTCATGATTCCGAGTTTCATAGAGAAAGTTACGGCAATTTTAGTACCGATGGAGCAGTCTGGATGGCAGAACAGTAAATACTCTGGAAAGTCCGATCGATCCGTCTCCCTAATAGGATCGATCCGTCTCCCTAATAGGATCGATCCGTCTATGCATAAACCTGACAGAACGCATACTTTTCAGCTGTAAACAGTCCGATCGATCCTACTATCCATCCTACTTAGAAGATTGATCCGACACCCCTGGTAAGATCGATCCAACTCGGGCGTGGCCAGAAATTGAAGATTCCGATGAGAAGGATCGATCCGACACCCATAGAGGGATCGATCCTACTTTCTCAGAGAAGAAATTCAATGGTTCAGATCAAATCCGAGGATGGGAAACTTATGGGCTATAAATATGGTTCTTTTTAGGGATTAAGGGGGGTGAATTCTAGAGGTTTTTGGCTGCTCCTTTCTATTTCTTTGATATTTCTAGGGTTCTTCTTTCTTCTTTAAAGGATTGGATTGTTCTTGATGGCCTTGCATGGCGAAATCTTAATTCTTGGTCGAGGAGACTGAAACCTCGGAATCAATGAAACTGTGAGATTTAATCTATTTTTTTTATTGTTCAGTTTATACGTGAGTATTGAATGTTCTTCAGAGATTAAATCTTCATGATTGTCTTGTCTAATTGCTAGGAGGCCTACTAGTTTATTATTCATTACAATCTAATGCTAGGTTGGATATCAAATCCGTAATTGTTTGATCCCTCTAATCTGCGAAGCAACTGAGATCTATTGATTTACTGCGTTTCAGAGATCGTTGGATCTTAGGAAGAACGTTCGACTAACTTAAATGCAACCGCTTGTGCTTGTGTTGTTTAGCTTCATCGATCTCCCTATTCTTAAGGCTGCTACTAGATTAAATTTACAGCGCGTGTCTTAAGTTGTTTAGTAGTTATGGTTTATTAGATCACTTGTTTCTAATTAACTATGATTGAGGAGAGATTCGAATTTAATTCGAACGGTGAATATTCATGGTATGAATTGATATATATACTTGCATCGATGATCAGTTGTTGGATTCCGATGGTGGATGTTGACTCAGACCAAGGTTTGTTCTCTTGATTCAATTCGATTCTTCACTTGAGATTATTTCTTTATTGTTTTTGTTTTACTCAAAGCCCCCATCTTTGTTCACATAGCACAAAACTTATATTAGACGCTCTTCGTAGGATCGACTCGTACTCGCACTACTACATTTATTTTGAAGAGTATTGGTTTTATTTTTGAGTGCCTACGACAGCACATCAGTGCCTTTGAGATAGTCTATGCTAAGCAAAGATAGATTGTACTCAGGTTAAGTCCGAAGACAGTCTATGTTAAGCGAAGATAGACTATGCCGTAGGATAACATGAGCGTTCTTTTAGGGATTCATGCGAGCTTAAGAAGCCGTGATTCCATATGTCTAGATTAGATAACAAGAGGATACTAGAGAATACAGGAGGTGTAGGTCTTTCTCATATTGATTCATCCCTATCCTTTTATTGCTTTCTTAGTTAGATTTAATTCCATAGTTAATCAAAATCCTTCTCTTTCGCCTTAGGATAGAATGTTTGAGATTGATTTAAGTTCTTCTCTGTTGACAATATTTCCATGTGGTTTGACTCCGGATCTCACCACTGTTCTACACCCGTAGAGTAGTGATTGATTGAAGGATTATATATTTATAAATTGTGTTGAGTTGTGCGATTTAACGACGTCGTGCGAACGATATCAGTGGATGGAAACGATCATTTGATATCAATAGCATTTGTCGTGGTTGAGTCCGAAAATTCCAACAGCTGGTCATGGTTCCTTGCTCTACTTAGAGTTTATGTGGTCAGTGGCAGAAGAGGACTAGCTATAATTTCATACGGACACAGCTATAATTTCATACGGACACATAGCAATCAAAGAGGTAGTAAGGACAGAGTTTCCCTCGCCGTTAGGCTACCAACGATTCTGTATGAGACACTTTGCAAACAACTTCAAAAGCAAATTCAGGGATGATAATTTGTATAGCTTATTTTGGGTTGCGGCAAAGAAGATCCGTAAGGAGGCATTTGATAAGATCATGGATGGAATTAAAAAATTAAACCAAAAGCCTATTAGTGGCTCGTTACTGCAGAGCCACCAGAAACATAGGCGTTGTCTCATGATGATAACAAACGGTTTGACGTAATGACCACCGATTGGTCCAAAAGTTTGAATAATGTTTTGAAAGGTGTACCATGTATGCCTATTAAAGCATTAGTGGCAAAGACCTTTGAAAGGATGAACGACCTCTTCATGCGCCATCGTCGGGAGGGCCAAGCAATGACTGGCGAGGTGACACCAGTAGTCGAAGATGTACTACGCAAGCATTGCATACTCACCCAATCATATCACGTGCAGTCATTTGACGGTGGTGAGTATATGGTGATAGAAGGACATAAGGTTACCTTTAGTGTCAAGTTATATGGACATGAAGGGACATGCAGTTGTGGACAATTTCAGATGATGATCTATCCATGTCCGCACATTCTAGCCATTTACGGTGACATATCGATCAGGGCTTCGGCATACGATTTCGTTTCATGATGTGTCGCGACCGTTCTAGAGAGGAGCTCGCCGATCGTTTGACACCGGTATTCTACTCTATGATGAAGGATTTGCGGCGGAAATCCTGTCAGTTCACAACAGTCGCAACAGACTACTGGACAGACTATTTTCTGTGACATACCGATATCTCAAGATATACCATCATCATATCCAGTCATGGGCACGGCAGAGGAGGATCCGGAGGGACATGTTTAGCATGATATCGGTGTCGGTGCTACGATGGGGGGAGGGGAGGTTGAACCGTCGAGGAAGAAAAAGATGACAGTGAAGAAGAAGCAAAAAACTTGGAGGTTTTGATTATCTTCTATTGTAACTTTGGTTTTTTTGTTAATGGTTTGTGACCATTTAAAGATGTTAATGATGTTTGATGTAAACGATTTTGATTTATATAAAGACTGTGTTTAGATGTGAATATGGTGGGTGAGTGTTTAGATGTGAATGAGGTGGGCGGGTGTTTAGATGTGAATGGGGTGGGTGGGTGTTTAGATGTGAATGTGATGATTATTAATTTGTAAACATTATATTTCTGTTTGATTGTATGGTTGTAATGAGTGGAAAAAAACTCAAGTGTGAGGTTGATGTGAGTACTTACGTTTTACTTAATGAACTCACGGAAAAGGTTCCAGTAAAAAATGTAAGTTGAAGTTACATCTTTATTAATGTACACGTAACTCCAACCTACGTCGTATAAGGGCCACTCATATCCGCCCTTGTCCTTCGTGCGATGGGGGGAAAGGTCAAAGACATAACTCCATGTTACGTCTTTATTGGAGTTGTGTCTTAATTGGCAGAATTAAAAAAATGAAAGGCCACACCAGCGTGACGCTGATGTGGTCAAAGCAGGCATATTCTCATCAATATTTTCTCTATATATATTTTAATAATATTTTTATTAAAATAATATTATTTAAAAAAAATTCCTTTATATTTTTATAGCCTAGCATTAATCTATGTATATATATATATATATATATATATATGGGAATTTTCAAGGGAGAACTAGTTCCCTAAGTCTTATACAGGGAACCCTGATCCTGGCCGTCCGATAGGATCGGATCGGACGGCCAGGATCAGTTTGGGGGGACTTAACCCCCCTCCCCCTCCCCTCTTCCACTATCCAGACGAGTCAAGCCCCTCTCCCATGCCCTAGACCTCGCCGTCGTCGCCTCCCTTGCCCCGGCCTCCCTCACGCCGACGCCTCGCTCGCCCCGGCCTCCCTCGCGCCGGCCTCCCTCGCCACCGCCGTCAACGCCTCGCCCGTCCCCGTCCACACTCAACCTCGCCCGTCCCGGCCTCCTTCGCGCCGGCCTCCATCGCCTCGCCCGTCCCGGCCTCCATCGCCCCGGCCTCCTTCGCGCCGGCCTCCCTCGCACCGGCCTCCATCGCCCCGCCCCGGCCTCCCTCGCGCCGGACTCCCTCGCTCGCCCCGGCCTCCCTCGCGCCTGACTCCCTCGCTCGCCCCGGCCTCCCTCGCGCCGGACTCCCTCGCCACCGCCGTGTTTATTTTTTGTTTATTTTATCCAGTAGATAGATGCTTCTCCGCCGACCAACGTCGCCCTCGCCAACCAAGCCTCCTCCTCTCCTATCCCGCCGACCAGCCTCTGCCGCCGCCCTCGAGCTTCCACGACCGCCGCCGACGCCTCGCTCCGTCCACCCACGAGCTATCGCGCCGCCACGCCCTGTCCTCCATTGGAACTAATTTTTTTTTCAACACAACTCCTGTAGCAGCCTCATTTTGGCTTAATTTCTCAAAAAAAGAGAAGGAAAAGAAAGCTTGTGTTTGGGATGGTTATTTTGGATTATGGATTTGATGATGGGATTGAACTGTTAGAATGTAGTGCTCTGATATCCAGTTTGCTGAGAGAGATGAACTGCAGAAACCAAGAACACCATTGTAAAATTGTAGCAATTGTCTGTTTGCCATCAATTTACTTCTCTTTGAATGACAAAGTGATTTGGTTGAACTGTTAGAATGCCTCTGCTACCATGAAAGAGGATCAGATGTGTTGGAACTGATACTTTGGTTTATTGTAAACTTATATGTGAGTCTATGAATGTTGTTAATCACAAAAGTGAAGTTATATAGGACAGAGATAATTACCAGTAAGTTTATAATCTTTTCATTCGAAACAAAATAACAATTGGATTTGCCACAATGTGAATACATAAACATGAGACTATGAGCTCAAATGCGTCGTCAAATGCTTCTTGTTGAATTTCCTTTATTTTATTGTATGAATGTGCATCATGTTTTCTAGGCAGGCATGCAGAAATATGCTGCAGGTTCTGGGGCTTTTATTTAGAATCGATGACCACCCAGGAGGTCGTGTAGAATAGTGAGCACATCTCACAACGCCGACACTCTGTACCTGTTTCAAGCTGTGCATACTCTCCATCAATTTCGCTGCGACTCATCCAATTCTTACAAGAAATCTCAACAATGAACACTGAAATAAATAGAGAGAAGTACTATATCGGCTAGGAATCGCTGTTGGGAAAGTTCAAAAGAGAAACATCTTTTATAATCTGAAAATAGAGAATAGTTGTTACTAAAAATGAATGACTTTACAGAGCATATCATAATATTAAATGCGTCCATAGAAGCTGTGATAAGTGATGGAATTTACAGTTATAGAATTGCAAAAGATGAGAAATTAGAGGAGAATAGATCAGATTAGAGGAAAAAAGTTTT
>OY986968.1:20750905-20906962 GCA_963920575.1 Narthecium ossifragum
GATGAGAAATTAGAGGAGAATAGATCAGATTAGAGGAAAAAAGTTTTCTTCTACAGCTGAACTAGAAACTGAGATGAGCACTCCTCCATCCCTTCTTCATCGGATAGCATCTCTTGGGCGATGGAGGCCAGTGCGAGGGAGACCGGGGCGAGGGAGGCCAGAGCGAAGGAGGCCGGGGCGAGGCGATGGAGGCCGGCGCGAGGGAGGCTGGGGTGAGGCGATGGAGGTCGGGACAGGCGAGGTTGAGTGTGGACGGGGACGGACGAGGCGTCGACGGCAGTGGCGAGGGAGGCCGACGCGAGGGAGGCCGGGGCGAGCGAGGCGTTGGCGTGAGGGAGGCCGGGGCAAGGGAGGCGACGGCGGCGAGGTCCAGGGCATGGGAGAGGGGCTTGACTTGTCTGGACAGTGGAAGAGGGAGGGGGGGGGTTAAGTCCCCCAAAAACTGATCATGGCCGTCAGGATCAGAGTTCCCTACATAAGACTTAGGGAACTAGTTCTCCATTGAAAATTTTCGATATATATATATATTTAATATGTTCCTTTATATTTATATGTTCCTTTTTTATATATATATATATATATATATATATATAGATTAATGCTAGGTTATAAAAATATAAAGGAACATATAAATATATATATATATATATACGTGGATCCTTAAGATATAAGTTCGAAAAATTCTCCCTGTCCTCAACATTTCGTAAGAAATTAATGCTCCGTGCATATGTTCAAGCAAACTAGAGATAGAGACACCTTATCACATCATATTTAATGAATATGAAGGAGCTTTGCTCAAACAAAAATTGGGAAACGATGGCTTGTTTAAGCCCGAAGAGGCTAATTAAACTCGCCGAGGAATGGTGCCTTTCAGCTTTAATTATTAGATTCTGCTTTCCCAAACTTAATCTATGATACAGACAGCACCATATATACACATCAATATAAGTAGAAAGGTATGCATATCCTACACTTTAGAAGGAAACATTTAAGTCAAAGCAGGCCTAGGCCCTTAAGTTGCTTTCCTCTTCCACACAGTCCGGCATGTACGTGCATTTCGAGGTGCCATTGAGTAGTGTATATATGTCACAATACTCTTCTATCTATCTAGCTGTCCTCATAAAAGTCTGAAACCAATTGATTGAAGACAACCCTCATTAATAGCACATATGGAGACCAGACCAAGGTCTTCTAAATTCGATCAACTTTGGCATCTCATCCACAGCCTCAAACTAGAACCTGATTGATGTAAGCTAGTCCATCATCCTTCAAGCATCACTTGCTGTATATGTAACATTACTAACATGCATGTCAAAGCATGATCTATTATCTTGGTTGAAATGAACTGTATGCCTGCAGATAGCATTAAACTCTTTATAAATGCACCTGCAACATGGCAACTAACCACATACTGCCTGTATTAAATTTCATGTGCAGTGTTATCAATCAAAGCCCTTCCCCTCTCTATCTGTGTATATATCTCCACTCACACCCCCACTGTGTTGTCTCACAAGTAGTAGTGCATGCCCTCGCCCAAGCTTCCATCTCTAAGTAGCTACTGAGCTCTTCTTCTTTGCTAGTGACCATGGCGAGGGGGAGAAGCACTATGGTAGCTTTCCTGGTGTGCTTCCTTGTGGCAGGAGTGGTCTCAGCTGAGACCATGGGAAAGAAGACCCTTGAGGGGTTTGGTGACCAGAAGAACTACTATACTCCAGACCCTCATGTCCCCAACCCTAGCCGTCCAAGACGTAATGCCCTCCTCTCTTTCTCTCCCTAGATTTCGTTCTCTCTCTAGATTTTATTTTTTATTTTATTTTATTTTATTTTATTTTATTTTATTTTTTTATAACTTCTGGTGGCTGGTTTTGGCGCAGACTCGCATCATACACCATCATGCACGCCGACGCCGTCCCATGGTGGGTCTGAGACGCCTACACCCTCCCATGGTGGCTCCGGGACGCCGACGCCGTCCCACGGTGGTGGCTCTGGGACACCAACGCCGTCACATGGGGGCGGTGGCTACTACTCACCTCCGACCACTCCGTCCATAGTCAGCCCTCCATTCACCCCAATAGTCACACCCGTGACGCCGACGCCGTCCCACGGTGGTGGCTCTGGGACACCAACGCCGTCACATGGGGGCGGTGGCTACTACTCACCTCCGACCACTCCATCCATAGTCAGCCCTCCATCCGCCCCAATAGTCACACCCGTGACGCCTACTCCGACGACTCCAATCATCACACCGGTGACGCCCACTCCGGCGACTCCAGGGATCTCCACGCCGGCATCACCGCTGATCCCCGTCGACCCCAACTCACCAACCTTCCCAGCACCTTGCAAGTAATATGCGTACCTTCTAAAAATTGAAATAATTACTGGTAGCTATATATATAGTTTTGTTTAGCTGTAGATGATCTTCTTTTTGTGTGTGTGTGTGTGTGTAGCTACTGGCAGACGCACCCGGGAATGATATTCGCCATCTTCGGCTACTGGGGCACCATCGGTGAATTCTTCGGCGCGGCGTGCATCTCCTCCTTCGGTCATAACTTGAGCTTGATGGACGCACTGAGGAACCCTAGGACCGACGGCCTCGGCGCGCTCTACCGGGAAGGGACGGCATCCTTCCTCAACTCCATGGTGACCCACAAGTTCCCCTTCACCACCCAGCAGGTGAAGGATGCGTTCGCCGCCGCGGCGACCTCCAACGGAGCCGCCGGAGCCCAGGCGGAGCTCTTCAAGAAGGCTAATGAAGGCCGCCTAAGGAAGCATAATTAGAAGCATATATGCATGCAACGTACAGTACGTACGATATATATGTGCATGCATGTGTACGTTATTTGTTTGTTCCTTTCTTGTTCTTCTCCATGTTGTTGCTCTTGTTGGAAGGTGTTTGCATGGGTCTACCTACGAGTGGGGTCTCTGGTCTCGGTAGTGTTAATGACTTTTACGATGTTGTTCGATCTATGTCGAGATTTAGTAATGTACGTTATAATATTTGATTTAATGAAACTGCATGGGTTTGTTTGGTCGTGGAGTACCAGATAATTAAGATAATAAATGATATAGATATGGATGCATATAATTAATATAAACTAGATGAGATCTAGACTGGTTGCTATGAAAGCATGCGAAACCTGGAACTGTGTACATACTTTCTTTGTTTAGGTGTCCATGAATTGAAATTGTGGGGTCCAAAGTATAAATGCTTAACTAAGACTGATCTCATGAGTCATGAGCCAATAAATGATGCATGGCTATCTCTCTCTAGCTGCATAGGTAGGCTAGCTATCTCTCTCCCTCTCTCGGTATATATAGCTAGGGTAATAAGGAGATCAGATCAGACATGTGAGCCCACAGTACGTACCACAGTAATCAATAAATGAACAAAATCCAATGGGTGGCGTCTGGTGAGGTCCACAGAATCAAGCTACCGTGGCGAAAGTTCACAGTAGTACTAGTAGTGTTGTCAAGCATCGTAATGGAAGCATTGAAGTATGAGAAGCGGCAAGTTGCAGCCTTGCAGGGCTCCAGCTGGGAGTCATCATCATGCATCATGTCAAGCCCCGGCCCCCGGCCAGTCTGGGATGCAATTAAGGATATCACGAAGGGAACTCATCATAATGGGGGCCCTGACAAAATTTGTATTATGGGCCTCCCTGGACTGGGCCTGTACGGGGTCACGCGGGAACTTTTTACATTTTAGTACTTTTTTTTTGGTTTAATACATTTGTCTTGTTTTTTTCAACTTAATACCCCTGTACATGAAAAACCCCATCTTACCCCTCACTTAACCCATGCCCATATGATACCACATACATGCCATGCCCTGCCACATGACGTGGCATGGCATTTATGTTATAATAATAACTTAATGCAATAGGGTCTTCTTCCGTCTGTCAGCGAGGAGGGGGGTGTCCGCACAGATCGAGACACCGGCGATGCCCCTGCGACTGTCATCGAGGAGGGTGGTGTCTGTCCCGAGGATGCCACAGTTGAACATGTGGAAGTCGCGGGCATTAATACAACTGGTCAGGTCATCGAGGGGAAGGATGACACTGAAGGCCGCGGCGTTGGAGAAGCGATAGAGGAGGTGTCAGTTGAGAGGTCACTCGACAGTTATGCTGTAGAAGTAGACCTTACTGGTGTGGTGCAGAGCGAGGGCGTGGAGTATTTTTCGCGCCACGAGGTCGCGACCGCCGTTAAAGGTGACGAGTATGCTTCGATGTCTCCACCTTCTGAGGAGTCTGCGCATGTGTTTGAAGACTCCACTGTGGAAGTGGAGGTCCAGGAAAAAGACAGCTGGATTGAGATAAGTGAGCTATATGCCACTCCTGGAGCCCTTGCGAAGAAGATAAAGTTGGTCGAGAAGGAATACCAGACCGCGACAAACTTGGGTCATGCAAGTGGGAATATTTCCAGCCCCATTGTCAATCAAACACCTTACCTACAAGACTCGAAAGACGTCATTAAAACCTTAAGCGAGGAGGAGAAGGATGAACTGCGCTACATCGACCAGCTGGATGACGAGTGAGATTTTCTTTCCATGCGTACTTAAATGTTATTATACGTGTTTTTTTTATTCATCCTACGCGTGTTTATTCGGTGATTTGATATGCGTTTATACTGAGTTTAGATTTGTTATAAACTATGATACGCGTGTTTAGAGTTTTTTACACGCGTCTTTATGCTTATTCATACGCGTGTTTAATTCTATTTAGATGCGATGTTTTAATTTATTACGCGTGTTTTTTGTTCTCTATACGCGTGTTTAATCTTATTCCTACTCGTGTTTAAGGTATTTTCTTATTATTTTATATGCAGAGCTACAATATTCGCCCATACTATGGGCACCTGTATATGCAGAGCTACAATATTCGCCCATAACTAACTACAATATTCGCCCTCTAGCATACAGACTTGGGCGCCAGAGCTGTATGCTAGAGGGATGCAAGGCTTCGGGTGGTCTTACGTGCAGGAGCAAGCCATACCCAGTCAACGTGGATCGTAAGCTTTCTTTCAGTACATAATCTTTTTGTGCACTCCACCACGCACACTATGTAGAAAATCTTTTTGTGCTTGCCCAACCCATTTTGCCATGTACTCCGCTTCTTCTTCGTAACTACGAGCCCACGACGAGGTGTATTGCCGACAAATCCCTTCTTTGAGGTCAACTGCAAGCAAGTGCCAGTGAAAGCCGGAGTGTAGTGAGATGAACCACACATCAACACTCGGCAGTGAAGAAAAGGTATTGGCACCATGCGGGAGTGAGTCGTGAATGGAATGACGGTCATGAACAATTGCGGCCTGCAGTAACAATAGTTAATCAGTAACAAGTGTGAAATACTTCAGTCTGTGACCCTCAAAACTATTCGAATCCACTTACATGGAGGCGGGTGCTTGAGAAAAAACAGCGTCGACCCCCCTCTGCTTGAATCGGGCGGACAAAAAAAATTCCTTGGATGGCGTCAATGAGGTCCCCTTCTATCTCCTTGTTGTTTATGACAGCCATCAATTGCCCCCTCGTATAGTATCCCATAGTATGGGCGAATATTGTAGCTATGCATATAAAATAATAAGAAAATACCTTAAACACGAGTAGAAATAAGATTAAACACACGTATAGAGAACAAAAAACACGCGTATATATTACCTTAAACACGCGTAATAAATTAAAACATCGCATCTAAATAGAATTAAACACGCGTATGAATAAGAATAAAGATGCGTGTAAAAAACTCTAAACACGCGTATCATAGTTTATAACAAATCTAAACTCAGTATAAACGCATATCAAATCACCGAATAAACACGAGTAGGATGAATAAAAAAAACACGTATAATAACATTTAAGTACGCATGGAAAGAAAATCTCACTCGTCATCCAGCTGGTCGATGTAGCGCAGTTCATCCTTCTCCTCCTCGCTTAAGGTTTTAATGACGTCCTTCGAGTCTTGTAGGTAAGGTGTTTGATTGACAATGGGCCTGGAAATATTCCCACTTGCATGACCCAAGTTTGTCGCGGTCTGGTATTCCTTCTCGACCAACTTTATTTTCTTCGCAAGGGCTCCAGGATTGGCATATAGCTCACTTATCTCGATCCAGCTGTCTTTTTCCTGGACCTCCACTTCCACAGTGGAGTCTTCAAACACATGCGCAGACTCCTCAGAAGGTGGAGACATCGAAGCATACTCGTCACCTTTAACGGCGGTCGCGACCTCGTGGCGCGGAAAATACTCCACGCCCTCACTCTGCACCACACCAGTAAGGTCTACTTCTACAACATAACTGTCGAGTGACCTCTCAACTGACACCTCCTCCATCGCTTCTCCAACGCCGCGGCCTTCAGTGTCATCCTTCCCCTCGATGACCCGACCAGTTGTATTAATGCCCGCGACTTCCACATGTTCAACTGTGGCATCCTCGGGACGGACACCACCCTCCTCGATGACAGTCGCAGGGGCATCGCCGGTGTCTCGATCTGTGCGGACACCCCCCTCCTCGCTGACAGACGGAGGAAGACCCTATTGCATTAAGTTATTATTATAACATACATGCCATGCCACGTCATGTGGCTGGGCATGGCATGTATGTGGTGTCATATGGGCATGGGTTAAGTGAGGGGTAAGATGGGGTTTTCCATGTCCAGGGGGTATTAAGTTGCAAAAAAACAAGGCAAAGGTATTAAACCGGAAAAAGTGAACTTTGGGGGTACTAAAATGCAAAAGCTCCGGTCATGCGGTGACTCCTGGAGCCTAATGGCCTTGATTCTTAGATGAAGGGGTCCAATATTTTGAACTTGCGATCACCACATTAGAAGCCACATCACAAATCTTATCTATTAATGTACATCAACCTTATAAGGAGCAAAAACCGTTACAACCGTTCTCCTCCTATTAGTTTATTTACATGTATATTTTCCTAAGTTAACTTTGTATATATTTTGGTTATATTTCCTAGGTTAGTTTTAAATATACATCATTATAATCATAAGGCATGATATTAGTTTTAAATATACATACTTATCTACCTTATAAGATCCAAGGGTAGTTACTTTTATGACTCATCATTTGAGTCATAAACTTATACACACATGTCATACACGTGGTATAAAATTATAATTAAATAAATTAAAAAAAAGGATAGTGGCTGATGTGACGTAAGTTATAATAGAGATAGTGGGGGCGGACAGTTAGCCGTGTCAGGTGACATGGGCCCACCACCTAGTTGGCTTATATGGGTTGAAGCTAGCTGCTATTAATTCATCTCCTGGGTATTATTATTCTCGGACATTCTGATGGTCTTTAAACATGGGTTCAAAGTTTGTGAGCAATTAATGCTAATGGATTGCCCATCAACTTAACTAAAAAGAAAAAAGAAACGAAAATCTATCTCGTATCTCCCACGAGTCTTTTTTTTTTTTTTTTTTTTGAATACTTCACATAAATTTGACGTTTGTGGTTATCCATTTTCTTAGGAGCCTTCATAACTAGATTCTGAATAGATAATTAATCCATCATTTTCAGGTTTCAAGACCCCAATAAAACACTTTTCGATTAGGAGTATAACCAAGACGAGCTAGATCGAGATGAGTTCGGATGATCAAGCTCAAAACTAAAAATTAATTTCGAGTCTATTCAAATCATGATCGCAAGAAACATGTTGCCTCTTGACCATAAAAAATAATATTTAATTGTCAATAACACAAGTTTGACAAAAATTATCATTAAAACCCCCATTAGCCTCATTTTTAAGGTGAAAACCCCATTGTGGTGGTAGTTGTGGTGTATCAATGAACTAAAAAAGTCTGAAATGACCTTATATGACAGATTGCAACCATGGAAAGCTAAAAACCCCACTTAATATTTGCTAAAAAACCCCAATTTAGAGAAAATATATGCTAATGGTATCTACTAGGCATGGTGGCGGCGGACGACGCGGTGGAGGGTCGCCGGAGTTGGGATACGGTGATGTTGATCGGCGTTGGGGAAGGAGGAGGAAGTACCTGGATCCAAGAGGGAGGAGGAGCTCGGATGGGCTCCCGACATGGACGGAGGCCGGGAAGGACGAGCGGCGTCGAGGTCTCGTCGGGCGGCGTTGGTTTCCAGTGAAAGCTGGGCCTCGAGGACAGGACATAGGAGGCAGCGGATGGGAACGACGGATGTGTCCGGCAACGGAGGGTTTGGGTGGAGTTTGCCGGCGTCGATGGAGAAGTTGTTGGAGGCAAAGTAGGTTGGAAAGAGGTCGGGAGTGAGGAGTAGACGAGTGATAAGACATGAAAAGTGTACAAATCACAATTTCAACTTGGCCTTGTTAGTTTCCGAACAAGGCCCTATTGACGAGTCTTACCCCATTACAGGTACAAGAGCCCTCAACGAGGATTGGATCAAGTTTGGAGCTAAAACGAACTCATTCGGGGCAGTTCAGTATGAAGAAGATCGATCCTTTATTGAAGAAGATCGATTCTTTAAAGACATCAAGAAGAAATCTAGGCGAAACAACAAAGATCGATCATCTATGTGCATTTTCAGTGACAGAGCGCAAGTTTTGACATGATCGATCTTTCCCTAGGGCATGATCGATCTTTCACGGGCAAAAGAGATGACAGAGCGTAACAATTTAGACGATCGATCTTCGTCTACTAGAAGATCGATCACCTTATGGAGCTGAGGAGCATATGAAGCGCAAAAGATCGATCTTCACAGCATAGGAAGATCGATCTTCATCGGGACGTAGCCGCCAGTCAAGAACACATATCGATCTTCATCCATAGGAAGATCGATCTTCCACGGGACCATCAATCACACAGAAGAGAAAGATCGATCTTTTACCCTCTAAAGATCGATCTTTATGTGCCAGCTGAGCAAAATCAACGGCCCAGATCTAATCTGAGTTGGGGGTGCTTGTAGTCTATAAATAGACTCCTTTGGGGGAATTATGGGGATCCTCTCTTAGACTTTTTCCGGCCTTTCCTCTTTGAGACTCCTCTTACCTAATTTAGAATGAGACCTTTTTGGAGGAGATCCATGGAACAAGAGCGTCATCAACTTCCCTCCACGGATCAAACCCCCAAGATGAGTCACTAAACTCTTAGCTTAGGGATTCTTATGATATAATAAGGGTTTCTTTTGAGGAATCCTAGGATTTAGGGCTTTTGCTACTCTATTGAATGGTTGTATGGATTTGATTTAATTTCTACATGAATTTGGTGTTGTTTTCATTGATGGATGCTTGGATTGCCCTATTGTGCCCTAGATCTAGGTCTCTTGCATGCTAGGGCTTGGATGAAACCTCTCGTGAGAGGGATTCATGCTATAACCATGGATTCTTGATGAGAATGTATAATGTTATATTTTTATCCCTTAATACTTAGTCTCCTATGCTTATTTAGTTCCTAAATACACTCATTATTCTTATATTTTGATTTAGGATGCAATTGAAGTCCTTAAGTCGAAAAGGAGCAGAAAGGAGTGCATGGATCAACTTTAAAGATTTATCTGTACCTGCTCATGAAGAACCAGAGGATGTGCCATACATAGTTGGAAAGCTCTTGAAGTCTAGATTCTGGAGAATTTTACGGTTCGTGATTCTGAGTTTCCTAGAGGAAGTTACGGTAATTTCAGTACCGATGCGCAGTCTGAATGGCAGAAAGGAAAATAAGCTGCAAGTTCTAGCGATCCGCCGATCGATCGGACCACGCAAAAACGTGACAGAACATGTGTTTTTCAGCCACAACGCATCCGATCGATCCCTCCATCGCTCCTATGGGGTCCGATCGATCCGACACCAATGGTCCGATCGATCGGACTCGGAAAAGTCAAAAACAGCGGATTTTTACTCAACCGATCGATCCAACACTCATAATTCGATCGATCGAACTTGGGAATTAAAGGGCGACAGAACGTATGTTTTTTAGAGGAACACAGTTCGATCGATCGGACCATCGATCGAACTCGGGAAGAGCCATAGACGAAGGATTTTTACGAAAACAATCGATCCGACTCCCTTAGTCCGATCGATCGGACTCGGGCGTGACTAGAAATTGAAGGTTTTTAATGAGACCAATCGATCCAGCACCCCGAGGAGGATCGATCGGACTTTCCCAGTGAATTAAATCAACGGTTTTGATCTAATCCGAGGGTGGATACACTTGAAGGCTATAAATATGACTCTTTCTAGGGTTTGAAGGGGGATTCTTGGACACTTTTGGCTGCTCTTTCTTCTCCTTTATATTTTTTCTAGGTTTTATTTTCTTTATTAGAATCTTTTGAGGATTGTTCTCGATGGCCCTGCGTGGCTAAATCTTGATCCTTGGTCGAGGGGACTGAAACCTCGGAATCAATGAAACTGTGAGATCTAATCTATTTTTATTGTTCAGTTTATACATGAGTATTGGATGTTCTTCTGTGATTAAATCTCCATGATTGTCTTGTCTAATTGCTAGGAGCGCTACTAGTTTATTATTCATTGCGATCTACTGCTAGGTTGGATATCAAATCCGAAATTGTTTGATCCCTCTAATCTGCGAAGCAACTAGGATCTAATAATTTACTGCTGATCAGATCTTGTTAGATCTTAGGAAGAATATTCAACTAGATTAAATGCAACCGCTTGTGCTTGTGTTGTTTAGCTTCATCGATCTCCCTATTCTTAACGCTGCTACTAGATTAAATCTACAGCGCTTGTCTTAGGTTGTCTAGTAGTTAGGGTTGATTAGATCGCTTGTTTCTAATTAACTATGATCGAGGAGAGATTCGAATTTAATTAGAACGGTGAATATTCATGGTATGAATTGATTGATACTTACATCTATGATCAGTTGTTAGATTCCGATGGTGGATGTTGACTCAGACCAAGGTTTATTCTCTTGATTCAATTTGTTTCTTCGTTTTAGATTATTTCTTTACTGTTTTCCTCACGTTTAAAACCCCCTATCTTTGTTCACTAAGCACAAAACTAGGCTAAACACTCTTCGTGGGATCGACTCGTACTCGCACTACTACATTTGTTTTGAAGAGTATTGGATTTATTTTTGAGTGCCTGCGACAGCACATCAAATTTTGGCGCCGTTGCCGGGGAGTGATTCTAGTTGATTTTTGTGCTTTTAGTGATCTTTATTTTCAAAAAAAAAAAAATTTATATAGTTTCTATGGTTTGAATGTATGGCCAATTATAATATGCCACCGGGTGACATATGGAATGATGATTTGTCTTTTGGTTATGAAACTGTTTACAATAATGACATATATGGTTTCTCAAACCCGGCCTATGATTCATATTCATATTCTTATAACTCGGATTTTAGAGGTCATACCTACCCAAGTCGGGAGTTTCAAGCAGAAATGCTGGCGATGCTGAAGGAAATGGAAGAAAATATTAATTCCTTAAGAGAATCACGTATTTTTTGGGAGGAAAGATTTTCTAGGGAACGTGAAAAAACTGAGAACCTCTTCATTGCTCAGTCACAAATGCAACAAGAGCCACTAATAATTGACCAAGTTAATGTGAGTCACTCTTTTGATAAAGAAGTTGATAGATATGATTCTATACCTCATGTTTGCAATGATAATACTTGTGATGCTTTTGTTTCTGATAATAATGATATATGTCATAATACTTATGATTCTTTGTCGGTTCATGAAATTAATGATGATATTTCACTGACTGCTGAGGTTGGAGATGCTTCGGGGGAGATTCTACAGAAGGCAGATGAAGAAGTTGTCCAACCATGTCCAGTCGACCGCCGAGAATACCAGGAGCATTTATTCGATGACCCTCCTCCGACTGAAGTTGAAAGCTTTCCTGTTACGCCGCGAGGTATATTTCCTGTGACTATCTCATCTTCATTAGTGGTTAAAAAGGAGATGACCTTAGTAGATATTTTCATATCTCGACGGATTTATTTTCGATCGTGTAATCTTGACATCTTTGACAATCCGAACGACGACATTATTAATAGCTCAATGGATGATTCGATTATAGTTGAGCAGAATGTTGACTCATTTCTTCCTGATCACCATGATGACATGCATTTTTGTTTGAGAGATCTAGCTATGTTGTTTACTGGTGTTAGTATGGAAAAGCTAATTCTCATTTTTTAAAAATACCACTTGGACTCTTATGCTAAATTAACCTTGGTGGCATTATTGAGGTTAAATATTCAGATTATAGCACCCAGTGATTTTGCATACCATCGTGCTAGAGAACGGCCACCAAGGGCACGATTAAAATTTTTTCTATTGTATATAGTAGTTTAGTTTGTTTTATTTGCTTTATTGTGTGCTTGAGCGTGCTTGAATTATTTTTAGGTTGTATGCTTGCATGTTTGCTTTTGTTTTGCTTTGCTTTGCTTTTGTTTTTAGGTGATCGAGCATTCCCTATCATACCTGAAGAATTCGCCCAGCCACAGTGATCATGGAAAGTCAAAGTTTGGCGACTCCCACAGTATTCAAGGAAGAAGCGTGAATTCGAGCCAATGACAATAAACAAAAGCGCTGTTTGGAAGGCAACCCAAGGGGAGTTCGTTCCTTTATTTTTTTTTTAGTCATTTTTGCTTTTCTTTGCATTCCACCTTACATTGGGGACAATGTCAGTTTCAAGTGTGGGGGAGGAGATCTAGGTTGCATATGCCATGAGCGAGAACTAGTTAAGCTTGATATTTTCAGAACATGATTGAATGAGTAATTTTGCGACTTAGAATTAATTAATTGAGTTATTTTCCTTGAGATGGTAGTGACTAAATTAGTAGACAAAAGCTGGTGAGATTTTGAGCCTTTAGACTGACACATTCATTTCAGTCTCACTAATTTCTTTCATGAGAGATATTCTTCCATGGATTTGTTTCTCTAGAACTTGCTTTGATTCTATTCGAGGTCACATTGACATATGCAGACATGAACATGATTAAGGCCATTTTTTTTGTCTTAAGCTACATAAGCCAAATAGGCTACCTTGCAATTAATTTTTTCTTTTGCTAAACACCTTTGAGCTTTATTGACTTTATTGTTAACCCACAGTACAAGCCTTAAACCTGAAAAATATTTCCGTTACCCAAGTCATAAAACTAGTGGAGCATTGATCATCATTATGACATGTATGGGTGCAAAAGTTCAAGTGTGGAGGTGTTTGGATTTGTGGTATGGCTATATTTGAAAAAAAAAAAAAAAAAAAGAGAAAGAAAGAAGAAAATGAAGGAGGAAATTGTTTCTCATGTTACAAAATGTGTTTATGAATCATCCTAATACTCCAAAAAAAGGGGTATGTCTATGTATGATTTCTACAAAAGGTGGAAGTTGTTGCAAAAGATTGTTCACTATTTCAGTAAAAAGTATTCCTTTGAACAATCTCTTTGCCAAGGTCGTAATGCTATATGGTTCGAGTATGTTAAAGCCAAGTTGAAGAAGTTGCTGAACGGAGTGATTGGTTGTACATGTCTTATTGATGCATTTTTGCTCCATTAGTTCCATTGGCTTTTGAGCTACATTCCCAAATATTTCCCACCTTAATCCTAGACCCCATTACAACCTTTTGAAGTCCTTATGATTTGTGTGATGCATGTGATTCTAGTGGTGGAGAATGAGAAGATATGCAAGCTTATGGTAGATCATTTTCATTGGAATGAATTGGAGTGAAATACATACCCTTGAAACACATGAGAGTTGAGTGTTTATTTCCGTGAGGTCTACTTATTTATTTTGCTCCATATTCAAGTGAAAATGCTTACTGATTGATTTTTGAGTTGTCTAAAAATGCTGTTCATGATATGTTATGAGTTGTGAAGAGATTGATTGTTCTTTGTTGATGGTGTTGCAACCTTGATATCTTGAGTAGAGTGAATTTTAGTTTTGCCCGAGGACGAGCGAAAGCTAAGTGTGGGGGAATTTGATGAGAATGCATAATGTTATATTTTTATCCCTTAATACTTAGTCTCCTATGCTTATTTAGTTCCTAAATACACTCATTATTCTTATATTTTGATTTATGATGCAATTGAAGTCCTTAAGTCGAAAAGAAGCTGAAAAGAGTGCATGGATCAACTTTAAAGATTTATCTGTACCTGCTCATGAAGAACCAGAGGATGTGCCATATATGGTTGGAAATCTCTTGAAGTCTAGATTCTGGAGAATTTTATGGTTCGTGATTCCGAGTTTCCTAGAGGAAGTTACGGCAATTTCAGTATCAATGCGCAGTCTGAATGGCAGAAAGGAAAATAAGCTGGAAGTCCGAGCGATCCGCCGATCGATCGGACCACGCAAAAACGTGACAGAACATGTGTTTTTCAGCCACAACGCATCCGATCGATCCCTCCATCGCTCCTATGGGGTCCGATCGATCCGACACCAATGGTCCGATCGATCAGACTCGGAAAAGTCAAAAACAGCGGATTTTTACTCAACCGATCGATCCAACACTCATAATTCGATCGATCGGACTTGGGAATTAAAGGGCGACAGAACGTATGTTTTTTAGAGGAACACAGTTCGATCGATCGGACCATCGATCGAACTCGGGAAGAGCCATAGACGAAGGATTTTTACGAAATCGATCGATCCGACTCCCTTAGTCCGATCGATCGGACTCGGGCGTGACTAGAAATTGAAGGTTTTTAATGAGACCAATCGATCCAGCACCCCGAGGAGGATCGATCGGACTTTCCCAGTGAATTAAATCAACGGTTTTGATCTAATCCGAGGGTGGATACACTTGAAGGCTATAAATATGACTCTTTCTAGGGTTTGAGGGGGGATTCTTGGACACTTTTGGCTGCTCTTTCTTCTCCTTTATATTTTTTCTAGGTTTTATTTTCTTTATTAGAATCTTTTGAGGATTGTTCTCGATGGCCCTGCGTGGCTAAATCTTGATCCTTGGTCGAGGGGACTGAAACCTCGGAATCAATGAAACTGTGAGATCTAATCTATTTTTATTGTTCAGTTTATACATGAGTATTGGATGTTCTTCTGTGATTAAATCTCCATGATTGTCTTGTCTAATTGCTAGGAGCGCTACTAGTTTATTATTCATTGCGATCTACTGCTAGGTTGGATATCAAATCCGGAATTGTTTGATCCCTCTAATCTGCGAAGCAACTAGGATCTAATAATTTACTGCTGATCAGATCTTGTTAGATCTTAGGAAGAATATTCAACTAGATTAAATGCAACCGCTTGTGCTTGTGTTGTTTAGCTTCATCGATCTCCCTATTCTTAACGCTGCTACTAGATTAAATCTACAGCGCTTGTCTTAGGTTGTCTAGTAGTTAGGGTTGATTAGATCGCTTGTTTCTAATTAACTATGATCGAGGAGAGATTCGAATTTAATTCGAACGGTGAATATTCATGGTATGAATTGATTGATACTTGCATCTATGATCAGTTGTTAGATTCCGATGGTGGATGTTGACTCAGACCAAGGTTTATTCTCTTGATTCAATTTGTTTCTTCGTTTTAGATTATTTCTTTACTGTTTTCCTCACGTTTAAAACCCCCCTATCTTTGTTCACTAAGCACAAAACTAGGCTAAACACTTTTCGTGGGATCGACTCGTACTCGCACTACTACATTTGTTTTGAAGAGTATTGGATTTATTTTTGAGTGCCTGCGACAGCACATCAATTCTCTCACGGCGAAGGATTCTAATCCAAGATTGAACTAGATCGGGGTGCTAGAACCACCACCAATCTATTCCTAACCCTTCACCCATCCTATCATTGTGATTTTGGGCAGCGATGTGCTAGAACCACCTCACTATCACACTTAGATCCATACCACGTTAGCTCTCTTGCGACGAATCCATCCTAATTAGAGGGTTTGTTAGCGGCGATCACAACTAATCATTCGGTAGCCGATTGTTAGAGGTTTGTTCTTGCCGACGAGAGATCTTAACCCGAGCCTCGCCGAACAATAGGTGTAACTAGACACTCGCCTATCGACATTTGGATTTAACCATTCAATTTGAGGAGACATGCCATGGGCTTAGGAAGAATTATTAGAACCATTGTTATTCATTAAGAATCCCTACGCCCTTCTTCATATTTTATCACCTTTTAGCATTAATTTTAGTCAGTCTAGTTAAAAACACAAATCTAAATCTTTTGCTCCAACTTCTTGGTAGACGATTATTCTTAGTATGCCGCTTCAATCCTCGTTTCTTCCCAGTGGATCAACTCGGACTCACCACTAGCTACCCCCAAAGGTTGTTAGTAGAGAGTTTGATTACAAATTTCTAATTCTAATCGGGCGCGTTAAGCCGCGACACTTTCCACGTCTTATCAAAATTTTGGCGCCGTTACCGGGGAATGATAACTAGTTTTGAGTAGCTACTTAGTGTAGTTTTCTTTCCAATTAGTTATTTTTCTTTTACCTACTATATAAAAGACCAAATATAGAATCGTGCTAATATTGTCATATCTTTTTGTCATCGAAAGGGGGAACGACGGAGCATCCTTCCGAGCGGTGGAGAAGCGATCGTCGACAACACGTCACCGAGAATGCACTATTTGTATTTTCAACCTTGTATGCTCTTCGTGATGTGTGAATGAGTGTGCATGAGGATTCCGATTTTGATATTACATTACAAGCATTTTTGGATCCTCGTGTTGCATCGCATAAACCATTAGCTCATTCTCATTCATCCATGGCCAATCTTCACCAACCCGAAAACCAAGGTCGTAGGGCCATGAAGGACTTTTATATCCCTAATTCTTTCACCTCAAATTCTTGCATCCAACCCCCAGTGATTAAGGTGGCTCATTATGAGATTAAACCACAATTTCTACAATCTTTGCCGGCCTTTCATGGATTATCCCACGAGGACCTTTACAACCATATCGAAGAATTTATTTTAATAAGTTCTATGGTAAGGGTCAACAATTTTACCGAAGACGCTTGAAGACTTAAATTATTCCCCTTCACTCTCAAGGGTAAAGCCAAATATTGGCTTACTTCTTTGGAACCTTGATCTATCTCAACTTGGCCTCAACTACAAACCCAATTTCCTACTAAATTCTTTCCAATCACTAAAACTAGTGATTTTCGCCAAGAGATTGCATCGTTTAGACAAGCCGATGGTGAAGCGTTCCATGAAGCTTGGGACCACTATAGATAACTTCTAAGGAAGTGTCCGCATCATCAATTTTCGCAATGGGCTATAGTGGAAAATTTTTTCAAAGGTCTTAAGAAGAGGTACCAATTGACTAATGATGTTGCGTGTGGGGGAGTCTTTATCACAAACCCTCTTGATGATTCTTGGAAACTTTTCGAGAAACTTGCCGAGAACTCCCAACACCAATCCTCTTCCTCTAGAAACAACGGAGGGTCTTCGAGTCAACCTACTTCTAGGGGAATTCTTGAGCTTAATGAGTCAACCCCGCTTGCCCAACAAGTCGACGCTTTGAGTAGGAAGCTTGATCAAGTCCTTACCCAAACTACAAATCAAGTTGCTTCCTCTAATCCTTTGTTGCCCTCATCTTCGGGGGAACTTTGTTTCTTGTGCTCCAATCCCGGCCATGATATAACTGATTGCCATTTGACATGCCATTATCCCGAGCTAGTGCAAGAACATGTCAATGCGACCAAACCGGCTTATGATCCGTATTCCAACACGTACAATCCCGGTTTGAGAGACCATCCAAATTTTTTTTGGAGGACACCCGGCCAACAACCTAATTCTTTCAACCCAAGGCCACCATCCATGGGCACTCAAGCCCCAAATTACCCTAAAAAATTCCAAACATCATATCGGCCTTCCCAAGCTTATTCTCCCCAAGCACCTTATCAAGCTCAACCACCTCAACCTTGGGGATCTCGACCATATGAGCCTTCCCACTCTCAAATTCCTACAAGCCAACCTTCTCATTCTCAACAACCGAAGGGAAACCAAAACATTAATGAGAGACTTTTGAAGGCCTTGGATTCTTTTGAAGCTAGCACACAATTACTTCACTCCCATTCTCAATCTATAACAAAAATGGAGGTGCAATTGGGCCAATTGGCCAATGCCATCTCAAGAAGGGAAGAAGGGATATTTCCTAGCCAACCCATTCCCAATCCCAAGGGCCAACATTCTATTGATTCATCCCATGAGCAAGTTCAAGCTGTCACGACCCTTCGGAGTGGTAAAAGCTTTGCCAATATTGAGAAACCTACGGAGGATACTCTTGATCAAGAGCATGCATCTCATTCGCATCCATCAATAAATGAGGATATGCATGCATCTATGCAACCAAATGCATCACATGATATGCCTATCCCAAACCCTCATGAGCCCATTGAAGATCTGTATTCATCTCCAAACATGACATCATCCAAGGATACCGAGCCAAATCCTAAGACGTATGTTCCTAAAATTCCTTTTCCCGAGGCTCTAGTGGACCCAGCTTTAACTCCGTTCAAGAATCCTAGACTTGATGAAATGATGGAAGTGTTCAAGAAAGTCCACATCAACCTTCCTCTTCTAGATGCCATCAAACAAATCACATCTTATGCTAAGTTCCTCAAAGAGCTTTGCACTCATAAAAGGCAATCCATGTCCCATATTTCTAAGAAAAATTTCTTGACTAAGTTCAATTCTTCGATGCAACCTCCCTCCTAATCTTAAGGACCCCGGGACCCCGACCATCTCATGCACCATAGGAGACCGTGTGATAGAGGGAGCTTTGTTAGACTTGGGAGCAAGCGTGAATCTTATGCCTTATTCATTGTAGGCCAAGAAACAGTTCGGTACCCTATAGTTTCCCAGTTTTGCAGTTTAGTACCACATATTTTCAAAATTATCAAAAAATACTCCAAGTTACATAATAGTGCAGTATAAACCTATCATCCGACGCCGTTACACATTTTAACGGCAAACCGATCACTTTGCTCAATTTTGACTGTTATTTGGTCTATTTTGACTGGTTTTTGGTGACGTGGGGAGTGAGAGAGAGAGATACGGGAGGGAGAGAGAGAGCACTAACCGGGGATGGAGATCCGGCGTCCAACGGAGTTGTGTTGGCTTAGAGCTGGCGTCCCCCAAGCTTCCACCGCCGGCATCTTGCCTCGCCGGCCAACGACGCCGAGCACCATCGACTCCTTCCTGATGCGAAGTTGACCGGTTTACCGTGGCATCGGAGAGATGGAAGCGGAGGAGCGTGGGTGTCGTCGAATAGTTGCAGTAGTAGTGCCACCAAGAGTAGTAAAAGTAACTCCAACCAGCAGCATCAGCATCATTACCAGAGCCTTTCGCAGCCTCATCATCATCATCCACACCCGCAGGAGCTGGCGAACCAAGGCAGGGGATCCACCGCCCCCGCCCTCCAGCTTGTTCATTTGGATGGTGGCCGGTGGTGGAGGAGGGTCTTTGATGGGCTCCATCATTGGCCATGGGGGGTTGGGGATGGTGGACACTAGCTTGGCCATGTCAGACCGCCAAGCATGACACTGCTCTTCCTCGCCCCGCCGTAGCAGCCGACAGTTCCAAGAAGGTGGTTGCGGTTAAGAGGGTGTCCAAGGACCGGCACACCAAGGTTGACGGTAGGGGCCGGCGGATCCAGATGCCGGCGACATGCGCGACGCGGGTGTTCCAGCTGACGAGAGAGCTAGGTCACAAGCCGGACGGGGAGACCACCGAGTGGCTCCTCCGGCAATTGAAGTCAGCAATCATACAAGCCACTGGCACGGGCACCATACCCGCCAACTTCTCCACCCTCAACGTCTCCACACGGAGCAGTGGCTCCTCCGTCTCCGCCCTGCCGTCGAGATCCGCACCACACTCCTTCCACACCCTGATCATCACGCAACATCACCAGCCAGACTACGATGATGGCCCCCCTGACCCCGGGATCTCCCACACCTCTTTTGGAGATGCTCGTCTCGCCTCCTCTGGTGCCGCCGCAACTACTGGAGCTTAGCATGAGAGGCACAACAGGACCGGAGGCGCCGGAGCTCCCCGTTGCTCTGCTTCGCATCACCCGCTCACCGAAATCCATCGCCCTCTCTCCTCTCTCTCTAAACCTTCGAGTGAGCTACTGGAGCTTAGCATGAGAGGCACAACGGGACCGATGGCAGCCAGGCCGTGCATGTCGGCTCTCTGGCTCTGAATCTCTGGAGGTCTCTCTCTTCTCATGTTATGAATTTTGACTTTTTTTTATCACGTCAGCAAATTCATAAAAAAAACTAGTCAAAATAATAATAAAAAAAAGTCAAAATTGGGAGGTCTCTTTTTTCTCACATCAGCAAATCCTAAGAAAACAAAAAAAAGGTCAAAATTGATGAAATTGGCTGGTTTACCGTCGAGTTAGTAACGACGTTAGGGCTGTGGCACTAAACTGCATAGTTTTGAAAGTTAGGTGTACTTTTACGTGATTTTAAAAGATGATGGTATTAAACTGCAAATCCTGAAAACTACAGGGTACCAAAGTGTTGTTCGGCCTTCATCTAGTCAACGTTGACCAATGTATCTTCCCGGTAGATTTTGTGGTTTTAGACATGGAACCCGGGATTCAAACCAAGAAAACCGTCCCCATAATTCTTGGTCGACCCTTCTTGGCTACGGCCAACGCTTGCATTAATTGTAGGGACGGCATTATGACGGTCACATTCGGCAACATGGAGCTTCGCCTAGACATATTCCATTCATCTAAGCATCATGCATACGATGATGATTGTTTTATGGTTAATGCATTGGTGAATGATGATGAAGTGGATAATTGTGTGGATGATGCAATGCATAAATTATTAAGTTTTGAAGATGCTTGTGATGTGTCCATCTTGAGTGATGATGTTGTGTACAAGCAAGATTTGCCGGATTTGAACATCGATTTCCCGAACTTAAATGTTGATTTTCCGGATTTGCATGAGAAGAATGGCGATTTCAATGAATTTGCATCGGTTTTCAAGCTCGATAGTGATGAAGTTCCTAAGGATTCAAATGCTCTTGATTTATATGATGACGTTTGTGAAATTTCGTGGTGGAAACCCCCGATTGAGCCATTACCTTCCACTTCTTCAACTCCGGCATTACCATCTTTGGTCGTGCCACATTCTTTAGAGCTCAAGACATTACCCTCCAATCTCAAATACGCCTTCCTTGGACCTGAACACACTCTTCCGGTGATTATCTCTTCTTCGTTGACCAAATCCCAAGAGTCTCAACTTCTTGGAGTTCTTAAATTACATAGAAGAGCTATAGGGTGGTCCATCGGTGATCTTAGAGGCATAGACCCCTCGATATGAATGCATCGCATACATTTGGAGGACGAAACTAAATCTGTGAGGGAGATGCAACGCCGCCTTAATCCTCTCATGAAAGAGGTTGTGATGAACGAGGTGGTCAAACTGTTGGATGCGGGTATCATTTATCCTATTTCGGATTCTAAATGGATTAGCCCAACCCAAGTCGTCTCTAAGAAATCAGGAATCACGGTGGTTAAAAATGATAAGGGAGAGAATATCCCAACTCGCCAAACCACGGGGTGGAGGGTTTGCATTGATTATAGGCGTTTGAACGCCTTGACTAGGGAGGACCATTTTCCCTTGTCATTCATGGACCAAATCTTGGAAAGACTCACGGGCCAAGCTTATTATTGCTTTCTTGATGGTTACTCCGGATACAATCAAGTAGCCATAGATCCCAATGATCAAGAAAAGACTACCTTCACATATCCATATGGCACTTTCGCATATCGACGCATGCCCTTTGGCCTTCGCAATGCCCCGACCACTTTCCAACGTTGCATGCTTTCTATCTTCGGGGACATGATTGAGCAATTCCTAAAGATTTTCATGGATGATTTCTCTGCCTTTGGCCAAACATTTGAATCATGCCTTGCAAATTTGACCAAAGTTCTTGATAGGTGTGAAGAGACTAACCTTGTCCTGAGTTGGGAGAAAAGTCATTTTATGGTTAGTGAGGAAATCGTCCTTGGCCATGTGATTTCTAGTAGAGGGATGGAAGTTGATAGAGCCAAGCTTGAACTAATTTCTAAACTTCCTCCTCCCTCTTTGGTTCGTCAAATCCGTTCATTCTTGGGCCATGCTGGGTTCTACAGACGATTCATAAAGGATTTTAGCAAAATCTTTCGGCTTCTTTGTGCTTTGCTTGCTAAGGATGTGCCATTTGTATTCGATGATTCATGCCTTCACGCTTTTTGCATCCTTCGTGATTCACTCTCTTCGGCACCCATTGTTCATCCTCCGGTCTATGATCATTCTTTTGAGATCATGTGTGATGCCTCCGATCATGCCGTAGGTGCCGTTCTGGGGCAAATAATTGACAAACTTCCTCGAGTCATTTACTGTGCGAGCAAAACTTTGAATGAGGCCCAAATGAATTATACCACCATCGAGAAAGAGTTGCTAGCCGTGATCTTTGCCTTAGAGAAATTTCGGTCCTGTCTTCTTGAATCTAAGCTAGGTTGTCCTTTGTACGACAAGAAATCTGAATGCATCTCGGGGGAATGAGATTTTATTTCATTGTGTCAAATATTTTGATTATATGGGTGATATGTGGACACGACACTCCCGGGATGCCAGACTGACAACCCGTTAATTACATCCCCGTAGGGAAAACCCCTGATTAAGGACTCGAGATCTAAAGTCCCGTTACATTAATATAAAAGAAGTTAATAAAAGACATAGAAAAGAATATTTCGAAGGATATCGGGTGGAGGCAGAGCCTCCGACCCTCACCTTTGTTACCAATGCGGGCGCTCCTGTCTTCTTCCTCAGATCTGGTACGGGGTCCTCAGGTTGGTGAGTCTTTCCTCTTTTACGTCGGCGCCTTCTACTTTCCCTCTGGATCTACAGCTTTTGGCCTTCAACATTGGGGAGCTTTCTCCTATGTATCTTGTATCTGGAGAGTCCGGCAGGGTGACTGTACGATCTCCAAGGTCTCTCAGAAGCCAAAAAAGCCCAAAGCCAGCCAAGAGAGACAAGAGAGACAAGAGAGACAAGAGAGCCAAGAGAGAGCCAAGAAGCCCCCCTCCCCTCTCTATTTATAGGCGAGGGGCTAGAACTCCTGGCGGGCGCTTTGAATTTTGAAAGCGACCTGCCGTATCTCGGGAGTTGGGGCGTTAGGAGCGTATCCGGGGAGATCGTATTTGAGAGATACGTAAGTTGTTTCGGGGATCGTATCTTGGTGTTGAGGTTGTTCCCAGGAGATTCTATCCGGGAGTTGGAGCGTTAGGAGCGTATCCGGGAGTTGGAGCGTTAGGAGCGTATCCGGGAGTTGGAGCGTTAGGAGCGTATCCGGGGAGATCGTATCTGAGAGATACGTAAGTTATTCCGGGGATCGTATCTGGGTGTTGAGGTTGTTCCCATGAGATTCTATCCGGGAGTTGGAGAGATTTATTCTCCTTTGAATTTGAATCCTTTATTTGAATTCAAAGTGCATGTTTGAATTTCGAACATATGTGTTCGAATATGTTTGAATTTGGATATTTGTTTGAATTTCGAATATTCTTCAGAATTTTGGATAATTCGTGAATTTATCAAAATGTCCTTGGTCAAGGGTGATGTGCAAATGACCAAACTGCCCCTCCATCGGCCCATACTTATTTTGGACCAAAATACCCTTGTGTTAGGTGGGAGGGTCCATATGCATGTTTTGGACTATTACATCTCTGGAGATGTAAAATGACCAAAATACCCCTGGGGGCGGAAATTACCGAAACGCCCTTGATGCTTGTGGTTTATGTAGGATGCCATCAAAACCATATAGGACGAATTAGGTGTGTTAGGGGAGAGAGTTCTCTTAATATGGGGGAAATTACGATAATACCCCTGCATTCATTCGGCTCATATAGGGTGCCGTCGAAGTTGTGTAGGGCTATCGTAGCATAGGCAGGAAGTTTAGGCTTATATTTTAGCCTAAATTCCAAAAAAGACCCTTAGGGGTAAAAATTACCAAAATGCCCTTTATTTCCTGATTTATGTAGGATGCCATCAAAGCCAGGGATATGTGGAGGGCACCTGGTCATATGTGATTTTGAGGGACATGTACTTGGCCAAGATATTTCATGAATATCACTAATTTTAGCCTTAGCTAAAATCAGTGTCAACATCCTTTTCACGGACCACTCCGCCCTTCGATATCTCGTCACCAAGAAAGAGCTCAAACCTCGATTAGTCCGCTGGATCATGCTTCTTCAAGAGTTCGATCTTGAGTTGAGGGATAAGAAGGGGGCTTTGAACGTTGTAGCGGACCACCTTTCTAGACTTCCTTTGGATGTGATCGACGATTCTATGCCAATCAATGATTCGTTCCCCGATGAACATCTTTTGATAGTTGATCAAGCGGCAAAGCCTTGGTTTGCACATATTGTAAATTGCCTTGTGTCCGGTCGTACTCCTTCTCATTGGTCTAAGCAAGACCGGGACAAGTTCGTCTCTCGAGTCAAATCGTATGTTTGGAATGATTCAATCCTGTTTAAGCATTGTCCAAATCAAATCATGAGGAGTTGTGTGCCCGAATCGGAAATCATTTCTATCTTGACGGCATGCCACTCTCACGCATGTGGAGGACATTTTTCGGGCCGACGAATCACGGCCAAAATCTTTCATTCCGGTTTCTATTGGCCCACTATCTTTCGTGACGCCCATAGTTTCGCTAAGGCTTGCATTCGTTGTCAACAACTTGGCAACATTTCTAGTCAAAATGAGATGCCCCAAAATCCTATTCTTGAATGCAAAGTTTTCAATGTGTGGGGCATTGATTTCATGGGCCCTTTCCACCCTCAAATGAAAAACGTGTATATTTTGTTAGCTATCGATTATGTTTCGAAGTGAATAGAAGCCATAGCCACTAAGACTAATGATCATCGAGTTGTCATCACATTCCTTCATGCCAACATCTTCTCTCGATTTGGTCACCCTAAGGCTATCATAAGTGATGGAGGGTCTCATTTCATGAATAAGCATTTCCGAGCCACCCTTGACAAATACAATATCTCCCATAAGGTTGCCACACCATACATCCTCAAACTAGTGGGCAAGTGGAGGTGTCTAATCGTGAAATCAAGCATATCCTTAAAAAGGTGGTGCGCTCAGACAGGAAAGATTGGTACATGAGGTTAAATGATGCCTTGTGGGCATATAGGACTGCATACAAGACACCCATAGGGATGTCACCATATCGGATGGTTTATGGAAGGCATTGTCGCCTACCTATAAAACTCATGGATATGGCCTGGTTGAACATTCTTAAGATTAATTGGTTATCCACTGACCTTGATGCTCGATTGCTTCAACTAGATGAGTTAGAGGAACTCCGGAATGAGGCTTATGACAATGCCCTCATTTATAAGGCCCGGACAAAGGCCTATCATGACAAGTTTATCATCCGTAAAACGTTCAATATTGGTAATAAGGTTTGGCTTTTCAATGCCAAGCTTCGGCTCTTTCCGGGAAAGCTCAAATCTAGATGGAATGGCCATTTCCAAGTCACTTAAGTTTTTCCTCATGGGGCTATTGAAATCCATAATCCCAAGTCCGGTTCTACTTTCAAAGTAAATGGCCAAAGGTTGAAACCTTATGTTGAAAATTCACTCACCTTAGAAACCACCATGATCTTGAATGAACCGAATTATGAGTGATTGTGCATGCATTGTGTCAAGCTAGAGACGGTAAATCAAGCGCTTGGTGGGAGGCAACCCATCCTTTCCTCTTATTTTTGATAATTGTGTGTTTGATATTTCTTCTTTGCATGATTGATTGTTTTTCCAATTATTTGCATGTTTGATTTTGGTGTGTTTTTGAATCGATTTATGGTGTGGATGATTGTGATATCAAGATGGTTTTTGTTGAATTTGTGTGATGATTGATGAATTGAATGGCTTGGAGTGTTTCCACTGTGGTATTTTGATGCCTAGGGAGCCTAGTATTCATACATGAGTTGTGTGGGGCAAGTTCCCAGGTTTTCAGCTCCATTTTGAGTTTTTGTATGCCAAAGATCGATCTTCCGAGCGGTGAAGATCGATCCTTTGGATCCGATTGAATAGAAGCTGAAACCTGGGTAAGAATGATCGATCTTCAACCTCATAGAAGATCGATCTTTCTTGCCCATTTAATTGTGACAGAGGGATGGTTTTGAGGTGATCGATCTTTTCGTCACTACAAGATCGATCTTTCTTGCGCATTTAATTGTGACAGAGGGATGGTTTTGAGGTGATCGATCTTTTATCACTTGAAGATCGATCTTGTAAGGAGTTTCTACAATTCTCAGATACAGGAAGATCGATCTTCCTGCGTGGAAGATCGCTCTTACCTTTGCCCCAACTTAGCTGAGAGGCCAAATGAAGAAGATCGATCTTTCACGTGGAAAAGATCGATCTTACTGACTTGTACACGTCAGCACAACTTTAGGCCATAACCCGTGTGAGGCTGCCACGTGTCAAAAGATCGATCTTTCACTTACAAAAGATCGATCTTTTGCGGGGATTGTTAAAAAAAAATATCGGCGGGAGACCGACTTAGGGCTCACAAGCCCTAAGATCGATCTTTCCCCTCTTCTTCCCTCAGTCGACCCCGCCGCCGCCTCTCTTCGTCTCTGTCTCCGACTGTCGCGCCACCGTTTCTCCGACCAAATCGCATCCCCTCCCACCTCCCAGCGCGTCCACGACCTCTCCCAATCACTTCCCTTCCCTCAATCGACCCCGGTGTCGTTGTATCCATTTCCTCCTCCCCTCCCACCGGCTGCGCTTTCTCTTCCAACGAGCTCGTCTTCGCCGGCCACATTCGTCGTTCCTCTTCATCTCAAGCTAACCACCTTCGTCTACTTACCTCCGATGGGCCGCAAGCCAACCGCCGCCACCAAAGTGGCGGCCGAGAAGGGAAAGGCCGCCGCTTCATCTTCCACACCACCGGCAAGACCTCCCTCCGCTCCTTCAGCGAGGCCTCCGGCACCTCCGGCCAGGCAAGCTTCGTCTACACCACCTTCACGACAAGCTGCCACCCCTCCTGCTTCTTCAACACGGCCGGTGCGGACCACGAGAGCTCTGGCCACATCGCCCACGGCTCCGGCAACATCAAAAAGGAAGACCTCAGCTGCGCCTTCTTCATCCAACCCTCGCCAATCCAAGAAGCTTAAGAAGAATGTCCGACCTTCCACTGCGCCCACAGTCGTCCGAGGTCTACTTCCGCAATGGCAGCGGGAGGTAAACCTCGAATTTACTTTCGATGTTGATTTCTTTCGTACCGTCGAGCATGCCCAGGAGTCCATCGCAATCCTTGAGAACCGTGGTCTTCTACCTCTGTGCACACATCATACCATGGTGTACCCTAGGCTTGTCTGCATGTTCTACAAAAACATGAAAGCCATCGCCTACGAGAATGATAGGGATGATGCTGATGATGTATCTTTCCCTGCCCGTGGTTTCTCATCGGTGATTGACGGGGTCGAGGTTACCATAACGTCCAAAACCATCTGTGAGGTTTTGGCGATTCCTATCCGCTGCCCTGGCTTTTACAAATTCCGACTCGAGGAGTTGTACGTTCGGGATGTCGATGCTCACCTCTTCCTTCACCCGGATCGCACGGGCGGAGGCACATTTACGCGTGCCGAGCTAGCTACCGGCCTCATTTTGGTTGATCGACGACATCTTGCGCCGCAACGTCTATCAGAACGGCCATGACCAATATCGGATTGGTTGTTGGTTGTGCACATTGTGGTTGTTGGCCAAGGATTGGATGATGTACATACCTCAGCAGATTTTAGAGGATATGGCGCAGTTTTACCGCGGGGCGGTCCAGGACCGGAAACCGAGCTATGACAACAAAGTTGCCCCACACCCAAACCTGATTTCAGCTTTCCTATCCAGTCAGGATCTTGTCCCGGAGGGCGAGCCGACCGTTTCTACCGAGGCCCTCAAGCTTGCCCGCTTTGGTGCCGCCAGCGGGGCAAGGTCCTTGGCCACATGCGGAAGGCCGACGCGCCCATACGACAGCCGAGACCTGTACATACACCACCACAGTTTGGACTCGTTGAGCACCCTACCTTGGGCGAGATTTATCGTGAGCACTAGGCATTTCAGGACGTCGTGCTCCATCGTTTGGACGCGGTAGACGCGCACGACGCCGCCTTTCGAGAGGACATATCCGGCCTTCGCCAGGACGTCTCCGCACTTCACTGGGTTGCCTCGCGTATCCTCGCGCGCCTCGATGACCTCCACCCTCCTCCTCCTCCTCCGCCGATCACCGCTATCGTTCCATACCGACCTCTTGCCTTTCCAGAGCCGAGACCTCAGGGATGATACGTGTCCTTCCAGCTCAGCGGTTTGCATGTCGCCTAGATGCTTGTTTGGTTGCATGTTTACTTTTTAGGTTTCTTGCATCTAGAGACATGTAGTACTAGGGGCTTGTTCTTGATGATAGACTGTATCTATGGGTCAATTTTGTATTTTGTGGATGGTTGGAGCGTGTTCTTTTTGTGTTTGGAGGGTGGAAATTTTTTCAGGGGAGACGACGAGCAGTGGAAGGTGCTGGATGGCGTTGGAGACGTTGGAAGTGGCGGCGTTGGGTGGAGACGGTGTTGGATCTGACAGAGGAGAGAAGCTCGCCGATGAAGGAGGCTAGGAGGGCATCATGGCGGCGTCGGGGAAGGATGGAGCTTCGGGAGCTGCCGGAGACGTGACGGGATCACCGGAGATGCTACGGGATAGGTGGATGAGCCGTGGCCGGCCGGAGGAGAGAGGAGATCGGTAGGAACAAAGGAAGAATCGAGGCAGGAGGCAGCGGATGGGGACGCGACCTCCGGCGTCGCGACTCCCGACCTCCCTGATTTCCGCACCCGACCTCCCATTCTCCTGACCTCTCCAATCTCCGCACCCGACCTCCCATCCTCCTGACCTCTCCAATCTCCGCACCCGACCTCCCGTCCTCCCGACCTCCTGGCTTCACGACCTCCGTCCTCCCGACCTCCGATCTCCCCGACCTCCCCTACCTCCGGTGTCACGACCTCCGACCTCCCTGATCTCCTCACCGGATCTGAGAGGGACGAGGAACTCGGCCGAATCGGGCCCGGAGATGGTCGAAGGAAGGGTTGTAGAGGCGAGGGGCCGTCGGTCTGTGTGGCGAGGGGATCACCGGATCTGGGGCTAGACGGCGCTGGAAGGCCGTTAGGTGGTGGGTTTAGGTGGAGGCAGGAGGCGGCGCCGGAGCTATTGGAGAAGACAAGCCGCACGTCGAGGGTGGCGATCCGGATGGGGACGGGGAGGAAGGAGGCGGCGGTATGGAGTGGGGGCGACGCCGGAGCTGTTGGAGAAGGTGAAAAAGGTCGTAGGGTGATGGGTCGGGATGCCGGATATGATACTGGATGGCGTTGGAGACCTCGGATGTGGTGGCGTTGAGTGGAGGGGAGCCGGGGGTGAGCCATGGGTGGAGATAGAAGAAGAGGAGAGAGAAAAATCGGGAGAAATAGGCGAAAAGGGGTAGAAAATAGGGGAAATTTTGGAAAAAGATAAAGAGAATTACAGAATAAAAGTTGAGGTGATTGAAGAAACTATTGATGGAGAATTTTAGCCAATTAAATTGTAATTTGAAGAGTTAAAAAATGTAAATGCATGAAAGATGAAAATGCATTTAAAAAGATGAAAATAAATTTCAAACGATGAAAATAGAGTTAAAAAGATGAAAATACATTTAAATAGACGAAAATACACTTAAAAATATGAAAGTGAATTTAGAAAGATTAAAATGAATTTAGAAAGATGAAAATAGAGTTAAAAAGATAAAAATAAAGTTAAAAAAGACGAAAATAGATTTAAAATGATGAAAATAGAGTTAAAAAGAAGAAAATGTATGAAAGATTCAAATGAATTCAGAAAGATGAAAATGAATTCATAAAGATAAAAATGAATTCATAAAGATGAAAATGAATTGGGAAGGATGAAAATAAATTTAGAATGATGAAAATGAATTGTGAAAGATGAAAATGCACGTAAAATGATGATAATGAATTCAGAAAGATGAAAATGCATGTTAAAAGCTGAAAATGAATTTAGAAAGATGAAAATGCATGTAAAAAGATGAAAATAAACTTACAAAGATGAAAATGAATTTAGAAAGATGAAAATAATTTTAAACAGATGAAAATGAATTTAGAAAAATGAAAATTAATTTAGAAAGATGAAAATAGAGTTTAAAAGATAAAAATAAAGTAAAAAAGATGAAAAATAGATTTAAAATGATGAAAATAGAGTTAAAAAGATGAAAATGTATGAAGGATGAAAATCAATTTAGAAAGATGAAAATGAATTTTGAAAGTTGAAAATGAATTCTGGAATATGAAAATGAATTCAAAAAGATGAAAATGAATTGTGAAGGATTAAAATGAATTTTGAAAGATGAAAATGACTTTAAAAATTTGAAAATAAATTTAGAAAGATGAAAATGAATTTAAAAAGATGAAATGTTTTTACAAAGATGAAAATACAGGAAAGATGAAAATGAATTTAAAAAGATGAAAATAAAGTTAAAAAGATGAAAATTCATTGAAAATGATGTAAATGAATTTAAAAAGATGAAAATGCATTTAGAAAGATGAAAATTAGTGTAAAAAGATGAAAATCAATTTAAAAAGATCAAAACTCAAGAAAGATGAAAATGCAAGAAAAATGGATTTAGAAAGATGAAAATAAAGTTAAAAAGATGAAAATGCATTTAAAAAGATAAAAATTGATTTAGAAAGTTGAAAAATACAAGAAAGATGAAAATGGATTTAGAAAGATGAAAATAGAGTTAAAAAGATGAAAATGCATTTGGACTCGATCGGATGGTAAATTAGCCTAAGTTTTTAAAAATGGCTAGGTTTAAAGGAGATTGGGCTGGAATTTGCTCAAAGATTTGGATGACTGGATCAAGTGGCCTCGGATGAAGCTGATTGGGTCAGATAGAACCAGATCTCATTGGATCAAGAGGACTTGGTTCAGCCGGCTCGATCAAATGGCTAAGAGTCGCCAGAGTAGGATCGATGGCAAGGAAAGCTCGAAGGGGGTCGAGACCAACATAGGAGTGGTCGCCTGAGCCTCAGGGTTCGATCCATCGGAGCAGATCTCCGGTGGCGTAGTCTTAGGACGCGAATCTGAGAGGTCTGTGGCGATGTGCTTGAGGGGATGAAGACGACGGCGAAGGAGGTGGCTTGGGCGACAACTGGAAGTGGGATCTCACCGGGAGTGCGTCGGGGAAGGGTTGTGGGGTGATGAGGGGGTCGGATCTGGGGGGGTTTGGAACTAGGGAGGATTAGGGGCGGTGATTTAGGAGGGGCGGCGCCTGACGCGCCTTAACCACTCGTCGTAAAAGTGACTAGGGCGTCAAAATTACAAATTCACCGAATCCTAACTAACTACTACGTAGTTAGCGGGAGTCCGGGTCGATCCACAGGGAAATGAGAATTGATTAACTTACTCAATAGATAGCTCCCAACAATAGCTAAAAGAAATTGGGTGTTGGATTAATGATGATTAAGGTAATTAGCTTGGTAAATGAAAGTAAAACTAATAGGGAGAAGTCTTGAGATTTCCATTTCATTGTAGGTCTAGTGTAGCCTCCTGAGGAATTAATGTGTATAATCTAATTGGGACGATCGAAATCTCGAAGTCGACGAGCGGGTGGTTAGCATCACTTATCGCTCAACGGAAGTTGGCTTAGAACCTTCCGCCGGCAAAAATCACATTCACAGAGTCGACGAATGAGTGATTCACTTCGATCGTTGCTAACAAACCTTCGATTAAGATCGATTCGTCGCAAGGAAAAGATATTGTATGGAATCGGGTATTGAATCAAGATGGTTCTAGCACCTCGAATCCAATGCAAGAGAGAGATAGAATAGACCCTCTAATTAGAAGGATAAGGATGGTTCTAGCATCCCTAAACTCTAATCTCGGGCTATTTATCCTCTCAATGTAATTGGATGTGTTTCTAGCATATCCAACTCATTGGGGCATAACAACAAACACCCATCATGCACAAGTTCTGACTCATACCAATAAGGGCATTCATCCATTCAACAATAAGATCCAATTACAAAGATAGAGAAATTATGCTCAAAATCATACAATAGATCATCTCCATAGATTACATATAAAAAATCCTTAAGAAAACTACAAAAGATTCCTACAACTATATGGAAATCCTAAGGGAAAGGAAGCTAGCTACTCATCTTGAATGGATCCATGGAGGTTGGAGATGATCCTTCCTTCATGCCCCCCTTCGAGATGGGTTTCTTGGCCTCCTCCCTCCTTGGGTTAGAACCCTATTCTCCTCCCTCCAACTAGCCCAAGAGAGGCCAGCCCCAAGAGCCCAGTCGAATCCCTCTTGCTGCCCCCTTGGGTTTAAAACCCTTATATATATAACCTTCCTAGCTTACATCTCTTGGATTTAATCTGGGCCATCACTTACGCCACATCAGCGACATTAGGATCAATCCCTTTTTCCAGGGCGTTTGGGCGGATTGATCCCCTCACCATTTGCTTTCTGGAATACTAAACACGGATCAATCCCCACAGATTGGGGGATTGATCCGACTTTTCAACTTGTGCTCTTGATGCCCTTTTTAACACCACATTCGATCCAAGCCGCCTTAAGAGTGTTTGTACCCGAAACTCCATAAAGTTTATTAGAAACGCATTGCTCTAGAGCTAACAAAGCTAAGTTAAGCGCATGAATTGTGCATATTTCGTGACTTATCAGCGCCGAGTCCGACGAGGTGGGGCTGGGGCTGCAGGCGATGGGGGAGGTCGTCGGGGATGGAGGGATCGTGGACGATGCTGGGCGAGGTCGGAGTGACCGTTGAGGCTGTTGTGGGGTCAGGGTCGAGTGGCTCGCGGGGGTGGAGGAAGAAGGTGGGTTCCAATGGATGCTTGCTGATAAGACTTGAAAAGTGCACAAAACACCCTTGTAATTTGGCTTTGTTGGTCTCCAAGCAATGCTTCACTGACTATTTTTATCCCATTTAAGGTATAACAGCGCCTAATATGAGTTAGATCAACTTTGGAGCTAAAAGAACGTATTTTGGCAATTCTGGCAAGTAGGATCGATCCGACTCTACTAGTGCGATCGATCCTACTCGCCCAGCGACGGGACAATGAACAATTGAAGGATCGATCGTACTCAGCATGACGGATCGATCCTCCTCGGGACGTAGCGTAACAATATGTGAACGATCGATCGGACTCGATAGGTCCGATCGATCCCTCTCGGGGCGTCACCAACAATTGAAGGAGTCGGATCGATCCTACTCCAAAGAGGGATCGATCCTTTACGGCCAGAGTTAAAGATCAACGGCTCAGATCTAATCCGTGGGAGATGTTTGCTTAGGCTATAAATAGTCAATGTTTAGGGATTTTTGGGGGGCTTTTTCCATACGTTTTTGGGGAGAGTTTTCCTATCTTTTTCTACACTTTTCTTCGGCGATTCTTTGGAGGAGATCCATGGCGGGAGGAGATCATCAACTTCCACCGATGGATCGACCCCTGAAGATGAGTAGCTAAAACCCTAACCATGGGATTCTTATGATGTAACTAGGGTTTTTACTAAAGATTTCTTAGATCTAGGGCTTGTATATACTCTTGTTTGGTTTATATGGATTGCTTCCTATTTTCTTCATACCTTGGTGTTGATTTCTTGCTGGATATATGGATTGTCCTGGTTTGCACTTGATTCTAGAGCTTGTGTCTGCTAGGGCTTGGATTGGATTCATCCAATTAAGAAGATCATGCTAGTCCCATGGTATCTCGGATAGAATCTTCTTCGTGATTAGGGATTGTATAGTGCTAGTCCCATTATAGTATTGTTAGTCCCACTACGTTCCATCCCTAAACCTTCATGCATCCTATTTTTGTAGATTCGGCCATCGAGATGCTAACCCATCTAAATCTCAGACCTAAATCCATATTTGTACTGCTACTTGCGATGAATTCATCCTAATAAGAGGGTTCATTAGTAGTGAACGTAACTAATCATTCGATTACTGACATTTAGATAATTGTTCTTGCCAACAAGGAATCCTAAACAGATCTTATTGAGTAATAAGTAGAACTAGCCATTCACTTATCAACTTTTAGGAAGCCATTTATCGTGTTTGCATGCCCTGATCTTAGGAAGACTTGGTAAAACCTTAGGTCCTGTTTGGTTTAGCCATTTAATATTTTCTAAAACCAAACAGCACCTTAGTTATTGATTAAGAATCATGTGATCCTTTCTCTCATATTCATAAATCCTTTAGTATAAGTTTAGTTTAATTTCAACCTGCAATCTTTTCTCAACTCATTAGTAGGAAATTTACTAAGTGTTCGATCTCAATCACTTAAATCCCTGTGGACTCGACTCGGACTCTCCACTATCTATTATTTCTTAGTAGTTAAAGTAGAGCAACGGAAATAATAGTAATTTTGGTTAGACTTGTTAAGTTATGACACTTTTCAAGTTCTATCACTTGCTCGAAGTTAATGGAGGTTGCGGACGGCGATGGAGCTCGTGGACGAGGTTGGGTGGGCTTTGGGAACGGCGTCGGGTGTCGTTGGACGGAGCGGAGCCGCCGGGAGCCGTTGGATCTGAGGGAAACGGAGAAGATGGAGGCTGCGGCGAGGCCAGAGCCGCGCCGGTTCTCGGCGGTGGGGGTGGCGGTGTCGGGTTGCAGCAGGGGACGACGCAGGGCGTTGGATCTCATCGGAAGTACGCCTGGGAAGGAGACGTGGGGTCACGGGGCTTGGATCCGAGGTCGGAAGGGTTGTCGCAGGGGAGATCGTTGGAGAAGGGGTGGTCGCCGGAGTGGGTGGGCGACGGAGAAGATGAGGGCTGTCTCGCCGAGGGAGAGAGAGGAGAGAGAAAATACCGGAATAAAAAAAATAAAACAAAGGTAAGGGTATTATTGTCATTTTTATGCGCTTTTGGGTTATTCATATGAAAGCAGTGAAGATGGGGTTTTTAGCAAGATGTATGGGGCTCTGGACAATGAGGGGGCTAGATTTGGGGCTATGGTCTAATACCCAAAAAAATAATCTAAAAAATGTACAACCTATACTTGGTGAAATAGAAATAGGTACTATTTCAGTGGATCCCAGGCAGCCCAAACCAATTGGTGGAATGGACTTCTCCTTGTATTACGGTGCGCTTAGTTGAGTGGGACTTCCCCAGCTCCCCTACCTGGCCATGACAGGTCCATATACCGTGTGCCGTGCATTGGGCTGAATCGGCCCAAAAGGCGCGCTTCGGCTCAGAAACTAAAAGGCCAATCCGTCGGATCGAGCCCGGTCCAAGCTGAAATGTAGCGCCGCAAAGTGATCTTCCCCCGAGTTATGGCCCAAATATTATCTTATAACAAAACGGCAATAATGACAAGAGAGCGGGGAAGTCGGATCTCGATGGAACGGATTCCATGGGCAAGGTGGATACTGTCAAATCGTGAGCAAGATCGCAGGAAAGTGCTACCGGTAATCATCACCCTCACTATTGTTCTTTTTTTTCTCTAATCATCTGATAACCATCACACACACACACACCCCCCCCCCCTCCTACTCCTATCCATGTGATTTTATCTCTATCATTTGATAGATCATAATATAACTTAAATCATGTATAGTCAACCGTCAGATAGTCCTTTCAGCCCGATCTAATGATCTATCAAGGAGGAGTGACGCGCACCACACTAGCCCCGTGGCAGCACATGAGCTGGATGGAGTTCAAGGGGAATTAAACTTGGAGACATTCGGCTTGAGTTTAATTTTGGGTGGCACCCTATGACTGGCTGGCTACACATGACCTGCTGCTGCATGAGGATGAAATGCGTCCAGTCCACTCTTGTTGATCCATGATCATTTTTGTTTAAGAATTAGAGAGATGTTTTTAGGTATCTTCTTCATTCACTCTTTGATCATCATGCATGGTTACAAAACTTGGGTGGATTCAACATCAAAACATTCGGAGAAATCGTCATACCACATCGCATGCGTGAACGCACAAGTGTTCCGCTAAATCCCCTTCACCGTCTCTCTTGTCTCTTCTCTCCTCCTATGTTCCCTCGCTCTCCTCTTTAACGGCCTCTCAATACTTCTCCCACGTCCTAACTAACCGTTTCGACTTCTTCTTCTTCTTCTTCTTCTATCTCTCTTGTCTTATGGCCAAATCTCCATAGTAGCAAAGAAGGATCTCAATCCTCTCGCTCCAGCATTGTAGATATTTCTTTTTTTGTTACAAATCTTTTCTGAATTGGTACGTCTGGATTCATAAAGTTTCTTCCTTTTGTTATTATTATTGGGTTTCATTTTGTTTTCATTATTATCTTGCATTGCCTCCTTTTTAACTTTGATTTTGTTTTGGTTTCTAGGATTGGATCATTGGCAGGATTGCTAGTTTGCCAATAAAGAATAAAGCAACTTATTTGTTGAAAAGTTTAGATTTTTTTTGTTTTTCAAGAACTGATCTGGGAGGACGTTTGTTTGGGAAGGAGAAGAGTCTTTTTAAGTTTTACGCTTGTATGAATTCCATGGGATTTTGGGATGACATTCGGAGTGATCTCTCTCTGTGGCTTTTAGAATAAAATAGATCAAAATGTTACGCTTATGATTCGGATTTAGGTAGAATAAGTTGGACCGAATTAGTTGCCAATTTAATTTCTGGTAGTAGATCCATGATCAAAAGTGTTGGTGATTGTTCCGGAGGAAATTAAACTATTTAAATATTGTGTGACATGCATAAATGTGATCTCTTGCATACCTTATTTGTCTGGTAGTTTAAATATTGTTCACAAGATCTTTATTTAGGGTCGAAAAATTCTCAGCAGAACTTTATTTAGAGTGTTTTCCTGAATCCGTAGATAGATAACCGATTGAGTTTCATGTCGAAAATCCTTCATTTGACCTCGCCTTTGTTCATAGTTTGATGGGATGTGTTTAAGATCAGTATTTCTTTTCTTAGGAGTGTGAAAGTATGGACTAGCTGCTTCAACCCCCTATTATAGAGCTTAATTAGTTATTTCTTAGAGATCCAACAGACTACGCTGGTGGTTTTTTTTTCTTGCAATTGTGGATTAGTTTGCGCATGCTCTATGCTATCAAGATTTCATCTGAATCCTCCTTCATCCAAATGCTTATAGAGATTGTACTCACATTCTTGAGCAAATCCTGATGTTGTTTTTTTTCCCTGGGTTGATACCAAAGCAAAGCAAAGATGTCTACATACACCCCCAAGAACATCCTCATAACAGGGGCTGCAGGATTCATTGGCTCTCATGTTGCCAACCGCCTTGTTCGCAAGTACCCGAAGTACAAGATTGTGGTTCTTGACAAGCTTGACTACTGCTCCAATGTCAAGAATCTCCATCCCTCCAGCTCTGCTGCAAATTTCAAGTTTGTCAAAGGCGATATCTGCAGCGCAGACCTTGTCAACTACCTCCTCATCACCGAATCCATTGACACCATCATGCACTTCGCCGCACAGACTCATGTCGATAATTCCTTCGGAAACTCTTTTGAGTTCACCAACAACAACATCTATGGCACCCATGTCCTCTTAGAGGCATGCAAAGTCACCGGCCAGATCAAAAGATTTATTCATGTCAGTACCGACGAAGTATACGGTGAGACGGATGGGGATGCTGTCGTCGGAAACCATGAAGCATCGCAGCTGCTTCCGACGAACCCATATTCCGCCACCAAAGCTGCTGCGGAAATGCTTGTTATGGCGTACGGAAGGTCCTATGATCTGCCTGTTATAACCACCAGAGGAAACAGTGTCTATGGCCCCAATCAATTCCCTGAGAAGCTTATTGCTAAGTTCCTCTTGTTGGCCATGAGAGGACAGCCCCTCCCAATCCATGGTGATGGTTCCAACGTTAGGAGCTATCTCTACTGCGAGGATGTTGCAGAAGCCTTTGAGGTCATTCTTCACAGAGGAGAAGTGTGGCATGTGTACAACATTGGGACCAAGAGAGAGCGAAGTGTCATCGATGTCGCTAATGATATCTGCAAGCCTTTTGGATTAGAATCTGACTCCGTCATTAAGTTCGTGGAGAACAGACGACCGATCAACGATCAGAGGTACTTGTTGGATGATCAGAAGCTGAAGAACTTAGGTTGGTCAGAGAGGACTGCATGGGAAGAGGGACTGAAGAAGACAATGGAATGGTACATAAGCAATCCTGACTGGTGGGAAGATGTCTCTGGAGCTCTGTTGCCTCATTCAAGGATGTTGATGTCAGATAGTGCTGAAATACACTTTAATGGATATGAAGAAACCAAGCGACTAGTTTCCGAATCAAAGAAGAACACTCCCTTGAAGTTTTTGATCTATGGTAGGACTGGATGGATTGGTGGGCTTTTAGGAAAGATATGTGAGAAACAAAGTATAGCATACGAGTATGGAAGAGGTCGCCTTCAGGATAGGTCTCAGATCATGATGGATATTGAGCTTGTGAAGCCTACACATGTCTTCAATGCTGCTGGGGTTACAGGCAGACCTAATGTAGATTGGTGTGAATCTCACAGGCCAGAGACAATTAGAACTAATGTTGTGGGGACTCTCACACTAGCAGATGTCTGTAGGGAGCATGGGCTGTTAGTTATGAACTATGCTACTGGATGTATATTTGAGTATGATGCTGAACATCCAGAAGGATCAGGCATTGGTTTCAAGGAGGAAGACAAGCCAAACTTCAGTGGTTCATTCTACTCAAAAACGAAGGCTATGGTAAGTACTAGCTAGATTACTTGTAGTTATTCTAGCTGAAACACTTTATATCGATCAGTCGGCTTCTATTCTGATTGCAGGTTGAAGAACTATTGAAGGAGTATGACAATGTCTGCACCCTTAGAGTCCGAATGCCAATCTCCTCTGATCTTAGCAATCCACGGAATTTCATTACGAAGATTGCTCGATACGATAAGGTTGTGAACATTCCTAACAGCATGACAGTCTTGGATGAGCTTTTGCCTATATCAGTTGAGATGGCAAAGAGGAACTGCAGGGGGATATGGAACTTCACCAACCCTGGTGTTGTGAGCCACAATGAGATTTTAGAGATGTATAAGAGCTACATTGATCCTGACTTTAGATGGTCTAACTTTACATTAGAAGAACAGGCGAAAGTTATAGTTGCAGCTCGAAGCAACAATGAGATGGATGAGTTGAAGTTGAAGAGTGAGTTTCCTGAGTTGTTAGCGATCAAGGATTCACTGATCAAGTATGTCTTTGAACCTAACAGGAAGACTAATGCTTTCTGTGATCCTTGTCGGAGCTCTTGACTGCAGAATTGGACGCTTGGCTCTGTAATGTGAAGTAGCTAGAAGACACGATTTTGGGTTTTTTATCCATTTGTTCGTCGGAGTCATAGATACTAACTACTGCTTTCAGTTACATTAAATCCCTTGCAGACAGAGGGAATCCATCTAAGCTGTTCATAGAAGTTTTTTGTTAGTTTCAGTTCTAGTATTCCAATGCTGGACTATTAGGGATTTCGATCTTTGAGGGTTTTTAGAATGTCTTATAGTTTGAAGGTGCTGTCCAGTTAACTGCATGTAATCTATTCATTTAATGTACTGAAATCATTTATCTTCTTCTGGAGGTGGTTTCCTCATTCTATTTTTTTCCATCATATATTATTCTTGGTCACGTTTGACTTGTTTCCTTAGGTGGATGAACAGGAAAGCCTTCTTTTCTTTAGTTAACAAGCAGTTCTTGTTTGGGATCAATGACTGAGAATGTTATATAGATCAAGAATTTTGCCAACTTACTGAAGGTCAAGATAAAATTAAGTGTGGATTATAATTCATTTTTGTTTTTTGCTGAATAATACGCATGCATGATTCCTTTATAGTGCAAATCTTTTTGAGAGCTGAGAAAACTTTGTCAATTAGGTTGCTTATGTTCTAGTCTCAAACTTTTTTGAAGCCTATATGTATACCTATGTTCCACTGAATGCATTCATCTAAGAATATCGAATGGCAAGAAAAAAAAACCCACAGGATATGAATAGCAACACAAGGTATAGAGTACACATTGAAGTGAACTTGTTTATATATAGTAGTCTTCAAGCTAGTTATGAGACAATACAGAAGAGAAGGCTCTCAAATTGGGCAACCTACCATGTTGTCTCCTTCTCCTTGCATCGCTCGATATAATTTAAGCTACTACCCAAGTTTACAATTCCATACTTGAAACGCATTGCCTTCAATCACAGACCATTCTTGCATCACATCACAGCACCTCACCTCACCTACAAAGGAGGAGTATATGAGTTAATTCAAGGTTGAAGGGATGGAATAGGCGAAAGTTGGTCCTTTGACAGAAAGTGATATATATATATATAGAAGAGAATGGTCAGGAGAACCATGGTACCCTAGTTGGAGGGTTGTCTGCTGCTGGTGAGAGTAATGTTGGTTGGGTTCCAGTAGGTTCACCTGAAGGAAGTTCCGAGAATCAAACGGAGGCATGACCTCATATCCTGTTGTTGGTGGCAGCATGTTCATCTGCTGCTGTACTCTCTCATTTTCAGTTATCTGTTTTTGCACAAGATGCTAACCATTGTTAATTAGTCATGTACACGAATGACAACAGTAATGTAGAAGAAGAGACTCATGAGTGTGACGTATACAAAAAAAAATGATTATGTTCAATGGGCATACTATTGTTTGATGTAGAGTTTCTGAATAGCATGACAATAGCAATAAGAGTATATGGGCAGGAAGTGCAATGTAAATAGTACAAAGAAAAAGTACTCTACCTGCTTATGTTTAGAGATTATAGGTTCTTTATCATTGAAGAAAAGATATGAAGCTATCCTGTTTGGAATTATTTTCTGGAGTCTCCATACTTCTAGAATATAAAGACATCATCAAAAATAAGACAATTTTAAATAGGTTTCAAGTACCATGTGATTAAAGAGAATACTACTAGCTTGATTTTTCAATTAACAGGAATTTCTGGATACTAGTGTAATTTTTCAGTTAGTTAATTTAAGGTATAAAACTAGAGGCAGAAGGTCAAAACTGTGTCCTTAAAAGTACAGTTAATAGGATATGCAAACGGCCAATGTTATGAAGATTTTTACAAATATATTTCTAGCTAGAATGACACTGTGAGACCATCTTCATTATGAATATAAAGCAGTTGCATCAATTTCAATAACAAAGTTAAAAAGATCATGTCCACACATAAATAACACACACTCAGTTCAGAGAGAGAGAGAGAGAGAGAGAGAGAGGACCTTAGTTCTTAGATACATATTTGCATTCTGCAACTCAATCTCCTGCATACCAGGACATGAAGATTAGTTAATCAAGAGCTATACTAGTGTAGTATAAGGGTTTGACAGTCGATAAGTTACCCTTTTTTGCATGTGCTCGATTTCAGCATATAGCAACTCATTCTGAAAGAATTAGGAAAACCCCAGTAAAAATGCTGATATGAACTAGGCGTAGAAAAAAAGCATGTCTAACAAGAAGAATACCTTTTTAGTTCTTATTTTTCCAATGGCTTTATCCACCTTGTTCTCAAGTTGCTTCAACTCCCTAAAACCCATGGTGCCAATGGATTCACCCACCAAATTCCTACATATTCAAGGATTTTCTTAGAGTTAGGTATCTGCAGAGAAGTGCAAGATTGTGTGCAAATATTACCTGTTTGTGCTCTGCAATTGATTAATTAGCTGTCGCAGTTTGGAAGCTTCTTGTTGGTAGTACTAAAATTAAGAGGAAATGAGGTTAGATTTCTGTTTTAAAAATAAAAAATTGGATTAGACAACAATTGCTTTGAAGCATTTTGACTAGTCTTGTTCATTCACTGATAAATTGATTGCTAACTGCTTGCTGTCTGAACTGGCAAACCAAAAGGATGCCATATAGCTTTTGCATGAATTGCATATTGGCAGACAAAGATAAACATGGGATGTATTCGATTGTTCAAACATTCAAAAATGGGTGCTACAATGAAGATCTCCAAGACTGATCAATTTCACTTACTATAGAAATAAAATTAAGTCTTAATTTACATGTCATCGCTACAGCTAATAAGGGAGGAGCTACTGACTTTTAACAAGCTGCAAGAAAGATGGCCATATCAAAGGATGCTCATTTTTAGGAGAGGGGTCTAATTATGTCGATCCTTTAGGCCTTGAGTCCAAGCTTCAAGAAGCAATAGCCAACTATATATATTAAAGAAAGTAGGCAGCTCATTATAACTTTGGATATAATCTGCATGAGCTCTACAGGTTTCTCCATCTAGAAAGGAAGCGAATCAGACATCTATCGTCTATGAGTTGGGAAATGAGAACAAAAGCACCAATGCTTATATTGTTGGTTATTATCTCGAACCAAGAATTAATTATGATTGACAGGTTTATTCGAATGAATTCTTTGAATGAAAAAGGAACTAATGAGGTGACTGAAACGTGAGACTAACATAAATTCAAGAATAGAGTTGTCAGCGTCAGATCAGATCACAGAATCTTATGCCAAGTATGTTGTTGAGATTGTCAATGGGCAAAAGACATGGCATGAAGGGACGCAAAGTATAGTGAGATCGATTTTGCGGTTTATGTGTAGTTTCGAATCTATTGTGGCTTTGTATATACATAGATCCGCAAATGTTAAGGCAGACAATGTTACTAAAAGGTGTAGAGACAAAAGCACCAATTTTGAGTGGCAACTCGAGGAAGGGCTTGATGTCTTTGCTCGTGTACTGTAAATAAAATTCTTAGCCCTTCGGGCTCATCTCATCAATAAGTAAATAAATAAGAAAAATAAGAAAAATCAAGAATGCTAGTGAAAATCGAGAATTTTCATAGGAAATGAAGTGGGAATAATCTATGAGCGTGACAAGAAGATGCATGTTCTTAATTAAGGATGTTCCTTAGCTTCGGTTGAACTTCGTTTTTCTTCCATCAGGATTGAATGGTTTCTTCTTTCCAATAAACAGACTTCAATGATGATGACAATAAACTCACTTTTAGAAGTAATGCAAGTGTCTCCTTTTACCTAATGTGATCGATTTTAACACAAACTAACCATTGAATTGACTTAGTATGGAATTCTAAACCCAGAGAAAATTCTGGAGTTATTAAAAAACAGCTTTCCAACTCCAAGCAAAATTATAGCAAAATAAAGAAACTAAGTGGTGTAGAAAAGGTTCCTTCATCTTTTTTCAGTTAGACATTTTTCTATAAAGTCATTTTGTATTGATCTTTGTTATAAAGGCTATTTTCGCCTTATAACTAAAGGCCTAACTTTGAATTCTAAGGTAAAAACACACAAATGGAACGTTTATGAATCATTAAACGATACAATAGAATGAAGAATCCTTTATACAAATTAAGCTATATATAGTCTTCCCCAGAAAATTTTCAGAAGAAATGCAATGGTTCAGAGTTTGCAAGCTTTGCTATATATATATATATATATATATATATATATATATATATATATATATATATATATATATATATATATTAGGGTGTTCAATCTCCAGAATGGCAAATGCTTGAAATTAACACGCAGTAAAATAAACATGGTAGCGATCAACCAAAAGTGCATAAACCCAAGTAAAAACTATGTGCAGTATTTGTTCTTTCGTGATTTCATGCATAGTAAGCCAAAGAAAGAAAACAGCATAATTATGATGCATGAGATGTCTGCACATTGGTTTGGGTTTATCACAAAATGCAGATAATTGGAAGGTTGTTGACATATGGAGTGGTAATTAATATAGTTACCTGAGAATTAGCTTCAGAGACAGATCCAGTGTTGGAGGTATCCGTGGACGCTTTCTTATACCTATCAATGGTGGCTTTCACACTGCAATTAATCAGGAGGCAAGAGAAACTTCATCCAGGGAAAAAGTTGAAATGAGACAAGAAACCATGAATAAGCTTTAATTAAGCCCTCTGGTTCTAAATAAACATCAAAATAAAATCCGAGATGACGAGACACTTTAGCTGTATCATTACTTAAGTTGCTTATCCTTCGTGCTTATTCTACTGGCTAGCAATCGAAATCCTTCTATTACTTTAGTATGACACATTCATTGACTGTTCCAATCAGTCTGATGAACACAAATCACCAAATAAGTTGATCATAGTCTAGCTTTTATACAATTTGGCAAAAATTGATCAGTGGCCTTTCAGAAGAAATTGTTGATGATCTAATAGAGCTTGTTTGGCTGATCTATGTCTGTGAGATGCTGCTTATTCTTCATCACGGTTATATACCTATGGAAACTCATCTCTAAGACTCCTAAGGATTCATTTGTTCCAAAAATTCTGTGTATCCTGTAACACAGTAATAGCACGCTTGGATATGGAGTTAAAAAATCATGTGTTTTTCTGTTAACAAAATAGTTTATGCCAAAGCCTTTTCTAATGCTAAGGATTTTTCTAGCTCAAGTGATGAAATTACCTTTTTAATTTGGATGCAGTTTAGTGCTTTATGCTTGGAAAGAAGATTTAAAAGAAACCCAAGTTGACATGGATAACTTTCTACTAATCATTAGCTCGGTCGGTTCCAAATTTCAAATTTGGGAATAAGCCAGATGCAAAAGAAGCTAGTTTGATTGGAAGAAGAGAAAACTGAAGCTTAGATAGTGTTATGAACAAGGAGATCGAAGCTAAGGAAGATAATCAAGTAGTTCAATGAGTAATGAGTATGCTTATAAAAAAATCAGCTGATTAAAGCTATGCTGCAAAAGTTCTCTCCTCCAAAGGAAGAAATTTATTCAATCATTGGTTTTTCAGAAAATAATGTACAAAGAACCTTTCCTTTTGATTACTGTGAACATATTTCTGAAAGTATCTACCTAATTAACCTCCATAGCTTGATTGCGAAACACAAAAGGCCAACCTCAAATGCAAATTAATGCTCACATTTTGTATTTCCCGATTATCCAATAGCAAAGGTCTATGTAGCCATTAACTATTCTAGTAGTCCAAACATCGGATATGTTAGGATAAAAAGGAAACTTCTCCGATTTAATTTCATGCTAGATATAAACTTTCATTCTAATTTCCTTTCTCATTCCATTTAGCATTAAAGAGGACTACTCCATACTAAAAAACTTGTATATTCTCAAAGTTAAAAGTCCTTCAAAAACCAAGATATTCTTCAGATATTGGATTGCTTTTTCACCGTGTGTTGCTCCACATCAACTTTTCTTTTCAATATATATTGTGCTCTATAATGTGATTTATGCATCTGTGCTGCAAACTTTCAAACTTGCCCGATATCTTTGCAATTCAATCTGGCGGTATTATGAAACAAAAAGAAGTTGAAACGCGTCCAGAACTTTGTTCAAAACATTCTCCCAAACTTCTTTGATTCTTTCATTTCTATGCTCCTACAAACACATCACATTATCTCTTCCCAATTTTCTTTGCCATTTCAGCTTTTCTTTCCATCAAATTGTGGATAGGTGTTCTTGTTACTAACGAGAATAAGACATTTTTTGCCAAAAACTTTTCTCTGATTCCACAAGAAATTCCAACGGTTTTTAATTTCAGGAGACAAGAAATAAAAATAGATCGAGAGGACGTGGATAAGGATTTGGAAATTTGTGTTGTATAGAGCTCCTTAAAATTAATCTGGAGAAGAACAACATAAGCTAGCTTAAATAAAAAACTTCACTTACATCCTCTCACTCTCCCTCTCTCTCCATGACAAATTTCTTATTATAGGATGATCATTATCTCCTACTATATATCATCTCCCTTGGCATTCTTGATGATAATTCACAAATAGGAAATCCATATTACTAGCACACATCGTCCATTTATTATGCTGTAAAATAAGATTTCTTGGCTATTGAAATTGTCAGTGTAATTCTTGAGGAAATAGGGCATAGACTCCTAAAATCAATTAATAACCATTGATACAGTGAATGAAGAGAGTGTATGTTTCTGCATCTTAATTTCAGCACTTTTTATCCCTTGTAAACTATGAATGACAGTAAAACAGTGTACTAGTAGTGCTTTGATAATGACTTCCAATTTTCATTTCCTTCATTTAGTTCGGTTTGCCAGTAGATGATGTTTATAGCCAAAACCAAGTTGAGCCACTTTCAAAGCTTTATTTCAAGAGAGAAATATGACATAGACTACTTGCAGATGGAATGCTACAGCTGTGCATCAATTCCAATTTTCATCAAAAAGTATGCTTATGTCTCTGGAACATGATAGAGTGAGTCTTAAATGCTTTTACCAACTATTGTTCCCTCATAAACAATGTTGAATCGATTCAAGATGCATTGCTCAGTGTTTTTCTTGATGCAAAAAGGTTTACCAATCAGATTTTATCAAAAAAGGAAATCAATCAATGACACATAACCTAAGGAGCAGCCTAGTTCAGGAGAACTAGCACTTGGTATGAACTGCATGGTATCCTAAATTCCTAATTCCTACATTGAAGAAATTAAATTCACGTGCGCTATCTTAGAGATGAAAGTGAAATAAAGGGCAGTGATTAATGGTAATTATTTGACAAACTATGTAAACCAAATGACAAAATCATCTTTTGGGAAGTCATTTTATTGTTCTGATTGAGCTTGTTGCAATGGATGCATTTTTATGATTTAGAACAACTTTAGTAAACTAGAGTTGATTGAGAAGATTGTGCAAAAGAGATAAGATTGTAATGACTACATAATCTGAGGATTATCAATTTTGCAAGGTGAATTTATATACATTTCTGATCTTACTTTGTTTTCCAATAATGAAAAGGCCGATTGTATTGTCTGATATTAGTTGACGATACACTGAAATTGCTATGATAAGCATGATGTTTAGAAGGAAAGGCAAAACTCTAGCATATGGATTTATTTTCAGCATATATATAATAGAATTGCTTGTTAGAGCTCAGAGTTGAGTAGCAAGATGGGAGTAGTGATATAACTGTCATTTTGCTCATACAACAGAAGAGTAGGTAATAATGAAAGATAAATGATAGATAAATTCTTACTAGAAAAAACTTTTGTGTGTGATAAGGTTCTTAGTGCACTTTTTTAGTGTTCATCAAGTAAATATGTTTAGTGATAAAACAGTATTCATGAACTAGTTTGAACGCGTAAATAAGATGGCTCATGTTTCAGCAGTACCTTCACAAAAAGCTATTGTTACCAAGATAAAGAACATGAAAGCATGATCAAAGGAATTGCTTCATAGAAACTTAAAAGATACTAGTATAAAATCAAGGCACCGTCTACAATTTATATAACACACAAAAGTATGCATCTTAAAGAACTGAAAATTAGCATACTAATGCTACAATCATACTGCTTAATACTGAGGATTCAGAAGATTGTTCGATCCCTAAAGGCTTAAACCTGAATGATTTACTAGGTTTTGACTATAAATTTCGGCTCATGACATGCATCGAATATATATCTTCGGGGAAGCATACAAGGAGAGTGAAAAAATAGCTCATAACCATATCTTTGAATCAATGGCTAAAAGCCTATAGAATCTTTGGCTCTCTCTCTCTCTCTCTTTAGAGAGAGATTTGTTCTTAATTTTCAATTAGCTAGGGCATAAATTCATTCTTCGTATTTCCCCTTTTGGAGATAATATCACCAGCTTCTTTCAAGTGAGCAGGCTATGTTCAGAAAGTAAATATTTAATAGAAGTCTGGCATCATCATGTCAGCTCATGTGAGGAGGCTCTATTCGAGGAACAAATCATATCAGCCCATGGCAAGCTCCATTCGAGGAACAGAACAACCATTTTTTAAAGTTTTTGTCGGATGATTTACCACATTATCAATAATGTTTAGCTAAATTTTATTCAGAATTTGACATTAGCTCGTCCACATTTGAAATTCTTAAAAAAAAACTCTTTTCATTGAATCTTGTTTGAAATTAAATTAAACATTCTTCATGACAACAAAACAATTAATAAAAAAAAACTAATGTGGCATCACTGATTGGACCTTGGCATAACATCATATTCATAGCTCACTAGTAAACAATCCATGATGACCAAACCAACCAACCAACCAAGAGATATCCTCTTTTCAGTAGAAATCATTACTTTATATAAAAAGAAGAAACACACATGGCTCACTCATAGTTTCTCTCCCACATAAAATAATGAAGCACACCAAATTATCCAGTTCTAAACATGTCATGTAGTTTGAGCACTTCCCCGACCTTTCAAAAACAAAAAAAAAAACACAAAGTTATAAAACTTTATAAATAAATATAAAAACAAAGAAAAAACACATAAAAGCCTAAAAAGGTGAAGATTGGATATATCCTAGCTAGATAAACTTTATGTATCATTAATATGAATAAAATAACAATAAACTCCGAGTTCCAAGGTCCGGCCTTTTCTCCACCAATCACCTCGCACGCCTCCTAACCTTAGTTTCCTCGAGGATCTGATTGGCTCCCACCTGCCACGCTGGCACGAGATCCCACGACATGATTGGCTCCCGCCCCTGCCACCCTCCCATGCCTCCACGTGGCCTGCCATACTTTTACCCCCAGTGTAATCACCCTCTCCCCCACCCTCCTTTACCCAGCCACCTCCTCGATTCCCACGCTCGCTCCATTGTATGTATGCTCCCCATGCAGCCCGTACGCTCACCGCCCATTGGTTCCCCAGTCACTATCGTACTCCTCTCTCCTCTTCTACTTTCTCTCTCTAAAAACCTAGAGAGAAAGGGAAAAAAAAGTGGGCATGGTGTCAGGGTCGGAAGAGCTTGAAAAATCTCGTGAGCCAGCCCTCCTAAGATTCGTAGTAGATAACAACACCACCACCACCATCTCTATATCCAAGGAAAACCCTAACCCCCTCCCTTGGAAACCCTAATACCCATTGGAGGGCTCTTGATGGTGATGACGTCTGTAAGGCAAAGGTGGTACCTTTGGCTTAGGATGTGGCTAATGAGAGCGTGACAGCTACCCCATCATGCTTTCTTATGCTCATGGATGACGTGAAGTAGTGTTAGAGAGAGAGAGAGAGAGAGAGAGAGAGAGAGGAGGGCAGGAGGAATAAAGAAGGATGAGTGAGGAAAAGAGAGGAAATGGCAAGGAGAGAGAGGTGAGTTGGGTTTGCATCATCCAATACCAAGTTAACAACCAACCAGCCTAGCAAAGGCTTGCTATTCCTACATCATGCTAGCAGCTGCTGCAGCACCAGCAGATCTATGGTTCCACCCAACAAAGCAATGAGAGAGAAAGGGAGGAGGAAAGATGGGAGATCGAGCCTGAAGAGGAGATCCACACAGTAACACACCAGGCATCACAAGTGAGGGAGGAGCATAAATAGAGAAAGAAAAAGGAGAAGGACCACCAGGAGGAAGGAGGGAATGCAGGGGGTTAACAGATGTTAGCTCAGCTGTACTCTAATCTATCTAAGCATCCATATGGGCTTCCAGCACTGGTAGAGTGCAAGATCTAGCAGCCCCTTGTGAGAGAGAGAAAGAAGAAAAGATCTATTGATCTGGGTGTCAAAGGCCTTTGTTTGGTGTCTCTTTGATCTCATCTCCTAGTTTAAGAAATGCCCAACAACTTGCAAAGGTGTGGCTGATTATGTTGCATAACATAAGAGGAAATGAATTAAAAGGAAAAAAACATCAACAAATTTTAACAACTTTCATAATATGAGATAAAAGCTGAGCAGAAGAGAAGAGAGAGAGAGAAAAGAGAGCTAGTTAGCTAGCTAGCTAGTTATCTCTCTCATATGGCCAGACACAAAAGAGAGGTTTTCCCAAGAAGTTATAAAATCCCTAATTCAGATCTGTTCCTTGAGAAACCTTCAGCAGCTTGCAAGAGAAACTTGCTCACCAGAGTAGCAAAATATATACTAGAGAAAAATTAATGAAGCACTTCCTATATATATATATATATATATATATATATAGAAGCTTAATTACTTTGACAAGAGATGAGGAGAAGCTTGAGATAAATAGATAGATAGATAGATAGATAGATAGAAGGACCTGTTGTTGGAATACTCATAGAGTTTGCCACGGCTGGAGAAGACGATAAGAGCCACCTCCGCGTCGCACAGCACCGACAACTCGTACGCCTTCTTGAGCAGGCCGCTGCGGCGCTTGCAGAAGGTGACCTGCCGGTTGGTCGTGTTCTCGATCCTCTTGATTTCAATCTTTCCCCTGCCCATCTTCTCCTTGGGATCCAGCTTATCCCCTATTTTGCTCCTCCTTTCCTCTCCAGACCTGAAGCAAGAGAATGGAAGCAGCAAGAGCACAGGTTGGCATGAGAAATGCTGTCCTTGAGGAAACTTTGTGAAACAAAAAATGGGTATGGGTGAGGTGGGGGAATTGATGAGATCCAAGAGGAGTTAGATGGCCACGGTGGTTTTACGCTTACCGGCCCGAGAGGGGAAGTGATGGAAGGGAGGATTGAGGAGGAGGAGGAGGAGGAGGAGGAAGAGGAAAGCCTGAGGAAAGAAAGGAGCAGCTGTTTGCAAATTGCAATGGTGGCTGTCCTTTCCCTCTTTCCTTCTTTCCTTCTTTCCCTCTTTCCCTCTTTCCCTCTTTCCCTCTTTCCCTCCCCTGAGAGAAAGATGGACTTAATGAAAGGGCCTCTCCCTTTTGGAAAAGATGGCTTGTTTATAGCCTTAAGACTAACTCCTCCATACCTCTCACTCTACTCCTTTCTTCTCCTCTCCTTGCCTCCTCTTTCAGCTCTCTGTATCCTTCCTTCTCTCAGCCCTCTATTGCTACCTCTGTTCAAGTAGATGCAAAGGAAGGACCGCCCATTTACTCAAGCATCCATTGCCATCTATTTCATCAATGGGATGATGATGGGTGGGGACTAGAGAGACAGAGAGAGACAGAGACAGAGAGAGAGAGAGAGAGATGAAAGGGACTTTGAGAAAGCGTTTAGTAATGTGAGGTGAATAAGACATTGCACTCAAACAAAGTTGGGGGTGTGGGGGTGTTGGGGGGGGGATGCAATTCTTCAGTTGCCCTTTGAACAATTTCTTGGTTGTTTGCCTTTTATTTTCTTTTGTGAATGTATCTAAGAGATTTGTGCTCATGATCTTGTTGTTGGTGGGAGGAATTAAATCTTAGGAACATGACATCTTACCCTATCTGTTAACTACCCACTTCTCTTTATACACTCCAGTTCAAGTGCCTAATTAAAGGAAGGAAGGAGTCTTTGACACAAGAGAAGGTCACTCCCATGTGACTTCCTGCCCTTCATCATCTCCCCCTCATTTATTCTCATATTAGGGCTTGCCTTAGGTTTTCTAAGGTGCCATTTACTCCTTCCTCTTTCAAGCTAGCCATGGACCCTAGCTAGCTAGCTTTCCCTCTTGACGCCGACGTCCCGCGCCATCTCCACCTTGTGTGGCTTACGGTTTCCGGTCACGTTGCTCGTAGCATGTATCGCTTTCGCCACTCTGCAGGATCATCGACGTTTCCCACGAGCTCATGCTTAATTCCTAAGTTCCAATTAGGGTTCATCAGGCGCATTGATGACCTTCAAACCATAGTAATTGCCTGCTCAATTCGTTGCGGAATTTGGCCATTACATGTCATTGTTTGAAACCCAACAACTCTTAAAAACTCAAATCTTTGGAATCGGCCATACCACATTATTGTGCTAATGCCAAACTCAATCTCATTCTTTCTCTGCCTTCCTCCTCATAACATGATGATATCATATGGGACCACTGATCACACACTTATGCTCCAATGCTAGTCAAATCACATGCTTTAGCTCCCTTGTCTCTCTACATCAAGCTCTTCATCATCTTCTAATTCACAACAAAGAGAGATTAATTCAAATGAAATCTCGCAGAACTATCTAGTTTGAGGCAAAATCACTACTCCTCCTATTGTGAATTCTTTTATATATATATATATGTTTGTATATATGTGCCCACAAAGCTTTTGGGGTTCATCCTATTGAAGGTTGCATAAATAGAAAGCCACTGTTCTATTTTTAAGAGTCGCCGCCAATAACTTCGGTGAGAACTCTTTTTCATAGCAATGGAGAAATCTTTTGCTTGACCTTGAGTTGAGGTAGGACCACCTAGATATATATATATATATAGTGTGATCGAATAGATTAGTACCAAGTACTAGGAATTCACGTTATCATACATTTAGGAATTATGCTGTCAATTGGACTACCTAGCCTGTTACTGTTTTGGTGTCTAAGCAAGTGATTAAACTTTACCAATGACTTCTTGAAGGAGGATTACATCCTTAACATCCCCCAATTAGGATGGAATTCAAGTTCTTATCGCCATAATATGAAGCTTGAGGTAATCTTAGTTGCAATCGCGCATTTCATAATTAGTTGGCTCTCATGAGCACGTAGAATGAAATCAATCATCTTCAAACATCTTGGAAGTTATTTGGCTTGGAAAATATTTTCATGTTTTCGATCTCTGATTATTATGATTATTATTATTTTTGTGTGTGTGTTTTCGGTTTCTGCTTTCCAATTTCTAGAAGATGCGCCTTGATCACGTTTCGGTTGGCCTTTATAGATTGAATGGAACCAACCTGTATAGCAAATCTTGTATCGAACCAATTGAGCTCGAATAATGTGAAATGTGTGATATGCATATAACATCATGTTTGGCATGCCCTCAGATCAGCAAGGACTTTCTTGTATGCCTTAATTCCTATTAGTTTAATTACATGTGAACTAGGAGTACCTCAGTCTCTGCTGCAATGTGAATTGAAAGAGGAAATTTATCCACCTAATTCGTCGATTATTTATACAATTAAGTTAGAATGCAAAGCATGATTGTGGTATTCAAAGAATCATACAAACTTGAGAAATTCATTTCTACTACATGGATCGAGGCTGGAGATTCTATTCCCAAATGCATATTCTACAAACTCCGTAGGCCGTAGCTACCAAAAGCAAGGGATTCAATATATAAGGTAAGGTTTTCATTGACAATTTGGAATACATACATAATAATTCCCTGCCACTTATTAGTTAACGTACGTACATGCTTAATATATATATACTACTTATTAGTAATTCGAATCTTAACTTTCCTAGCACGCACGCACAACCGATCGAACACCAGAGAGTGATCAGTGATATATATATATCCATCTTCCAATAGCTCACTTCTCCTGATCTCAAACGACTCTCCTCCTCTCAGGGGTCAAATGTACTTACTACATAGATCATATTGATCACCTCAAATTTCACTGTTGACATACCCATACCCACCCATGCATATATACATATATATATATATATATATATATATATATATGACTAATAATAAGAAGCTTCTTTATGAGAAGTAGAGGAGAGCAGCTAGCGGCTTCTTCTAGTTCTTGGGGGAAGAGTGACTCAGATTTTGCGATTTATTTGATTTAATTAGGGTCGTCGATATTCCTATATATGGTGGACATGAATTGTAGGTTAATTCTTCATATGACTGACGTCATTTGGTGTTTGGCTGGTTCTTTTACCGAGCTTAATTATTCGTTACACATACCTTACCTATATATATAGAGAGTATAGAGTTTAACTGTATGCATAGCTGATGAGTTAGCTGAACAAGCTACGGGTCTGTGGGTTTTGTTAGGGGCCGGCCGGAGGATCCTCTTGGGGATTTTTTTATTGCTGAATTGAGCCTAAATAAGTATTAGGCTGGGTTAACAACATCCTACTACATATTAGAAAATCCTCTTGTGGGGGGGATGATGCCACAAGAGATGGTTGTAAATGTTTTCTGGATGGGTTAGTGTGACCCCACCTTAGGCTGATCAGTACCCTCGATCAACTTAAACTCTTGAAAAAATAATCTGTATGAGATGGTCTTGTGTTTGAAATCTGTTGAGGATGTTGTTAAGACATTTGCCCACCCTGATCCAAGTTAAAAAACTCAACTGTTAAATAAATAATAATAATAATAATAATAAACACTTCAAAGATCATGTTCGTTTTCAAGTTGCTATGCTCACTTTTGATAAGGGGATAGGCTATTCTGGGTTAAGAGATTTTTGGTTAGAAAAGTTGGGATAATGAGTGGGCTTAGACTAAAATATTTTTTTTAATAAAAAAACTAAAAATGAGGATACATGTCGGGGTGGATTTAAATGGGAATGAAATAAATGATATCCTCATTTTTTTTAAGACGGCTCACCTTAACCCACATTATCCCTATTTCGTTAACCCCATTTTGTACGGGGATAAGACCTTAACCCCATGCCAAACAAGGGCTTAGACTGTTGATTTTTCCTCCCATCAAGGAAAGGATCGATCCTTCCAGTCATATAGGATCGATCTTCCTTTGCACTTTATCAGCGGATCGATCCGTCTCTACAAGAGGGATCGATCCTACGGTGTAAACAAAAGAGACGGAGGGGCACCTGTTTGTAAAGATCAAGGTAGGATCGATCCTAAGATCGATCCTCTTCGGGATGCTAAGATTTTGAGGGATGGATCGATCGCTCCTATATAGTAGGATCGATCCTCCTCGGGATTTTGGAATTCATCGATCTCAAGCATATTAGGATCGATCTTTCCCTTGAGTGGGATCGATCCTTCCCTATTGGATGGGCAAATCCGACGGCTCAGATCTAATCCGGATTTGTACTCTTTAGAGGCTATAAATAGAGTGCTTCTAGAGTTTCTTTTGTGTGGTAGAGATATGGTTGAGAGGTGTGAGAGTAGGCAACCCTAAAGAGAGATCTCTTTGTCTCTGCTAGGGTTTGGGTTTTGTAATCTCTCTCTCATAGTGAAGATTTCCTCTGCTGCCCGTGGTTTTTTCCTTCCAGTTGTTGCTGGTAGGTTTTTCCACGTAAATCATTGTCTCCACTTTTTCATTTTCTTTGTGGTTTGGTTGTTTCTCTTCCGCTACGACATCCCCGTCATTATCTGGCGTATCTCCAGCATCGCCGGGAACCCTGAGATTCCCCAACATAGACGCCATACGTCATTCTATTCCCACCTTATCCATATTTCGTTAACCCCATTTTGTACGGGGATAAGACCTTAACCCATGCCAAACAAGGGCTTAGACGCCATAAGTCATCCTATTCCTATGGCTGTGGATGGTCAGCGTAACTTTTTTCCATACAGTGCCACGATCTGGTCTAGTAGAATTTGTGACAATTTGCATAAACTGTCATAGTCTAGACTAGAATTCGTGGCCTGCAAACTAGATGCCACAAGTCTTTTCCTTTGAGATGTACAACTATAGGCACTACTCCTGTGTTATTTTCTTCCTTGTGTCATGGGAATGATACAGTCATACTTCTCTTCATGTCTTGACTTCTTTGTTTTTCAGGACTGGCGTATGCTTTTGGAGTTGTTCGGTTACAAAAAAAAGTGGGAAGGGAAACAGACTAGTTTCTTAAATTGATTCAGTTTTTTTGTATATGAATGGCGATAACTATGATGAAAAGTGAGAGACCACCACTTAACCTTTTTTTACTTTTCCTCAAATTATTAGAAATCAAGAGTTGCCTTTTTTATTACTCAGTCATGCATATGCTCCAGATCACTTTCTAATCTTTAGTTTCCTAACAAAACTAAACATTAGAAAGTGATATCCACTTGATAGACGAGTTTGTTTCACGAGATGGTATAAGGGGGGGGGGATTTAATCTCCAAACCAGAAGAACATCTCCCGGGAGGACATATCCTAGTAGATGTTCTCTCATCTCTTATGTTTGGTAGCCTTTGGGATAAAATGACATTAAATTACACCAGAGTTGGGAAAAGTTATTAAGAAGATGTTAAAAGACAAATTGAGCCTTTTGTATACAACGCCATCATCCAACTATAAAGCGTATTTGAGAGGTTTCTCTACCCGGGAGAAGTTATGCCTCCTGATTAATTTGGACTCCCATGGATTAATACTCTCATCTTCAAAAAAATATACCAAACATAGGATAAAACGGAGACTATGAAATAATCTTATCCAGCCGTTTATCACATTAAACAAACACGTCCATATGAGGAGTCCCACCCTCTCATCCCATTAAACAAAGGCGAGGCGCCCTATGAGGAGTCACATAGAGGAAAGTGAGACTCACTTTTTCTCCACTATCCTGCAACCAAACAGATCTTTTAAATTATGGGAGCCATATTCTGAGCAATCAAATGGAAAAAAAAAAAGGGGTCGTAAGAGTAGGCAACATGTTCATTTACTACAAAGAAGATTGAAATACTGAGCGACACTTATGTTGTAAGTGTGAGCCTCTAATCAAGTTTTGACTACTGCAATGCAATCTGCATACATGTCACTATTGGCAGTGACCATGCATTTTTTATTATTATTATCAAATCATAGGATGTTGCACATCCAGCAGATTTAAAAGTGTATGAGAATTGCAATGGCTATATTAAGTCGGGAATGTCGGATTGAATAAATTAGAAGAAGATTGGAGAAATCTAGTTGCTGTACGTAGAGGGAAGAGGGAAGGATAAAGATGAGAAACTACATTAGCTTAAGCTTCTGATAGCTAGGAAGGTGTGAGTTTATATTTTCAGACAAACAATCACAAACAACTAAATTCTCTAAATTCAGGGTACAATAGCCTCAGTATGGCGATCATGTTCTTCTTGATGGTACGTTTATGGCTAATGGAGTTGGGCTTTTCGTTTTAGGATAAGTTCCTTTCTTGATTATAAAGTTGGATGGATTGATTGATTGCAATCCTTATGCGTCTAGTCCTTGTTTGGGACTTTGCTTTTGCTTGATTCCTTGTTCATGGAAAATTTAACCTCGAAGTTTGTCTTAAAACAGAGGTTTCAGGGTTATAATTATCTCTCTCAACATTCTACTCATCCTTAAGTCTAAAACACTGAATGCCTGTTTGTTCCTGAATAAATCAACCTTATAATAAATCCTTTTGGAAGAAAGCATTCAGAGATTATTAAATAAATGCTAGCATTTGATGAGCACAATATCGCCACCTCCATTATTGAACACTAAATAAAGAGGGAAAACACAGCAAACTTGACAAGTATGCTACCTTAGAGATAGGAGCTCATGCCAGGGAGCACTTTCAAGGTAGATGTTCAATTATATGCTGCTCAACTCCTGCTTCTTTTGCTTGTTTAAGATGAGGGTGAGATTAAGATCTAAGCAGGCATGGTGGAGGACAAGAAGACAAGCAGAGAGTCACTGCATGGAAGGAAAAGGATGGAGATTTTGCATTATCTAAGTGGTCCATAGCTGTTTGTTTCCTTTCCTTTTCATGTGACCCCTCCCTCAGGTGCTCAAAAGCTGATGTCCCTTCTTCCATTCCTTTATCATTCATCATCCTTCAAGCCAAGGGATTGTTACATGAGGCCTTCACTCTTCCTTTTTCTAATCTTCAATTCTCATTGTTCTGTCAATCAATTGATTTTTCTAGAGTTCATCCTTTGTGTTCTCTAGCAGTTTGCAAATGATCATAGCTTATATCTCTATGGTGGTTTTCACCTTGCCGAATTTCAGATTGTTTGAGCTCTTTGATCATACCTATGATTACAAATTAACTAGGGACAAATGTTGCTAGAATTCCTAGGAGAGAAGAATAAGAACAAGGTGCGCCAACAAGCAGGCGCAAAGACAAAGGTTTGATTTTACGTGGTGCACCCAAGAACAGGTACGCCTCTGTAATAGATTGTTATTAAATATCTTCAAACATAAAAGATGCCGATTACAAGGTACATATACAACTACCAGTATAATTATTTATTACAAGTCAGACCCTTACATCATGTTAGCGCAACATGGTCAAGCCAAAACAAGTAAAAGATCAGGCTCCACGTATTAACATATGCAACATATATACACCATGGTTAAAATCTTTTTTTCTTGGAACCATAGTTGCCAAAAAAAAGAAAATAACTGATTTCCTGTATGAGGTAATGTACTAGTTGAGCTCTGGAGGCAAGATATGATATATATAATAATTGAAGCTGACCAAATGGTTTCTTGTTGGAAACCAAAAGGGAGTGACGACTTACAAGAAAGAAAAAGACTTTTTTTACTACACACAAACGAGCCAATAGGTGGTCGGATACATACTACTCAGATGTATGCAATAACTTATTAATCTAACTACAAATGAAACGGGCCATAAGCGATCAAGTGAAAACAAGTACAAAAAATAGAAGGCCCAGCATGTAGTTTAAACGTGAGGATTGGATTAGCCTCCTCGGGCATAGGCCCATTTTAAAGCCCACGACGAATATAAGCTTGATTCATGAAAGACTCGGACTCAATTAACTCCAGACCCAATCCGACAATAAAATCCATAATACTCAAGATTTGGCTCAATCTACTTAGGAGTGCTATCTAGGATTCTATGAGCACTTCATTAATAGCTGCCATTGCTTTATAAAAACAAAACATCATATATTGTTGATTTTATATTTCTAATAAATGTGTTCTTGGCTGAAAATATTCTCCGCCTCACCCACCCACCTCAATGGAGCTTGAGCACAAATTGTGGAACACATCACATTGGGCCTTGTCATGCCAATCGGGAGGTGTTCTATTATGGATATATCTATGCATTTTTTTACGTCATACCTTAATGGCCAAGGACTTGGTTAATTATTTTATAAATTATATATTGTAACCATGGTTAAGTCTCTCGATTAGCCGGAAGGGTTTATATAAAATGACCCTTTTGTTTTCATTGAGTCATAAGATATCAAACCTATTTTATATTAGAGGCTGGAAACGTTCAAACACATAAGATGATGATATGAATATGTGGGAAAAGAACTTTAAGGTAGAAATAAGTGGAAGGAAGTTGCCAAATTTTTGCACCAAGTCATGAAAGGCACCCTCCCTCACCCATAAGTTTTTTTTTTTTTTTTTTTGCTTAATTGAGCCAAAAAAGACTAGGTGATACTTACATACCCAAGGTTCATGTCCCTCTCATGAACCTTTTGAAAGGCACCCACCCTCACCCATAAGTTGCATGGCATGTCCTTTTCACCCTTTTGAATGAAACCAAGTTAGTAACTAAAAGAGCAGCCTAACATTCAACGCTAAGAGTAATGGTTTCATGTCCCTTTCATATATAGGGCTCCAATAGCAATTCTTTATTGCTCACCTAATACATAAATATTCAGGTTTGATTTACTGTTATTTGGGACTCAGAATCCACCAGACTAGGTAGGTAGACTGAAATATGTAGACCCATTCAGATTTAGCCTTTAGGTGAAAAGAAAATAGAAGTCAATCAAAGTAGTCTAACAAAAAAAAGACTAATTCTTATCAGAGAGCAAAGATTGCTGTCCATGTAAAATGCCTGCTTTTGACTATTTCTTCTCTATTGTTCAGTATAATGATGGCGAAAACCAGAAAGACTTTGAGCTGGGAACAAACTTAATTCCTTTTCACCATGAAACCACCATGAATTTTATTTTTACAGCGTCGGTGACACGTGTGCAATCAATCTGACACTCAGCACAGTCACAGACCTCGTATGATGACATGAAGCCTTTTCAGAGGAAACTATACTCAACACAAACAAAGCCAATGCCAAGTACCTGTATTTACCAACACCATCACAGAGGCAATATAAGATCCCGTTTGGATTAAAGATAAGTATATATAAACTCTATTTTATGTATTCAAATATTTTATTTATAATCTTACATAACTATTTATAATATTACATAATTTTTATTTTATTCACTATACGAACTTATATCCAATCCTCAGTCCAAACGGACCTGAAAAAAAAAACTAAAAGGGGTCAGGTCAACCCTTCAATTAAGGTTTCAAGAAGGTTGTGATCTGTGTCTGTCAAGTGTCAATAAGAAAGAAAAAAAAAACAGTGATGATGACAGGGAGAGAATTCTAGGAGGCTATAATAGTGTACCTATTTTTGCTTTCCATAAAGGATCGCTGTCGTCCACATCGCCATCCACCTCTTTTATCTTCCGTTGGTGCCTTCACTTATATGCCACGTCAACTTTTTTCCAGCCTATGAGTCAATCAGTTCATGCGGCATCTCATGTATCATGGTGCAATTGCATGCATGTGGACCTGTGGTGATGATCATCCATGAGCCATCATCATGACTATGCATACATGTATGTTTTTTGCATGGAACAATAGCAGTTGGGCTCTATATTTTTTGCAGACTACTAGTTCTCCTAGGTATAAAGTTCAAAAGCAGCTAAGGAAATGACGAAGCAAGAGGAGAAGAGATTTTTATGTCACTCGTCATGATTCGATTTCTTGTCTCACAAGTATACAACTGATTCGTTTTTTTTTTATATTTATATATTCCCCGTAAGAAATCAAAATTAATCCTCACCAAAAAGGCATCAATGAACAGAAAGTTTATACGGTTGGTTTGTTGCGGTTTTAAGTCGATAGAAACTTAATTAGATCTCAAGACTCACTCTGGTTCTGAGAGGAGATTGCCACCAAAACTCAAAGACAGTAAGTAGTAGATGCCAAGCAGGAGGAGATATTTTGCTACTCGAATCTTGTCAAGGCAGAATGATCCTCTAAAGTTTTTGACTTGATATGAATGCTAAATTCTTCATACAGCGCCCCCCTCCTTACCACCAGAAAGAAGAATCTATTACAGGATTAAACATGATAAGAATGATTCATAAACCATGAGGATTTTCACAATCCTAGTCCCTCTTCTCCTGCAAGCAAACTTTCAATGTTTATTTCCAAGGCCGAAATTAGGGAAATGAGATCGGACCCACCACTGATATGCATTCTTTATTGACTTTTATGCAAAAGAACATACTATGTCTATGTAGCTGCTTTTCATTTTTTTTTTCAGTACATTAGGACATTTCCATGTGAATCAGAAAAGAATAGCATTACAACATATTATGTATCTGTTTTTTCTTTCCATTAGGACAACTCCATTTCCATGTGGCTCAGAAAAGAATAACATTCTTCGGTTCTTATTAGAAAATTTAAAAGCATTAATAAAGTATACCCTGTGCGATCTAGCTTTACAGATCTGATACGAAAAACCAAATCTTTGCCTTCAAAACAGAGTCATTCAGAGTGGATCTTAAAATCAAGAATCACTTGTAAAAGAATGAGCAGAAATTTTCGCATACCATGAAAAATGTCAAACGCAGACAGTTGATGCTTGGCCAACAGACAGATGCCACTAGAAGCACTTAACCAGTTCATGGCTGATGAGACAGACCTTATTGTTGGCATTCGCAACAATAACAGTACAACGCAGTGTTATGCAGCTCTAACTTCATAGTAAAGTGAAGTGACGCAAACTTATTGAAGCCAATAGAATGAACCCACTAACAAAGAAGCAAACTGTACAAAAAGACTGCAAGCATAAACCAAACTTATTTTCAATAGCACAATAGACATGGTTATGACATTAACATAGTTAAACCTAAAGAAAGGCTGCGGAAACGTAGCATTGAAGTGATTATGCTAGCTCATGTTAGCATTTAGCAACATGGCACACAAAACATAAGATTCCTTGTCCCCTTCAACAGGCAATCTGATATCCTGTTGCAATCAACTACCTGGAAGCACTAGTCATCACATTGCTTTTAGTAGATTCCAACCTCAGCCCAGTTATTAGACTAACAATTAGTGAGTTAAGAAGATTAGCTTTATCCAAGATTACCAAACAGAACAAGGCTCGGCATCACCAAAGGGGAAAAGTCAAAATGACTCATGAACCACATAAAAAGAATATGTAACACTGTTTTTCACATAGACCTACCAACAAACCTGATTCATTTGCCAGAGGTGAAGACTATATGCAAGAATATCAAATACTGCCATCATTAGTAATGAACTTCAAATGGATAAGCATTGTCTTAAGCTAATTTTAACTGAACAACAGGCAAATGAGGAAAAGCCAGCTATGGAAGCGCATACGCATGGGTGCCGAGACGGTATCCAACTGAGCGCTGCATCAAGGCAGTAATATTAGAGACAGCATAACGACAATTAGTCACACTTCACAAAAGGACTTTAAAAGGATGCGATAGGACTATAATAATAGTCGAAAGCCAAAGAAGTTGTAGAATTAGAACCTCGCCAGCAACTACCATTGCAATCTGCTAAAGTGGAAAACAAGAAACGTTATTAAGCAATTCAAATTCATTATATGCTGTTGATGCTTTCCTCAATCATGACCTTGATGATGTATGCAATTTTCAGCAACAAAGATGAGACGAAATGACAGCATGGTAGTGGTTGGATGAGTAGTCAACACATGTTCATCTTAAATCTTGGTCATATACTAATTACTGTCAAGGAGAACTACCATGTGGCTGATATTCCCCATCAGAGTGCCTATTGGTGACTATAGGAAGCATTAAAGTAGCCTCAGAATTGCTTTGTAGTGTGTACCTAAGAAAGAGCTCAGTACAGAATGCGTCGCAGCACATTTACTTGTAATCTAAGGGAATAAACTCCTCTTAGCTCATGTAGGATGTTATATTCTCTCGACACTGATGATCCCCATGCAATACATAACAATGGAAATTTCAGGCCAACAACTATATGATGAGAGTCAAGGCCCACATCTCAGATGGAAGTGAAAGAAACTCAAAAAGTGCACATGGCCATCAGGACAAATCCAAAAGAAAATTTAAACATTTAGCCATCACTTTATGACAATATCAAGCAAACTCTACAGTAGCAGTGGCACTGGATAGTGAGAAAAACAAAATATCATAACCTATGCAATTATTGTGACGGATGCTAATACAGGCAACAACAGGAGACAAGTTTACATCAATCAAATTCCATATGTATTTCAAAAAGATAAGAAAAACGGAATGAGGCACATACTGTGTATGATTATTCATGAAAACCACCCAAAATAAAGTGGGCAAATAAGTATTATCTCCAAAGTAACATAAATTATCGGGAAAACTACCATACTGATAATTTAGATGTCATTCCAAGAATACAGGAGTTAACAGAGGCAATCTTAAGCTACATGATCAATACAGGCTTGCGGGTGCAAATGCTATTGCAACACACAGGCTGGCATAGCCAAAAAGGATACTCACATGAGCTTGTTAAGTTAACAAAACCGGAGCCATTATACCAAACCACTATATCATTGGATAAGAATTAACCAGTAATACAGTCAATAGGAGAATTCCAGCTTGTACATCTGCAGCTTCAGTTGCAGATGAAACCATCATTAAAAAAAATCTTCCATTTCATACTATGACCCCTTAAAACCTGTAGATCTCTGCTACTTTCTTCTGAGACATAGAAGCCTTGCCAGAAGCTGACCCAATGGCGAAGGGTATAGTTGAATGAGTAGGTCTACACTTATCCTGATCAATATTATGACTGGGTTTCAGTATATGCTTTGCCCCGGCACTCAATTTCAATGGACCTGACCTTGGCAAACCGTCAATCTTATACATACTTGATTTAGAAGCAATCCTGGATGCAGTTTTATCAACATTGATCACTGTATGGCCAACATTGCTTGTTTCATTCCCATAAGCAGGCAATTCCAGTGGTTCGGTAGCTGAACGTGGGAATCCACGAAACTGATCTCTTTTCCTCGACCCTGCTAGGCGGTCACCATTCAAAACTAAACGAGGCTTCTTCATGGACATCATCGGGCCATCATCTTTAACTGTGGGCCTCTTCCTACTTGTGTTCACATGGTCTGGCTCTTTATGCCCTGAAAATTTCGGTTTTGTTACATCCCTGCTCTTGATCTTGCTGTTATAGGTGGCGCTGACTTGAGAAATGGATTTCTTTGCTGTAAAGTCTGGTCCTAAAAAAGGGTGAATTGCAGAAACTGGAGTGTAAGAACCACCTGCCTGTGAAGCATCAAAATTATACACAGGGAGTGATGAGTTTGATCTGGAATGTGACGAAGGAAACAGAGAAAAATTAGTTCCCGACATGGAGCTTGAGTGGTGCTCAGCAACTGAATCAGAATAAGATATGCTAGAAGATCTTTGTGTTCCCTTCTGCTGTGTTGCGTCCTGTAACCATTGAGGAAGATTTGATGAGGAATGAGCTGAAGATGGTTGAGCAATACCTGAAATTTGGTAATCTTGTCGCAAAACCTGAGGTTGGAAACTCGATGTCATGCTGTAAGAAACACTCTGGCTATGTTTGCAGTGTGTAGAATTTAAGAGCATAGGCTGACAAAAGTTTTGAGGATGGGATACCACCACCGGAATTTGATATGCCCTTTGACCAGAGCCAGATCCTGAGTTACAGTTGACCAAGATGGTGGATGCCTTATTCACCAAGGCTTGTGGTGGAAGTAGGCGACAAACAGGGACAAGGTTGGGATCATGGTTTCCAGTGGCCAAGGCATGAGCATCCCTTGGCATCAATCGCGCTCGACAATCAAATGGCAAATTATCGGGTCTGGGGTCAATTGCTGTTATGCGGAAAGAACTAGATGAACCCTCCAATGGGTTGGATGGAGAATCATGGTACGTGCCAGATGCTGGATAAGTGATCCATTCCTGTTGAGGCCACCACTTTGGAAGACTTTTATCAGGCACTCTTCCAGTGGGACATTGTTCCGTTACAATCTCTTTGTCTGTCCATACCTTCCCATCATCAAAAGCTCGGCAATCTTGGCTATTTTTTCCAACTGTGACATTCTTACCCATCAAGCGCATTGTTGGTTGCACAGAAAATTCAACCCTGCCGTTCCAACTCTGTTCTGTTTGAGATTTCTCACCATGAATAGAGCTATGAGTTTGACCATGTTTCCTACTCCCATGAAGAGAAAATTCCACCAGGTTTTCATCACAGCGAATGGATGTTACATTACCCTTGACTGGCTCATGAGGTTGGACATTCATTCGCTCAAAGCCTGGCATCTCAGTGAAACCTGACCCAGATAGCGCTGGCAGTGTAACAGGGAAGTACTGGCCCGGAGGCCAACTCAACTGATCCTTCTGATAGATTTCTACACCAGGAGACTTCCCTTTCATATTGGCACGTTCAATGATGCTATTAGACTCAAAATGTTTGGGAAGGGAAAGGTCATGATGCGAACTCAGCACTGTATTTTGCCTTCTAGAGAGATCGCTGAAACCAGAACTATTACTCGAATCCATATGGATCAGTTCTCCATGTGAATTAAGAGGCAAGCCAATAAAATCACGCATGCACTTGTCTCTGAATGTAAATGCTGGATCTGATGCTATTCTTGATCCCACAAACTTTTTAGGTACAGGAGAAGGGCATATGTTGCTTGTCAAGTCATCTGAAGAGACATGCCATGTGGGCTGAAACTCTGGAATGCTGTTATATCCATTCATAACGGTTTCTGCAGATGGAAACTGTTCCCTTCTGTTTGTTTCTACAGTCATCCCTAAACAAGATGCAGATTGCTTTAAACTGGGGCTTCTGCTTATCATCTTTGAACTCAGTGCTTCAGACCTTGAAAAAGGACTTACATCCGCCCTTGGAAGACTTCTTCTTGCATCTTGTATTACATGTGAACTTTCTTCTGCATGAATTTCAGTTTTAGAATTTAACCCCTCATTTTGGACAGAGACCTGGCCTGTAGTTTTTCCTGAAAATGACTCACTTGGTGATGATGTAGAGCTTCCAGAGTTAAAGCTCTGCACAGCATAATTCAAGTCCAGAGATTCAGCCAGGGAACTTTTATCTGCACCAGAACAACCTCCATTGCTCAGATTAATGCTACGGGAGGATGGATAATCATTAGCGGCTGTCAACTGTTCTGACCTGTGCAATTGTCCAACTGTCTTATCTGAAAAGTTGATAGAGGTGTCCTTTTGAGTTCCATTCACCGCCTGAGTCCTCTCAGTAGCAGGTGGTATGTTATCACTGAGTGTTGAGTTCTCCAAGGCTGACGAGGCAGCCAGAACATCTGAAAATATTCTGCAAAGACTTTGCAATTGAGGCAGCTCCATGGTTGAGAAGGAAATATTCTGCCCAAGTATGTCATCCTTTCCGGAGAAACTTACATGCTTTTGTGAACCACGACATAACCTCAATAGATTGCTGCCCCGTGCTTCACCTTTCATGCTTGCTTTCCTGACAGAAGTGGATTTTGATCGATTCTTTAGAATGCTATGAACAGGTAAAACCCTCAATACATCTTGTTTCCTGCAAGCCAACTTTGAAGCTTTTGTGAGCTTTAAAGTTTGTTTTGTTGCCAACCTCTTCATTACTGAGGTCTTCTTCTTTGTCCTATCAATACCGTTAGAACTCTTTCCAGCCTGACTTTTATGCGCCGAGTCTAGCAATCTAGAAATACTGGTAGGACGATGCACTTTGTGGTTGTGAACTTTCTCCTGTTACACAAAAAAAAAAAAACTCGCTTTACTTGCAAGTGCCTTTGCATGCATGAGTAAATTAGCTTAATATGTTGAAAGGAGATGAATTATGTGCCAGATAGCATTTGATTCCAAAGGTCTAACACATAGCATGTATGCAGCCTTGCCTAGGTATAAGAAAAATTCCACCAACATCATTCTACTAGAGGGTAGTATATCACTGCATGATACTCATGGAGGCATTATTATGAAGTTTGTTCAAAATGAAAGCAATAAGTTCAGTTTCCAGAAAGTTGGTCCAGTGACAGACTACTTGATGTGGACACCATATCTAGGTCCTTGTTCAGATGGATCTTCAGCATTTTGTTAGTTGAGTCTTGGATCCTAGCCCTCTTATTATTTTGTTTATGTGTCCTTGTTATTTCAATTTATCTATTTGAGGTCTTATTTTTAGCTGGGTCCTTTTGTTATTTTGGACTTGACCTATTTGAGATGGTCAAGTCAGGTTCTCTGTCTTATAAAAGAGAGGCCTTAGTCTTGTATTGGATTATTATTGATGATGAAATGAAAAGCTTATGGCTGCCCTTTTTTTCTCCTCTCCTCTTCTTCTCGCTCTCTAAGTTCTCTCGTCTCTAATATCTTCCTCCTCCTATCCTCCTCTCTACTCTCCAAATATCTATCCTGCATCATATTGGTATCAGAGCAGCTTGCCAATGTCTTCACTTGGCGAGCAAATCCTTCTTCGGATGAGTCCCTCCACCAGCCACTCTCCCTATCTTCTTCACCATCTTCCCTACCACAAGTTTCCCAATTTCCACCTTTGCATTAGCATCCTATGTTTCTGCTGAAAAAAAAGAACAAAAAAAAGGTGACCATTGCTCAGCAGAGAACAAATCAGCCAAAAAAAAAAAGAGAGAAAAAAAAAACAAGAAGCAGCAGAAAACAAAAGATCGTGCTTCATTGCATCGTGTGAAACCTCTGTCATAGAACCCCGTCCCTTCTCTTCCACCTCCTCCCTGCCCCATTCCCACCTTCTTCTCTATCTCATCTTTTCCCCTCTCTTTTCCCCGCCTCCTCTTAATCCAATCACTCAACTTTGAAACCCTCATTCACCCTTCCCCACTGATCCGAGAGCACAAAAGAGAGAGAGAGAGAGAGAGAGAGAGAGAGAGAGAGAATCACCTCAGCCACGACTCCTTCACCGGAGAGCATCGCCGCCGCCACCATCTTCACTGTTCTCCATCGCCATCGCCATTGTCGTTCTCCGTCGCCGACTCCCGCAGCCAAGAAACTTCACCACCACCCGCAACTGCTCCTCGTCGTCCACCAGCCTCGGCCCTCACCTCGGGACCCCTTGTCTTGGGACCCCGCACCCTTCTCGATTGCTACACTTGATGACTTCTGCAGCACTACCAAAGCCAAGCTATACTATACTCGACGGGGTCGAGTTATCTTCACCCTGGGAGTGTTGATGTGGGCACCATATCTAAGTCCTTATTCAGATGGATCTTCAGCATTTTGTTAGTTGAATCTTGGGTCCTAGTCCTCTTATTATTTTGTTTCTGTCCTTGTTATTTCAGTTTATCTATTTGAGGTCTTATTTTTAGTTGTCCTTTTGTTATTTTGGACTTGAACATTTTCTGCTAGTCGTGGGTATAGCCATGTCTTTGGTTTCTTGGAGCGGACTCAATTTTACAAATAAACTCAGACTTATGCAGCACTACCAGAGCTATGCTACACTATACTCGACGGGGTCGAGTTCTCTTCACCCCGGGAGAGTTGATGCGGACACCATATCTAGGTCCTTGTTCAGATGGATATTCAGCATTTTGTTAGTTGAGTCTTGGATCCTAGTCCTCTTATTATTTTGTTTATGTGTCTTTGTTATTTCAATTTATCTATTTGAGATTTTATTTTTAGCTGAGTCATTTTGTTATTTTAGACTTGACCTATTTGAGATGGCCAAGTCAGGTTCTCTCTCTTATAAAAGCGAGGCCTTAGTCTTGTATGGGATTATTATTGATGATGAAATGAAAAGCTTATGACTGCCCTTGTTTTCTCCTCTCCTCTTCTCCTTATAAGCTTCTTCTCCCTCTCTAAATTCTCTCTTCTCTAATCTCTTCCTCCTCCTATCCTCCCCTCCACTCTCCAAATATCTATCCTACGTCACTACTCTCCTATATTTGAAATGGCTAGTGATACAATCCACACTGGGTGGCACATAAAGGTGATGTGTTAAAGTGAAGAGAGGAACAAAGACTAGAGAAAAAGGCAAATGACTGCAAAATACAAAGAAAATTTGGATTCCAACAAGTCAGGGAACATGTTTGCCATTAAATTTACTCTCGGTAATCCAACAATCCTACATAAACGTGAGCGCGCTCAATGCCTTAGGGTCTTGTTTGGATGCTAAAGTTATTGCCATTTAATTTTTAGTTTACCAATCATACCATTACTCTTTAACAAGAATTTCTATATTTGAAATTGACCGGAGAACAAGAAGGATGATTATCGAGTTTTGGTTGGCTATTAAAACCCCCGTTAAGAGGATCCAAGGAGCATTGATATCCAATCCACCAAGTTTCATTTCATCAATCACTAAGCAGCGACAGGAGTTTCATGGAGCTAACAAAACAAACTCGCCCAATATATCATATTATTCGAATCTAAGGAGGAATAAGTGATGCGGACACCATATCTAGGTTGATGGATTTTCAGCATTTTGTTAGTGAAGTCTTGGGTCCTAATCCTCTTATTATTTTGTTTATGTGTCCTTGTTATTTCAATTTATCTATTTGATGTCTTATTTTTAGCTGAGTCATTTTGTTATTTTGGACTTGACCTATTTGAGATGGTCAAGTCAGGTTCTCTCTCTTATAAAAGAGAGGCCTTAGTCTTGTATGGGATTATTATTGATGATGAAATGAAAAGCTTATGGCTGCCCTTGTTTTCTCCTCTCCTCTTCTCCTTATAAGCTTCTTCTCCCTCTCTAAATTCTCTCGTCTCTAATCTCTTCCTCTTCCTATCCTCCCCTCCACTATCCAAATATCTATCCTACGTCACTACTCTCCTATATTTGAAATGGCTAGTGATACAATCCACACTGGGTGGCACATAAAGGTGATGTGTTAAAGTAAAGAGAGGAACAAAGACTAGAGAAAAAGGCAAATGACTGCAAAATACAAAGAAAATTTGGATTCCAACAAGTCAGGGAACATGTTCGCCATTAAATTTACTCTTGGTAATCCACCAGTCCTACATAAACGTGAGCGCGCTCAATGCCTTAAGGTCTTGTTTGGATGCTAAAGCTATTGTCATTTAATTTTTAATTTACCAATCATACCATTACTCTTTAACTAGCATTTCTATATTTGAAATTGACCGGAGAACAAGAAGGATGATTATCGAGTTTTGGTTGGCTATTAAAAGCCCAGTTAAGAGGATCCAAGGAGCATTGATATCCAATCCACCAAGTTTCATTTCATCAATCACTAAGCAGCGGCAGGGGTTTCATGGAGCTAACAAAACAATCTCGCCCAATATATCATATTAGTCGAATCCAAGGAGGAATAAGTGGCGCGGACACCATATCTAGGTTGATGGATTTTCAACATTTTGTTAGTTAAGTCTTGGGTCCTAATCCTCTTATTATTTTGTTTATGTGTCCTTGTTATTTCAATTTATCTATTTGAGATTTTATTTTTAACTGAGTCCTTTTGTTATTGTGGACTTGACCTATTTGAGATGGTCAAGTCAGGTTCTCTCTCTTATAAAAGAGAGGCCTTAGTCTTGCATGGGAATTTTTTTTATGCATGATTATATGAAAAAAGGCTTATGTTGCACCTTGTCTTCTCCCCTCTTCTTCTTCTAAGCTTCTTCTTCCTCCCCTCTAAACTTCTCTCTTCCCTAATTTCTTCCTCCTCCTAGCTTCTTTTTAGCTTCCTTTCCTCCTCATACCCTCCTCTCCACTCTCCACATTTCTGTTCTAGGTCAATAAGCTAGCATTCAGTTGAGATGTTTTGGGATTAGTTTCAAAGAACCATTCGTTTTGCACACACACAGACAAAGGAACAAAACAATTAAACAAGAAAAGAAAAACTAGTATGGCATGTGTTTTCTATGCCCAGCTTGGGGAGAGCATCTCAAGACTGACCCTAATATCTTAACAGATTGGGCGATTGGACATCCCTACCCAAGTTCAAACGTTTGGACATTCCTGCATTCCTACCCAACTTCAAATGTTTGGACCTTCCTGCAATCCTACCCAATTTCGAACACCTTTGATGGATCTAGTAGCCCTTATTCCTATCATCTGAATTTTCGGAGGCAAACAGTCAACTCACTATCCCACGAATGAACTTGGTTCTTATTCATGGTCAAGAATAGAAAACTAAGAAAGAAGACAAGGCCTCACCCCTACTTAAGCCTAAAAATCTTAAGAGCAAACTGAGATACCGTCAGCAATTATCTATCTCACAGACATACCAACTCAAAGGATCCTCCTTTTAAGGTTGATGCCACCGAGAGTTAATCCACGTTAAAGAGTGAAATAGGTTACAAGGTGCATGATAACAAAAAAGAAATTTTATTTTTATATTTATATATATTTAAAAGGTAATTATTCCTCTTAATGTTCACTTCTTTTGACATTATTTTATCAAAAATAATAATAAAATCAACATTCTGGAGATCCCTTCAAGGGAGAATGTAGCTATAAGGTAAAACAAAAGTCCATATATGACTGCGAAACCTAAAAAATACTGCTAACAGTAACATTCAATACAAAAAAAAGTTATCAAATATCATCACCATGAACGCACAAGAAAATCACTGATATAAGTGCACAACCACTGCAAACATCTAATGTTGCTGCAGTAGCACCAGAGGTGAACAAATGGACTAGGAATGCAGATGGAATATACAGGAGTTAAGCCACTCTCCACGATATTGTCAAGAGATGCAAGAAAAAAGTATGAATAATGAACTCACAGATTTCAAAATATCTGGATAAAGGAAAACTTTTCAACTTCGAGACTGATATCCAAAAGAACACTCACTAGGTGTACTAACTAAACGATCCATGCACATAAACAATGCGGCAGGATCTTTACGTTTTCACTAAAACATGTCTAGAGAGTCGCCTTCCAACTCCATCATGTCAAAAGAATTCATCCAGATGGATATACATGAGGCAATATTGATGCTCCAGTAGAAATCAAGAAGCTCAAGAGAATGCCAAACTATGTTGATTGTGGCCATAAAATAATACATGAATAAACTCTTTCTCCTCTCCTTTAATGAATAAAAGCACCTAATGAACCATGAACACTGTATCTCACAACTTACACAAGAACTACCACAGCCCAAATGCTTTTCTTAGTGGAGGCACTCTTATGCAGCTTCTCGTGCCCCACCTGATTCCATAGTGGAACCAAAGACCCTCGCTAAACATCTCATGTGATCTAGCACTAAAAGGCTTCTAATATGATCATCTGCACATAAAATATCGCTCACCCGAGGTACCATGAACAGATATAAGACGGGACAGTTTTTCCGTGCAATCTCCTCCCCCAACAAAACCACTTTCAAGTACATCCCACCCAAGTTACATCAAAGTTTTTCACCCACTTGCGAACAGGTCCTCTAATCCTATAATGTTCCCCTATTCCACCCAATCCCACTCAACCATTGGATCCACTTCATCACATTCCAAGCAAATAGAATGCGACAACACGCATAAGGAATCCAAATCCGTACCATAATCAACGCAGCAACATGATGATAGCTACGCATGCCGATTACCAAGAACAGTTCAAAACCACCATCAAACGAAGAGAAAGAGTAGGGTGGTTTTAGGAGAGACGTACCTTTCTGGTGGCGGGGCTATCGATCTTGAACATCTTCTTCTTCTTCGGATGCTTCTTCTTCCTCTTGTTTTTCTTACTAATACTCAAATCCTTAATGATCTTCTTCTTTCCAACCAAGCTGCTCTTCTTCTCCTCCTCCTTAACCCTTTCCTTCCTTTTCCTCGGCGTCCCCAAACCCTCGCAACCCACTCGATTTTCGTCTCCCATGGCTGCTACCACCTCCTTCTCTTGCCCACAGCCCTCAACACCCGCACCTCTCTCTTCATCCTCCACCTCCACCCTATCATCACTACCACTGCCGCCGGCGCCGTCCTCATCCTCCTCCACCTCCATTGCTTCCACCGGCGGCGCCACCGCAAACAGTTCCACGATAGACCTCTTCTTGGGCGCCCTCTGCTTCCCCCTTCCCACTACTCCTCTCGCTTGCCTCCTGTCCTCCCCCCCCTCCTCCACCGCCTCCCCCTCCCTCTCCGCTCTCTTCCTCACCACCTCCACCTCATCCGCCCACCACCGGCACCTCCTCACCTCCATCGGCGGCAGCTTCCCCTCCCCCTCCCACGGCCAGCACTTCCCCCGATCCACCTCTCTCATCCTCCCCACATACTCCCTAAATCACAAAAAAAAATCCATCAAAAACCCCCAGAAAAACCTCCAGAAAAACCAAAAAGCAACAACAACAACATCAATACCGTATCGAGAAGCTCTCCATCGTCACCGCCATGACCTCAAAAGGCAATCTTCAAGCTCCCGGGAGAGGCTTCAGAAGAGGGAGAGGAGAATGATAGCAATAATAGCAGATGAGATGGGGGAAAAGGCCGCAACCGCTTTGCTTTTCCACCCATCTTTCCATTTTCCCGCTCCTCCCCGCCTCGGGTTTCCTCCCAGCTCCCTCCCCTTCCTCTCATATCCCCCACAACCCCACGCCTCCCATTGATGACCCGATAGCGACCCCATGATGCCACCCCCCACAGTTAAATCTGATGACGTGGACGCGTTCCGTCCGTCAATCTTCCCCGGGCCCACCACGTGATGGGATCAGGATCGGGATCGGATGCCCATGGTGGTGGGGGAGTGGTTATGGTTAGGATCCTAAACAATATGGATGTGATGATGTATGATGATGATGACTCATTGTCATGGATGTATGGTGATGATGATGACGATGGTGTCAGATGTATGGATGGATGGATGGATGTGGGTCGAAAGCCACAGGCCGAGACGGGGGGCCGCCTCCCGTAGGCGCGGACAGTGGGGCCCGCACTCCCGCGCGTTGTCCCCGTAGCACGTGGATCGGACGGCTTGGATTGGAGGCTTGAGTACACGTGCAGACCGGGGGATTAAAATTTGAAAACTATCCGGCAAATGGGAGGGAAGTGGGACCCGGGGTGGGGTTCGGCCGCACGTGATTGGTCAGCAGATCTGGTACTGGGAGAGGATTGGCTCTCATTTTTAAAAACAAGGGGACTTTTTTTTTGACCATTTACGGAGAGAGGTGGATTTGATGGATTTTACCATGATAATTTAATAATATTTAAAATAATATCTAAAGAGAGTGAGATCAGATGGTAAGGATGGTGGGGGAGGGAGAGAGTGGGTGGGGATGGGTTCTAGGCCGTACAGATCTGATCAGAGAGTGGGGGACGTGGCACCACGCGATGAGCCTTGGAAATGGCATCTTACCTAGGTAGGGGATGTACGGATGCGAACCTCGCTTTAGAAACCGACAGTGTGAGCTGTGCCAAGCATGGATCCATATATGTGTATTTGGTGGATCTCTCTCTCTCTCTTTCTTTTCTTTCTCTCTGTCTGCAGCTCTCTGATCTGATCTGATCTCGGGGAGAGTTACAACTACTTGAAGCTAGCCAGGAAGGTGGTCATGATCATGACTGCAGCGAGGTTTTTGGTTAGAACAGTACGCGCATGTGGATCGAAGAATGATATAACATATATGTTATCCAGATATTTGAATGAAGGATGAGAAAAGGGTGGTCAAATTAATTCATTAATTTACGTACGCGCCTGCTGTTCTACGACATTAATTATTACAGATCATATAGATAGATTCTCCCATGGAGGCTCAAGATGCTTCAGGTAGAAGAGACCACTGTGTGGGGACTTTTGATTTTGATTTTTCCATCAGTGTTTTATGCAGATCGAGATTCTATCTGGCAGTTGAAGAAGACGATGCTAACTACTAATTTCGGAGCAAGAATGTATTAATTTCTGCCAGGATATATATAATTATAAGATGCTTGCATATCATATATGCACGCTCGATCGATCAACTCTATCAGTAATATATATATCAAGTGATAATGCTTGCTCGATCTTAAGCTAGTGCGTGCTTTTGGATAGATATATCCTGGAGAAATATTGATGGTGTGCACAAAATTTATAAGTTCGCGCGCGCGCGATGTTAAATCTTTGCCAGTGACTGCACCAAGTGAAATGATCCACACACACACACTGGCAAGAAAGCATCGTCACCTTCACCTTTCTGGGGATGTAACCAAGCTCCTCAAATTAAACCCACCTAATTTATAAGCTAGTTTACGTTAAATCCTGAGTCAAGGGTACTTTCCTTGGACCTTAGCGGCATGGCAACATGCATGCCAGCCACTTAGTAATGGATAAAAAGGGTTTCCATATATCTAGCTATATTAGATCTAAGTGTCAACAAGCCAGCTGGGAATTAGTGCTGGAAACTTTAATTAGCTTGATGCTGGGTATTTATTCTAGCTAGTGTGTTCAGGGGAGAGGAAAGATGTGAGGTGATTAATAGGTTATATGATATTAATTTAGATCACGAAGCAAACGAAACGAATTTCCCTAGCATGAATTATTAGGTTAGTTGTTTTTTTCTCACTAAGTGCTTAATGGGTTGTGATACAAATTAATGACTAGTTCTATGTTTTTTTGTTCTTCTTCTCTGCATCAATACTTGTCTAAACTTCCTTCTTCTTCAGCATAGTAAATCCAAAACGCATATATGGCAAACCTTTGGTCCCAAGTTCTAATATATAATTAGGCCATTAAGGCAAGCTTTTTTCTATGTGCATGCGTACCTTCTTCATAACCCACACATAAACTTTCATATCTTTTCGAGACAAATGCAAAACCATCTAATTTTAGGCATTTATTCTCCTCATGCGAGGCTTTTTTCGACATATTGATCAATATATTACATGTACCCAGCCAGTTCTCCTCATGTGTTCTTCAGAAGAGTTCTCAAATATAATGCATTCATTAATTTAATTATTTCTTTTCCTGCTTTTTTCTAAAATGAAGGAAACAGGAACAATATTGTAGGGATGAAGAAGAAACCATTTTAAAAGACCGATTGAAGAGAAAACAGTATAGCGACTAATAATTATTAGCAAAGCATGCAATAATCAACGGAAAACCCTCAACCTATAAATACGAACATTATATATATATGTCGCTACGTACGGAGAACCACTTATAAGACACTTTGCCAACCTACATAATGCTCAAACTCCGAAGTGCCCATTATCATTCCAAGCAAATATATCCCTACTCCCATAGACTTGTCCAGATCAGTACTGTTACTGCTCTTTTTCTAAGAGTAAACTAATTGCTTCTGATTAACAAATAATTAATTCTCCAAATGTTACTGATCTTCCTTGAATGATAAACTTTACGATGGCCAGAATGGCATATTTAGTTGTTTTAATATCCTCGGAGGCATATAAATAGACTGATGAGATTTGTTGCAAAAGAGCTGATAAATTTTCGGGTACAAGCAAACAGCATCAGGACTTTTTATTACATTTGCTTCCTGTGACATCTGCAACTTTCTCAAAAAGCCCAACCAATTCAACTGTTGGTTAATTAATGCAAATTAATTGTCCGGCACAACCAATGTTCTTAAATTTTCAAGATGATGATCATCAACTTGCACAGGGTTCAAGGGTTTTATTATTATTATTATTATTATTAGATGAGTCCTAGAGCTGTATTTACTTCACAGGGGAACAAAATAGCTGTTAAACAGCTCTGATCAAGACTCGCAGGTCCAAACAAACACAGTCCCTTCCCTACAGCACGCTCGAGCAATTGCATCAGCTCTCGTGTTACTAACTCTAGAAATATAAAGAAATAAAACATAATCATAGAGGAGGGCACGTAACCATATATTCTTTGCCATGGCTTCAAGGTCCGGGGGCATCCTCTTAATCCGTTAAGAATTTGGACAGGGATCAATGAATCCGATTCAATGATCAACTTCTTCAAACCATAGGCTTTTGCTTTCATCATTGCTTCTGGGATGGCACTCAATTCTCCTTCGAGAATTGAAGTACCCCCGCCCCAATTAAATCCATATTTAATCCCAAAATTTCTGAAAAATTTCGGCATGATCCTTGGGCATGGGCGCGTGAGATCACAATTACAACCTGTCAATAGATACAAAATCCACATATCCTATGATAATTCACCATAATTTACAACATTTATCACAATTTTGGGACACCATCGCCCATTTCATCAATCTCATTCATTCTTCATTTAAATACATAGGATTATAGTCATCAAGTACATAATTTAGCCACGAGACTGCAATATACAATTTTTCCCAAATTACAGCATACACAGCGTCAAATGCACAAATTGAGAGTTAAGGTAGAGTACAAAATAGATTTGGGAAACAACCCACAACTCTCCACCTACTACAAAGCTAACTCTCAATCAATAAACACAAAATGACGCCTCGTCACTGCTGACCACCTCCCTGGTGTGCACTGGTCTCGGGCCTACCTCCTGCACAACAAAAACACCCAAGCAAACATGAGCTCGAAAGCCCAGTAGGAGTCACCTGACACACTCTAGGACATTGGTGTACACCAACCTATCCTAGTATACTGCCCAAGTATGGTCTGGCTAATATGGGTAAGTCTTACATGCACAACACCGCGTCCGCCCGCCAACGCTCGCCCATACCCCTATAGACTCTATACCCGGCCCCAGTATACTAGTATAGGTACAACATCCACATATCCTAGTTTACTGATCCTAGTATGGTCTGGCTAATATGGGCAGTTTTACATGCACAGCACCGCGTCCGACCGCCAACGCTCACCCAGACCCCTCTAGACTCTATACAGGACTCAGTATACTAGTATAGGCAACACACTCTCAAATTAGATCCTCAATCAGCTCGAATCCTCAAGTCAGATCCTCAATCAGATCGAATCCTCAAGTCAGATCCTCAATCAGATCAAATCCTCAAGTCATGCCTTTAATCGGATCAAATCCCCAATCAACATAGCCCCTAGACTCTGACTAGTCTAGCTACAGGACCTGACTAGACCCAACCATCATCCCTGTCCTAAAACAAGCCTGACATTCCTAGCATGTGATAAGACGTGAAAAGTGCATAAATCACCCTTTCAACTTGCCCTTGTTAGTCTCCGAGCAAGGCCTTACTGACGATTTTTACCCTATGACAGGTACAAGAGCCCTCAATGAGGATTGGATCAAGTTCCGAGCTTAAACGAAATCATTCGGGCCAGTTTTTATGAAGAAGATCGATCCTCTATTGAAGAAGGATCGATCCTTTGAAGTACATTAAGAAGAATCCAGTCGGGACAACAAGGATCGATCCTCCATAAAGAGAAGATCGATCCCTTATGCGCATTTTTCAGTGACAGAGCGCATGTTCATAAGGATCGATCTTCACTACGGGAAGGATCGATCTTTCATGTGCATTTTCCAGTGACAGAACGCAACATTCTAGAGGATCGATCTCCATCCACTATAGGATCGATCTTCATCCGGGCGCAGCTAGAACTCAAAAATAAAGATCGATCCTTTCCTATAGGAGGATCGATCCTCCACGGGACCAGCGATCACACGGAAGAGGAAGATCGATCCTCTATCTTACAAGGATCAATCCTTTTGTGCCAGCCGAGCAAAATCAATGGTCCAGATCTAATCCGAGTAGGGGAGGCTTGTTTACTATAAATAGACCCCTTATGGGGGATTTTAGGGATCCTCTCTTAGTCCTTTCTCCAGCCTTTCTAGTTTTCTTACCCAATTTAGAGGAGGACTTCTTGGAGGAGATCCATGGGAGGAGAGCTTCATCAAGCTCCATCCATGGATTCATCCAAGATGAGTAGCTAACTTCCTTTCTCTTGGGATTTCCATGTAGTTGTAGGATTCTTTTGTAGTTTTCTTAGGGTTTTTGATGTGTAATCCTTGGGGATGATCTATTGTATGGATTTGAGCATGATTTCTTTATCTTTGTACATGGATCTTATATGTTGAATGGATGAATGCCCTTCTTTGGTATGAGCTAGAACTTGTGCATGATGGGTGTTTGTTGTTATGCTCCAATTAGTTGGATGTGCTAGAAACACATCCAATTCCATTGGGAGGATGAATAGCCCTAGATTAGAGATTAGGGATGCTAGAACCATCCCTATCTCTCTAATTAGAGGATCCATTCTATCTTTCTCTTGCATTGGATTCGAGGTGCTAGAACCATCTCGATCCAATGCCCGACTCCATACGATACCTTTTTCTTGCGACGAATTGATCTTAATCGAAGGTTCGTTAGCGACGATAGAAGCTAATCACTCATTCGTTGACTTTGTGAATGTGATTCCTTCCGGCGGATGATTCTAACCCGACTTCCGTTGAGCGATAAGTGAGGCTAATCACCCGCTTGTCGACTTCTAGATTTCGATCGTCCCAATTGGATTACACACATTAATTCCTTAGGAGGCTACACTAAAACCTACAATGAAATGGAAATCCCAAGGCTTCTCTATAATAGTTTTATCTCCCTCTGCATAGTTAATTGCTTTAATCATCATTAATCCAAAACCCAAATCATTTTAGCTAATTGCTTGGAGTTATCTATCGAGTACGTTAGTCAATTCTCATTTCCCTGTGGATCGACCCGGACTACCGCTAACTACGTAGTAGTTAGATAGGATTCGGTATAACTTGTAATCTCGACACCCTAGTCACTTTCACGACGAGTGGTTTGGGCGCGTCAGCATGTATGCACAAGTCACACAACGTCACAGTATAATAATAGAATTAAACAATAATTATAAAACTAACACATACAATATTAACAACACCTCATAACATAACATGGCAAAATAATGCATAACTGGCTCAACCAGTCCATCATGCCATCATAGCATCACCAAGCAAGAAATGGACTCGACAAGTCCAGCAGAGATCATCAAGATATATATACACATCATATCATAGATCACTCTGGCATCAAAGACCCGGTGCTAGGCTCGCCCAACCCAACAGGTCTAAGCATCACATAAAGCCCAGCATGGTACCACATTATAAACCAGAGCATAGCATAACATAAACACAACACATCATATATCATACATAACAAAACATTGCATACATTCACACAAATCCTATTATGAGGTAACTCCTACCTCAAAAGGACAGTCAACGTGTAATCCCTGAGCCCGGGGGTCCACGCCGCGCTCCGACACTCGACCATCGCTCAAATGATCGCCTAAGCCAAATAGGAAAAGAAATCCGGCGGGAGGGTCACCGGATCTACACTTTTTCCGGCGATCTCCACTTCTCTTTCTCCCGGCTTCTTCCTCCCTTCTTCTTTTCTTCTTCTTCTTCTCCAGCGCCGGCGATCCCTCTCCCTCTCTCGTGCTTCCTCTCTCTGCTGATCTCTCTCTACGATCGGTGAAGAGAACTGGGCAAGGAGAGAGAGGCCGGTCACGAAGGAGGAGAAGAGGAAAAGAATCCAGGGGAGAGGGCTCTCGATTCCTCTAGAAGGAGGGGTGGTTTTTGCAGAAAACCCCCCTCAAAACCCCAAATTACGCGCAAGGTCCTCTAATTTTACATAAAACCCCTTATTTGTAAATAGGTCCTTACAATGTGAGGCCCGCTGGGTCTACCATGGGACAAGATGCCTGCGCCTGGAGGGCGGGGCTGAGTCGGGTAGCCGGGTAAGTAATCCCACAACGCCTGGGCATGGTCCGGGGATCGATATAAGTATATAGTAATCCCTTAATAGAAACAACGCGTTTTAAAGCCGTGATGGCAATGAACCGCAAAACAACTCCAGTGTTAAGCGTGCTTGGGCTGGAGTAGGTTTGGGAGGGGTGACCTCCCGGGAAGTCCGATCGATCGGTGGGTTTATCGATCGATCGGCTGCGGCGAGCCAAAAGCGGACAATATTGTGTCGGGTGGGGCCCTCGGGTGGATCCTGGTCGGACCGGAAGCCCGTGGACCGGGGCCCAGTGGAGGGCCGGGGCGTTACAGTATGGTATCAGAGCCGGTTCCCAGCCGGAAATTGTGCCAGCGAGGACGCTGGGCCTCCAAAGGGGGTGGATTGTGAGGCCCGCTGGGTCTACCATGGGACAAGATGCCTACGCCTGGAGGGCGGGGCTGAGTCGGGTAGCCGGGTAAGCAATCCCACAACGCCTGGGTATGGTCCGGGGATCGATATAAGTATATAGTAATCCCTTAATAGAAACAACGCGTTTTAAAGCCGTGATGGCAATGAACCGCAAAACAACTCCAGTGTTAAGCATGCTTGGGCTGGAGTAGGTTTGGGAGGGGTGACCTCCCGGGAAGTCCGATCGATCGGTGGGTTTATCGATCGATCGGCTGCGGCGAACCAAAAGCGGACAATATTGTGTCGGGTGGGGCCCTCGGGTGGATCCTGGTCGGGCCGGGGCCCAGTGGAGGGCCGGGGCGTTACATACAAAGTGACTATTGGTTTAGCCCAAGCCCAAGCTTCCCGGGAAGTCCGATCGATCGGTGGGTTTATCGATCGATCGGCTGCGATGAGCCAAAAGCGGACAATATTGTGTCGGGTGGGGCCCTCGGGTGGATCCTGGTCGGACCGGGAGCCCGTGGGCCGGGGCCTAGTGGAGGGCCGGGGCGTTACATACAAGGTGACTATTGGTTTAGCCCAAGCCCAAGCTTCTTTGTCGTCTTGTGATAGCCCAATGATACCAATAGCTGCAATACCTACATTAGGATTGATAGATACATCTGTTTGGACTACATGTGTAAGAGCCTAAGTATAAATTCCGGGCTTTTATGTAAGATTGGAGGACATTTGTGTAATTTTGGAGCTTGCGGGGTGTTTTCTGCAAAAACCACCCCACCCTTCTAGAAAATTTGAGGCTTCTCCTTTCTTTTCTTCGTTGGCTGCCAACCCGAGAGAGAGAGGGAGTTAGATCGGAGTGAGAGATGGAGAGAGAGATTGAGAGAGAGATCGGAAGAGAGATTGGGAGGGCAATGGAGAGGAAGGGAGATCGCCAGCGCCGGAGAAGCAGAAGGAAGAAGAGAAGAAGGGAGGAAGAAACCGGGAAAAAGGGGAGGTGGACATCGCCAGAAATTGGTAGATCCAGTGGGGTTCCCGTCGGATTTCTTCTCCCATTTGGCTCAGGTGAGCTTCTAGCTTCTCTATCCTTCGTTTTCCTTTTTGTTTTCCGTCCTTTTGTTGGTTTATCCGGTGGGTTTTTGGGGAGAAGATGGGTTTCTGGCGATGGGTCGCCAGAGAAGATGCTGCGGACGGCGTTGGGGGCCTCCCTCGGCGACTGCAGCGCCGGGGAAGGATCCCCGTGTTCCGGGGCATCTCTCTCCGAGCCCTGTCCGGCATTACCCATGGCAGGGGATCTTTGATCCTCCTCCCTGCCATGGATTCCGGCGAAGATCCGGCCGGCCTTCCTCTGGCCGTAGTTGTTGATCTTCCTCGGGATCCGGTGCTTGGAATAGCAAGCAAGCTTCTTCCCTCTCTTCGCAGTGGTGGCTGTCCGGTGATTAAGCAACTTGGTTAGGAGATTCGACGGAGCTTCGGCGTGAGCTCCGGCGATCTCCTACGGGAGGAAGCCGATGCGGAGCGCTGTGCGCGTGATCTACCTGGTGCACTGGTCAGTGCCCTGTGCACGGTCAGTGCCCTGTGCACGGGTCAGTGCCTTGTGCACGCAACAGCACCCTGTTAGCTGTTTGCTAACGTGCTGCTAAAGCCTTTCACGGCCGTTCTTGTTGTTTTCTGCACCGTTTCGATCGGCTTTTTGAGATCGGTCTAATTCTAGTAGATTTAACGGCGTTTGGAGCCCTACGTGATCGTGATCTTGATTTTGTGCTTTAGGCGATCGATTGAGCGGTGGTCGAGTGTCGGAGCGTGGCGTGGACCCCCGGGCTTAGGGATCGCACGTTGACTATCCTTTTAAGGTAGGAGTTACCTCGTACTAGGATTGATGTGTTGTTGTGTTAATGCTATGTTGTGCATGCTTTTCAGTTGTGATGGTTGTGTGATATGCTATGATATGATGTTTTATTGTATTGTATGAATATATGATAATTGTTATTTACTTTATTGTTGTGTTCTTTGTCTTGTGCATACATGATAGGATTGAGGTTGTGATTGGGTCTAGTCAGGTCCTGTAGCTAGACTAGTCAGAGTCTAGGGAGTCTAGGGACTAAGTTGATGACTAGATCTGATTTAAGGATTTGATCTGATTAAAGATTTGATTGGAGGATTTGATTTGATTAAATATCTGATTTGAGGATTTGATCTGATTGAGGACTTGACTTGAGGATTTGATCTGATTGAGGATGTGTTGCCTATACTAGTATACTGAGGCCTGTATAGAGTCTAGAGGGGTCTGGGTGAGCGTTGGCGGCCGGACGCGGAGCTGTCCATGTAAGACTGCCCAGACTAGCCAGACCATACTAGGATCAGTAAACTAGGATAGGTGGATGTTGTACCTATACTAGTATACTGGGGCCGGGTATAGAGTCTATAGGGGTATGGGCTAGCGTTGGCGGCCGGACGCGGTGCTGTGCATGTAAGACTTACCCATATTAGCCAGACCATACTTGGGCAGTATACTAGGATAGGTGGGTGTACACCAGTGTATTAGTTGGTGACTCCTACTGGGCTTTAGAGCTCATTTTTGTTAGGTTTTGGTTTTTGTGCAGGAGGACCTATGGGTAGGCCAGAGACCAGTGCAGTCCATGGAGGTCCTGTCTCAGGATGAGGAGTCATTTTATCCTTATGTCTATTTTCTTATGTATGATAAAGCATGTATATGTTGGATATGAAACAAAATTGTATATTGAGGATTTGGCTGAATTATCTTGTATTTTGATGTTTACAAGTCCTATGTATATGAAATGAATGAGATGAATGAATGCAGGTACATGTATATTATTTGAATTGATGTGGGCGTATGTGCCCCTAGTGGTGGTGAATGATTGTAAAGAGATAAATATTTTGATTATTTGTTTTAGGATGTGTATTATATGTTGAAAGGTTGTAATAGTGATCTCACGTCCCCGTGCTCAAGGGTCATGCCAAAATTTTCAGTAATTATTTGGGATATTTTATATTAAATTGGGGCGGGCCGTGACAACATGAACACCAACTGTGGGCATAGAAAGGCGGTGAAGTGGAGCAACGGTTGAATGGCCTTTATTCAAATACTCTTTCGTCAATCTCCTTATCCTGCAAGCAATGGCATCAACAGAGTCGCCGTTGCCACCGAAGACAATTAATATTGTTACGATCTTTCCATATTTCCCATATGCCACAGCTTAGGAAAGCTCTGAACTTCTTTGAACCACTTCGGAGCAGTGAATCAAAGAGCTCATCCGTATTCCATTGGGGTAGCAGCCAAAAACCGCATGGTCGACTGTTTCTGTTTCTCCGTGACACCTGGAGCACTCTTTCTCAGATGTTAGCCGGAGCTTCCAGAGAGTATCACGCACTGGTAGTTTCTCATGCACCACTCACCATACAAACTGTCTTACACGTGGTCCAACAAGGGCTCTCCACACATTGGTCTATATGTCTTCCTTTTCAAATCTGTGTTGGGGAATTGATTCATGACACTACTAGAAAAAACTATAACAATCACGGTTTTTCCATATCATCTATTCACATCCATCACGGTTTCCAAACCGTGATCTACTTGGGTGTAATTGAAAGTAGTTTAATTCAATCACGTTTTAAAACTGAGATGTATTATAGGCTTCAATCACGGTTAATGTGTGTGATTAAAGGGTTTAAAAACTGAGATGGAAATAATTTAACTGTGTGTTTGTGATGACCTGTACCTCCAACCTGGTCCGACCGCGTTAGGTCGAGGGTCTGGGTTTGTGGTTTGGCTCGGTTGGCCTTGGGATGCGATCGGTTGATCGCATCGTTGTTTTTGACCCCAATGGCATTTTGATAAATATGCTCCCTGGTGGTTAGATTCACACCCGCGTTGCACACATGGCCTTTGATTGATGTATGTGTTTGATTAGAACCTTTAGGGTGCGTCCGATCGAAAGATCGGAGCTCGATCGGAGCTCGATCGGGAGAGATCGAATCGGACGGCTGGGATGGATTCCAGCTTTCTATTTAAACCCCTTTCCTTTCTCTCTCTCTTTCTTTTCTTCTTCTCCTGCGTTCTCTCTTCTCTCTCTCTCTCCCGCGGCTGGGTGCTAGGGCATCGGAGGATGGATTTCGAGGAGCGGCTTCCGGCGATCGGAGTTGAGGAATGCGTGGAGGAGCTGCCCTATCTCATCAGGTAGGTGTTTCTATCTCGATTTTTGGATCGGGTTCTCCTAGGATAGGTTTAATGCCTTTTCGCTGTAGGAATATATGTTAGAATGTTGTGTAACTTGTAGCACTTGTGGTGTGGCTCGTTTTCAGTATTCCTACGTTGCGATTTCGGTATTTTAACGGCTGATTTTCCGTATTCTCGCCGTTTATCGGTTTTCGGCCATTTTAACCTAAATTGATGATTTAACCATCAAAAATATGATTTCTTTGCATCATTGGAATCCCCATCATGTAAGGGCCTTAGTGTATAATTCTGGGTTTTTATGTAAATTTGGAGGGCTTTGGCGTAGTTTCTCGTTTTGCGGGGTGTTTTCTGCAAAATCCCCCCCCCCTTTCTAGAAGAATCCAGGCTCCTCCTTCTCCTTTCTTTGGCTGCCAACCCGAGTGAGAGAGAGAGTGAGATCGGGGGAGAGGGAATCGAGAGAAGAGAGATCAAGAGGAGAGAGAGATTGAGAGGGCGATGGAGAGGAAGTGAAGAGGGTTCACCGGCGTCGGAGTTGGAAAGGGAGAGAGATCGCCGGCGCTGGAGAAGAGGAAGAAGAAGAGAAGTGGAGATCGCCGGGAAAAGTGTAGATCCGGTGAGCCTCCAGTCGGATTTCGTCTTCCTTGGCTTAGGTAAGCTTCTAGCTTCTCTATCCTTCGTTTCCCTTTTGTTTTTCCGTCCTTTTGTGGGTTTTTCCGGCGGGTTTTTGGGGAGAAGATGGGTTTCCGGTGATGGGTCGTCGGAGAAGATGCTGCGGACGGTGTTGGGGACCTCCCTCGGCGACTGCAGCGCCGGGGAAGGACCCCCGTGGTCCGGGGCATCTCTCTCCGAGCCCAGTCCGGCATGACCCATGGCAGGGGACCTCCTCCTGCCATGGTTTCCTACAAGGTCCGGCCGGCCTTTCTCTGGCCATGGCCGTCGACCCCTCCTGGACTTTGTGCTAGGGACAGTTAGGAGTTTCCCTCCTCTGGTGGTTATCTTCTCAGTGTTTGAGTACTACCCCCTCTGTTTTGGAGGTTCGACGGAGCTCCGGCGATCTTCTTGAGGAAGATGGCGCTATGCGCAGCGCACGTTAGCAAGCACAGCGATCGCCTAGGTGCATTGGTCACTGCCCTGTGCACAGGTCAGTGCCCTGTGCACGGGACAGTGCCGTGTGCACGCAGCAGCGCCCTGTTAGCTGTTTGCTAACGGGCTGCTAAAGCCCCCTGACGCCTGTTTTTGCGGGCTTTCCGCGTCGTTCGACCGGCTTTTGGAGCTCTATCTAATGCTAGTAGTATTAATTTAATTATGGTTTTAGCGGATTGTAATATCGATTATTGTGTTTTAGGCGATCGATTGAGCGGTGGTAAGAGGTCGGAGCATGACGTGGACCCCCGGACTTGGAGAACGCGCGTTGACTGTCCTTTTAATGTAGGAGTTACCTCCTAGGATTGATGTGTTGTTGTGCATGCTTTTCTGTTGTGATGGTTGTGTGTATATATGATGCTATGTTATGCTATGATGTTTCTTTGTATTGTATGAATATATGATGATTGTTATTGGCTTTATTGCTATGTTCTTGTCTTGTGCATACATGATAGGATCGGGGATTAGGATTGGGTCTAGTCAGGTCCTGTAGCTAGATTAGTCAGAGTCTAGGGACTAAGTTGATGACTAGATCTGATTTAAAGATATGATTTGAGGATTTGATTTGATTGAGGATATGACTTGATCGGATTGAGGATGTGATCTGATTGAGGACGTGTTGCCTATACTAGTGTACTGAGGCTTGTATAGAGTCTATAGGGGTCTGGGCGAGCGTTGACGGCCGGACGCGGCGACTGTGCGTGTAAGACTTACCCAGACTAGCCAGACCATACTAGGATCAGTAAACTAGTATAGGATGTTGTACCTATACTAGTATACTGGGGCTGGGTATAGAGTCTATAGGGGTATGGGCGAGCATTGACGGCCGGACGCGGCGACTGTGCGTGTAAGACTTACCCATACTAGCCAAACCATACTTGGGCAGTATACTAGGATAGGTGGGTGTACACCAGTGTCTTAGTTGGTGACTCCTACTGGGCTTTAGAGCTCATTCGTGTTAGGTTTTGGTTTTTGTGCAGGAGGAACTATGGGTAGGCCAGAGACCAGCGCAGACCATGGAGGTCTTGTTTCAGGATGAGGAGTCACTTTATCCTAATATCTATTTTCTTATGTATGATAAAGCATGTATATGTTGGATTTGAAACAAAATTGTATATTGTGGATTTGGCTTAAATATCATGTATATTATTTGAATTGTTGTGGGCGTATGTGCCCCTAGATGTGGTGAATGGTTGTAAAGAAACAAAGAGAAATAGTTGTGATTGAATGTTGTAATTATGTATTATTAGCGATTGAAAGATTGTATTAGTGATCTCACGTGCCCGTGCCCAAGGGTCATGCCGAATTTTTTCAAAAATTTGGAATATTTTATATTTAATTGGGGCGGGGCGTGACACATCATCTTTTATGCATGCTTGCAAAGTTTCATCGAATTCCAACTTGAATTGATCCTTGAAATCCAAGAAATTGGATTTCCGGCACTGTTTTGATGAACTGTGCTTAAGGCTCGACGGTCGATCGGTGCATCGACTGTCAAGCGTAGATACGCTCCTTAGGGGCTCGACGGTCGATCAGTGCATCGACCGTCAAGTGTTGTTCTACGCTTTATGGGCATGGCGGTCGACCGTCGGATTGACCGTCGCATCGACCGTCGGGCTCTGCCGGGATTTTGGACTCCCACGGTCGATGGATGGATCGACCGCGGGGTCTTCGCCTTTTCGTCATTTACCTGACGGTCGACCGTCGGATCGACCGTCGCATTGACCGTCAGGCGCTGTTTGGTTTTGGGCTTCGCAGGGTCGATGGGTGGATCGACCGTCGCCCTTGGTTTTCTTCGCCTTGGTCTCACGGTCGATCGCCGGATCGACCGTGACATCGTCCGTGGGCTCACGGTCGATCCTTGGATCGACCGTGACATCGTCCGTCGGCCCTTGAGCTTGGTTTTCTGGTTTTTTTTGGATGGTTTTCAATGGTGGTTGATCTCTAAACATGTTGGGAAGCATGTATGTGGGTTTTGGGGAGTTCTCAAAGGATTTCTATCAAGTTTGAGGATCGATTCGAGTATTTTCTTTTTTGAACGAATCTATGGTTTGGATCGCATTTAATACGTTTGATAAGTAGTTAAATGTTTAGTTGGTTGTTTAACCATTAGCTAGCTATGAGTGCTAGTTAATGAGGAATTGTGGAACCTTAACCTGTTGCCGGCGTGTGCCGAGGGCTATTGTATAAATGTGGCCAGTTACCTGCGGGGTAAATGTGGAACCTTAGTCTGTCAGGTGCAAGAGAGCACTGAAGACTATTGTATATCTGTATTCATGCTTTGCTCAAATCTTTGTTTGGTTAACATAGTTTATTCTGTATTTGAGGCCTTTGCTATGCTTACCCGCCTCTGGCTAGCTGTAAGCTATGCCTAGCCCTGTATGGTTAATGACATCTTGTTGCATGCTTATATCTTGTTATCTGTGCCTGAGCATTGCATGCATCTTGATTGCATTAGAGGCAGTTGAGGTTAGGTGGGCGATGGTTTGGGTCGCCGATCCGAGGCTCTCGGGTAGCTCGGATCTAGCCTTAGGACCGTGGCTGGGTAGTCATGATTAGGGTGTGATTGTATGATCTGGATCTCGTGTGATTAAGGATGCACGCTAGTTGACTCTGATCAGTGTTTGAGGTTTAGAGGTCGTGTTGTCTTCCAAAGCCAAGTGCTAAGGATGGATGTTGATGTGTTCCCGACGTGGTTCCCCAAGGCTTGGTATTCCAGCTTGGGTAAGGGTGATCTTGCATGTTACTGTTCCTTGGCCTCCTGGTAACTTGTTCAGGAGAGAGGTTTCATGACAGGAGCCCTTGGGACATCAACTGGGTTATGGGACCCGTGGCATCCGTTAGACTTGAGCTGGGAGACAACACTGTTGTTGTTTTCCTCCCTTCGGTGTGCCGTAGAGTAGAACCCTACTGAGCTTATCGCTCACTCCTACCCGGGCTGCGTTTGCAGGTGCAGGCGCCAGTTCTTCTTCAGTAGAGCCGGCGGGATCAGCTTTTGGTGGCGCGACTACATCCAGAGGTGTTTGAGGTTGCTGGAGGACGACTGTTGTACTTTTGGCAGATTTTGTAAATTATGTATATTTGAGGAATTCTGGGATTAATGTATAAAATTCTTTTATTGGAAGATTTGTATCAAATGTTGAATAGTACAACTGATGTTATGAAAATTGAATATCTGTTTACCTCTGGATTATAAATTGTTTAAGTTTTTCTATAATTCCGCTTTGTATCGAGCCACTTGGAGATGAATAGTGTAGGTTTACCCTCACGCCTCGGCTCGGATGGGTTTTCTGGGTCGGGGTGTGACAGTGTTATTAATGGGTTTAGATCTCGGTTTTAGAGGGAAACCGTGGTCAAATGTGATGTTTAATCACAACCAAAAACTGAGATGGAAACCTGATAGCGATGTGATTTATAACCATTTTAGATCTAAGTTTTTGAAAAAAAACTATGAATGTCTCCTTATTCAATCATAGCCAAAACACAATATTTTCATATACCAAAACTAAAACTGTTTCTCCAAACATCACCACAAGTAAAATCCAGGAAAGATTTTTGATGGAAAAACAATGTCATGATCATGAAAAATGTTTCTGAACTGCCAAAATTCCAACAGTTGCAGATACAAAAATCCAGCCTACACCATTTCTGGACATGCTAAATTCTCTCCAAGTTAAAGGTTTGGCGACTTGACTGAGGGCCTTTTCGAACCGCACATTCGTTTCGTCTAAATTGGACCTAAGTTATCAATAACTATTTGTGCTTTCGTCTTCTTTGCATCCAATGAAGCCTGAGAATTGATCCTATCTCTTGCTTGCTCTTCAAATATCCCATTTCTGGCCATCAATAACAAGCTGCAAGGGAACAGAGTCAGCATATACACAAGTTAAATCACAATTTATAGAAACGGAAACTGTAAACTTCTGCTTCTTGGAAGACAGAAAGACCATCCCAATGAGAAATTGACACAGAAGGTTAAATTGGAAAAACAAAAAAAAAGAGGGAAAAAATAGATAGACAAAAGGAAGAACATTCATAATATGGATGCCCACTGGCCCCATGCCAAGAAAAAGCATACACGGACCTAAAACAAGGCCAATAAGCAATAACAGCCTGGTTGATGATTTTACGCAAGTATAAATGCTATATAGACACATACCAAAGTCTACAATATCTGTGAAGTCAAAATCTCATTCTGGTAATCATGATCACAATGAGTGATATAAACACAGCTGACTAAAAATGAAGTTGCAGAGGAACACCCGAACAAACAACAGGCATCTGGTAATCATTCAATAGACAATGAAGCTAATTTCCCCCACAATCAAATACTTGTACAACACATGCACCCATTTATCGCAAGATTTTTTTTTACTAGCAATCTTGTTTTGCAAATGATGCAAAAAAATGTATCTTAATGAAGGACATAATCCTGATTGGATATTGTTGTTGTAACGCTCATTGTCCGCTTTTGGCTCACCGCAAAAATCTGAGAAAATTTCCCAGTAGGTCACCCATCCCGGGACCGCTCCAAGGCAAGCACGCTAAACCTTGGAGTTTTCTGACGAATCATTGCCATCACGGCTTTAAAACGCGTTGTGCCTATTAAGGGCTTACTATATACTTATATCGAACTCCGGACTATACCCAGGCGTTGTGGGATTGCTTACCCGGCTACCCGACTCATCCCCGCCCTCCAGACAAAGGCATCTTGTCCCACGGTAAACCCAGCAGGCCTCACAATCCACCCCACCTTGGGGGCCCAGCGCCCTCGCTAGCACAATTTCCAGCTGGGAATCGGCTCTGATACCAACCAACTGTATGGTATCAGAGCCTAGGCTGTAGGTTCTAGAGTGAGATAGGATGGTTGATAGCATAGATGTATAGGTGGGCTAGATTGAGTCCGTAGATGCATCCTTGCATTTTTGGTTGTTGACTTGTGTTATGTTTGTTTGTTCTGTTTTTTTTATATAACCCTAGATAACCTAATCTCTCTACGCAGATGCCTCCCAGATTTCGTGGAGGTGGTTCTCGCGTCTCTATCGACTGGTGGAACATGGAGCGTGTCAGTAGAGACGAGAGGACCCTCTCATGGGATCAGTTTTGTACCCTCTTTCTTGGAGAGTACTTTCCGAGGACTGAGAGGATGGCTCGGGTGCAGGAGTTTGTGGCTCTAGTTCAAGGCAATACCAGTGTGTCAAAGATGCCAGTCGGTTTACTCATTTGTCCAAGTATGCTCCGGCGATGGTGGCGTTGGAGGCAGATAGGGCGAGCCATTTTGAGCAGGGTCTTCGGGAGGATATCCGAATGCAGGTGGCCTCACGCTGTCTGACCACATATGCTGCGGTGCTAGACAGTGCACGCGCCACTGAGAAGACCCTAGAGGACTGCCGCCATAGTAGAGTTCAGGGAGCAGCAGCGCCAGTGGTGGTAGAGTCCAGTGCAGGGCCATCCAAGGGGCCTTTCAGGAGGAGTTTTGGGAAGAAGCAGAGACCACACCCAAGACAGCGGCAGACGCAGCAATACCAGCAGTCACAGTCACATCAGCATCAGTAGCAATCCCAGTCGGGAGGCGATAGTTGGCAATCCCAGATCGACAGAGGTCAGAAGAGAAGAGCGGATAGTGGACCTCCTGTGCGTTTTGGGTGTCAGCAGCCCGGACACATCAAGAGGTTTTGTCCTTTTGCTCAAGGGGGACCGTCTTCTGCTCAGACATCGGTTGCATCGGCCCAGGGACCGCACAAGGGAGCAGGCTCTAGTGCGCAGGGCAGTGGCGGTCAGGGAGTCCGACAGGGCAGAGTGTTTGCGTTGCCAGAGACTACGACCCCGGCAGAGCCATCAGTTGTGCGAGGTACCTTTTTACTTTTTGGTGCCCCTGTATCAGTTCTTTTCGATTCGGGCGCGTTGCATTCTTTCATTTTCAGCTTCTTGTGTACGACTTTTGGGGTTAGAGCCAGTAGCCTTGGAGACGGTGATTCTTGTGGGGTCACCTGTCGGGAGTGGGGCCCAAGTGGATTCAGTATGTCGGGGATGTGAGTTAGAACTTGGGGATATTCGACTGGAGGTGGACCTGTGTGTCCTTGAGATGTCGGGATTTGATGTCATCCTTGGTATGGATTGGCTCGGATCCTACCGAGCGCTGATCTACTGCTACCGGTGTAGTGTCACAGCTTGTACTCCTGAGGGCAATTGCTTCAATTTCCTTGAGGACAGACAGATAGCCGAGCCCACAGATTTTGCTGAGCAGAGGCGTGGGTGCCAGCTGACTGCTTTGTTGGCGAGCCTCAGTTTGTCCGAGTCTGATGGGACTCAAGATATCAGCTTACCCCGAGTTGTGTGTGAGTTTCTCGATGTTTTCCCTGATGAGTTGTCGGGTTTGCCGCCTCGTAGAGAGATAGGTTTCCCTGATGAGTCTGATGGTTCTGGATCGATCCATTGTAGGTCTGGATCGATCCACATATTTTGGATCGATCCAATATAAGTCTGGATCGATCCGAAATGTAACAGAGAGTCATGGCTCTCTGGAAAGGACTTCTGGATCGATCCATGTAGATCTGGATCGATCCACTAAAGGTCTGGATCGATTTGAATATGGTTGATTATGTGTAATTGATATCTTTTGGCCCGAAATCGATGCAACTCTCTTCGTAAGCTCTTGTACCTGAAACCATATGAAAATATATTAAAAATGCATTGCTTGAGAGCTAACAAAGCCCAGTTGAAAGGGTGAATTATGCATATTTTGTGACTTATCATACTCCTAAACGTGACAGCCATTAGTTTCAAAATAAAAATTAACTAAGACCAAATCAAGCAATAACAACAACAAGAATAGGAGCATCGAAACAATCATTATTTTCAGTAAACCTTAAACAATCATTATTTTCAAAAACAAATAAAATATACTGTTAGAGTATTTACCTGATTAGCATCCATAGATGTTGATGCCCTCCGTTGTGACATAGAGCTAAAGAAGGCAGCCATGCGTGCATTAAACATAGAATCAACTTCTTTTTGTAGTTCAGTTCGAAGTTGAGTTCGAAGCTCTTCTTCTACATGTGGTCTTAGTTCAGATCGAAGTTCAGACCGAAGCTCATCATTTATAACAACTCTTGTCTCCTCTCGTAAACTTTGAACCACATCAGCACGTATGTCAGCTCTTAGAGTCTCCCTCATATTTTCAATCATGGCTTCATTAGCCAAATCTACTGCTGTAAGGGCCTAATTGTAAGATTGTTGGGGTTTTCTATAAAATTGGAGGGCTTTCGTGTAATTTGGAGTCTTGCGGGGGGTTTTCCGCAAGAATTCCCACCTACCCCCACTTCTCTTCTTCTTCTCCCCGATATTTTTCTCTCTCTTCACCCTTACCTCATTTGAACCAGGCTCGGGAGAGAGAGAGAGAGAGATCCAGAGAGTGATCCGGGGGAGAGATCGGGAGAGAGAAATAGGGGGGAAAGGGAGAGGGAGTGGGAGGAGGAAGAGAGATCGCAGACGCCGGAGAAGGAAGAGAAGAAAGGAGGAAGAAACTAGGAGGAGAGGTGGAACTCGTCGGAGAAAAAGGGTAGATCCGGCGGATACGTCGCCGGATTTTGGTTCCTTCTTGGCTCAAGTGAGCTCTTGTCCCCTTTCCCCTCCGATCTCTTCTCGTGGTGCATTTTTCCGGTGATTTTCTTGGGTGGTCTTGGCGGTTTTCCGGCGTCGGGTTGTCAGAGATGATGCCAGGGACGGCGTTGGGGGTTTTCCCCTGGCGACTGCAGCGCCGGAGGAAGAACCCCAGCGGTCCAAGGCATCTCTCCGACCCCTCTTCTTTGGCTTTGTTTTTGGTCGGGATGCCCCTGTTCCTCCATACCGTCATGTTTTTTCGGTGAGGTTCCGGCCAGCCTTTCTCTGGCCATGGCCGTCGACCTCCCTCTAGACCTTGTGCTAGGGACAACTAGTAGCTTCCCTCCACCTCTGGTAGTTGTCTTCCCGGTGCTTGAGCACCATGGTTTGGAGATCCGACGGAACTCCGGCGTGAGCTCCGACGATCTTCCTGGGGAGGATGGCGATGATGTGCACGTGTGCATCTGCTGCCTTAGTGCGCAGCTGCTGCCTTGGTGCGCTGGCCAGCACCCTGTGCACACAGTGCACGTTAGTTGTTTGCTAACGTGCACCATAGCCTTCCGACGCCCGTCTTCGTCATTTTTTGGGTTGTTTCAATCGGTCTTCCTAGCTGTCACGCCCCGCCCCAATTTAATATATAATAACCGGAATAATTACTGAAATTTTTGGCATGACCCTTGGGCACGGGCACGTGAGATCACTATTACAACCTTTCAACAGATAATTTATATACACATCCTAAGCATTTAATCACAATCTTTCTTTCTTTACAATCATTCACCACATCTAGGGGCACATACGCCCACATCAATTCAAATAATATACATGTACCTGCATTCATTCATCTCATTCATTTTCATATACATAGGACTTGTAAACATCAAAATACAAGATAATTCAGCCAAATCCTCAATATACAATTTTGTTTCATATCCAACATATACATGCTTTATCATACATAAGAAAATAGACATAAGGATAAAATGACTCCTCATCCTGAGACAGGACCTCCATGGACTGCACTGGTCTCTGGCCTACCCATAGGTCCTCCTGCACAAAAACCAAACCTAACAAAAATGAGATCTAAAGCCCAGTAGGAGTCACCAACTAATACACTGGTGTATACCCACCTATCCTAGTATACTGCCCAAGTATGGTCTGGCTAATATTGGTAAGTCTTACATGCACAGCACCGCGTCCGGCCGCCAACGCTAGCCCATACCCCTATAGACTCTATACCCGACCCCAGTATACTAGTATAGGTACAACATCCACCTATCCTAGTTTACTGATCCTAGTATGGTCTGGCTAGTCTGGGCAGTCTTACATGCACAGCACCGCGTCTGGCCGCCAACGCTCACCCAGACCCCTATAGACTCTATACGGGCCTCAGTGTACTAGTATAGGCAAAACAACCTCAAGTCATATCCTCAATCAGATCAAATCCTCAAGTCAAGTCCTCAATCAGATCAAATCCTCAAATCAGATATTTAATCAGATCAAATCCTTAAATCAAATCTAGTCATCAACTTAGTCCCTAGACTCCCTAGACTCTGACTAGTCTAGCTACAGGACCTGACTAGACCCAATAACAACCCCAATCCTATCATGTATGCACAAGACAAAGAACACAGCAATAAAGCAAATAACAATTATCATATATTCATACAATACAGGAAATCATCATATCATAGCATATCATACAACCATCACAAGAGAAAAGCATACATTACCAACCAGAGCATAGCATAACATAAACACAACACATCATATATCATACATAACAAAACATTGCATACATTCACACAATTCCTAGGAGGTAACTCCTACCTCAAAAGGACAGTCAACGTGCGATCCCTAAGCCCGGGGGTCCACACCGCGCTCCAACACTCGACCACCGCTCAAACGATCGCCTAAAACATGATAAATCGAGATTACGATCCGCTAAACCCATAAATAAATTAATACTACTATCATCAGATCGATCTCGAAAAACCCGATTGAAACGGCACAGAAAACGACAAGAACGGCCGTCAGAGGCTTTAGCAGCACGTTAGCAAACGGCTAACAGGGCGCTGTTGCGTGCACAAGGCACTGTCTCGTGCACAGGGCACTGACCAGTGCACCAGGCAGATCACACGCACAGCGCACAGCGCTCCGCGTCGGCTTCCTCCCGTAGGAGATCTCCGGAGCTCACGCCGAAGCTCCGTCGAATCTTCTAACCAGGTTGCTTAATCTCCGGACAGCCACCACTGCGAAGAGAGGGAAGAAGCTTGCTTGCTACCCCAAGCACCGGATCCCGAGGAAGATCAACAGCCACGGCCAAACGAAGGCGGGCCGGATCTTCGCCGGAATCCATGGCAGGGAGGAAGATCAAAGATTCCCTGCCATGGGTAATGCCAGACAGGGCTCGGAGAAAGATGCCCTGGACCACGGGGGTCCTTCTCCGGCGCTGCAGTCGCCGAGGGAGGTCCCTGTCGCTGTCCACGACACCTTCTCTGGCGACCCATCGCCGGTAACCGCGAAGTCGCTCCAAAAACCCACCGGAAAAACGACGGGAAACAAGGGAACTTAAAGGGGAGAGAAGCTAGAAGCTTACCTAAACCAAGGAAGACGAAATCCGATAGAAAGCTCACCGGATCTGCCCTTTTTCCGGTGATCTCCACTTCTCCTCCCGGTTCTTCCTCCTCTCCCATTCCCGGAATTCTTCCCCCTTTCCTCCCTCTTTCTTTCTTCTCCGGCGCCGACGATCTCCCCTTCCTCTCCATCTCCCTCTCTCTCTCCCCATCTCACTCCCTCTCTCTCCCCATCTCACTCCCTCTCTCACTCGGGTTGGCAGCCAAAGAAAGAGAAGGAGACGCTGGATTCTTCTAGAAAGGGGGTGGTTTTTGCATAAAACCCCCCTCAAAACAAGAAATTACGCCATAAGCCCTCCAATTTTGCATAAAAGCCTGAAAAATTATACTTAGGCCCTTACACTAGCTCTACCTGACCGCTTTCGGTGTTCTTGTGCTTTTGGCGATCGGGTGAGCGACCATGAGGGGTCGGAGCAGGGCGTGGACCCCCGGACTGAAGGAGCGCATCGACTGTTCTTTTGAGGTAGGAGTTACCTCCTACTATGAATTGTATAATTGTTTGTTATATGTTGTGTTTCTTATAATGATATGTAATCTGTGTGACTAGTGATGTATGTATGTGTATATGTGATGCTATATATGCCATGAAAATGTTATGATGTGTTGGGCCAGTTGAGCCCTGTACTTGCTTAATCATGCTATGGAATGTTATGCTAAGCTTTTCCTATATTGTATGCATATATGAGAACTTATGAACTATTATATTTGTTTATTATTATATATCTGATTTATGCATCCATGCTAGGAATGTCAGGCTGTCTTAGGACAGGGATTGTGGTTGGGTCTACTCAGGTCTCGTAGCTAGACTAGTCGGAGTCTAGGGGATATGTCGACGAGTTGACGGATGGATTTTGATCTCCGTATGTCGATCAAGGACTTTGACTTGACTTGAGGTTTTGATCTGACTTGAGAGTGTGTTGCCTATACTAGTATATTGAGACCTGTATAGCGTTTATAGGGGTCTGGGCGAGCATTGACGGACGGACGCGGCGACTGTGCGTGTAAGACTTACCCAGACTAGCCAGACCATACTAGGATCAGTGAACTAATATAGGATGTTGTACCTATACCAGTATACTGGGGCTGGGTATAGAGTCTATAGGGGTATGGGCGAGCATTGACTGCCAGACGCGGCGACTGTGTGTGTAAGACTTACCCATACTAGCCAGACCATACTTGGGCAGTATACTAGGATAGGTGGGTGGGTGTACATCAGTATCCTAGAGTGTGTCAGGTGACTCCTACTGGGCTTTCGAGCTCATGTTGCTTGGGTTTTTGTTGTGCAGGAGGTGGGCCCGAGGCCAGTACACCCCTTGGAGGTGGTGAGCAATGACGGGGCGTCATTTTTGTACTTATTGTTGAGAGTTAGTTTTGTAGTAGGTGGAGAGATATGAGTTGTATCCCAAAATTTGTTTTGTACTCTACTTTAACTCTCAACTTGTGTATTAGACGCCTGTTTATGTGTTGAAAATCTGAAGAAATTGTATATTGTAGTCTCGTGGCCTTATTATGTTGTAATTGGAAGATTAAACACTCCTATGTACATGAAAGAATAATAGAATATGTGAATGAATGAAATTATGATGAAATATCATAGGATGTGTAAATTTCGTATCTATTGACAGGTTGTAATAGTGATCTCACGTGCCCGTGCCCAAGGGTCATGTCAAAATTTTTGAGAAATTTGGGATATTTTATTTTAAATTGGGGCGGGGCGTGACAACTGCCCTTTGTACCTCCTCACGCATATTTTCTTTTTGCCTTGTCCTCTTGCTTTGAGCCTTTTTGCCTGCACCTTTTTCACGAAAATATCTAGACTTTTCACCAAGAACTTGTAGCAACATCTCGTCATGTGTAAATTATGATTCACCATCCTCTCCTTGTTGAGTGACAAGATCGTGGAGTTTATCCTTTAATATAATTTCATAACCAATTCAAAAATTCAAAAATGATCAACTAAACTGAAGCTTCCACTAAATAAGTGTCGCATTTTCACCTACATGGATATCTTTGGATTTCGGGTCATACCATATTGTCTCTCATTCTTTATCTTTTTTAGTATGTTGCAATAACCAAATCTCATCCGGTGGCGTCTTTTCACCGGTGATTGGATCTTTCTGGAATCAGTCAAATAATTAGTATATCATCTTATATGATACAAAATAAGTAACTAAATTTTTGAGTTCCTACAAAAAATGAAACAGAATGTACCGTTGAGTCCTCAACTTCAGCGAATGACTTTGTACCACATGTATGCTTTGTTACAAGTTTAGCCTTATTTGAAACATTCCTTTGACTCACTTTCTGTATGAAACACATGCAACTTAAATATCATAGCCAGTACATTATTTAAGAGTCTAAAAGTGAGAATAAAAGTTAATAAACCAAAAGCAAGAAGAAAAGCTAAGAGTTTCACGAAACCTAAAATTTTTCAAATTTGAAGTGCTCTATCAAAAGCTTCCAATCCTCAAGCTTGATGTCTTCAGGAAGATTAGCTAGTCTATCTTCATCTATTTGAAACTTCTTATGGATCCCATGTAAGCGATTCCGCCAACCTCTATATAAGCGTTGCATGGTGCTTAAGACAAATCCATGGTATCTATTCTCTTGGCTAGATGGCACCTTAAACTGCTCCTAATAGTTTAGGAAACATATAATAATGAAAAATATATCAAAAAATAATTCACTTTAGAGACAAATATTAATGAGAACTAGGTTCATTACCGTCACTTGTAACCACATTTGCTCACCCAGAGCATTTACTACATCAACCCATTTTGCATCAACAAGCACGCTCTTTTTAACAACAAAGAGTGGAGCTGTGTTTCGAACAACATAACCGCAATAGTTAACAATGTCTCTAGCATTGTTACCCACATCCCTTAGTATGTCATTGGGAATGTCCACTTCTAACTTTCCATTTCTAGTTTTCATATCCACCTTCATGCATTTGTACTTTCCTCTAACATATTTTTCATGTTCATTACAGGAGGCTGTAAAAGTAAAAGATTAGAATGAGTATTCTATGGTGGCCACATTACTTGATTTTGTAAGAATATAGTTACTTTCATACTACCTTCACTACTTAGGTTACTAGAATGTTGAGATTGTGTCTCTACAACTGGATCTTCTTGTAAGGGCCTAATTGTAAGATTGCTGGGATTTTCTGTAAAATTGGAGGGCTTTCGCGTAATTTGGAGTCTTGCGAGGGGTTTTCCGCAAGAATCCCCACCTACCCCCACTTCTCTTCTTCTTCCCCGATATTTCTTTCTCTCTTCACTCTCACCTCAATTGAACCAGCTCGGGAGAGAGAGAGAGATCCAGAGAGAAGATCCGGATAGAGATCAGGGGAGAGAGAAGGGAGGGGAAGGGAGAGGGAGTGGGTGGAGGTTTAGATCGCCGGTGCCGGAAAAAGGAAGAGAAGAAAGGAGGAAGAAACGTGGAGGAGAGGTGGAGATAGCCGGAGAAAGGTTAGATCCGGCGAGGTATCCATCGGATTTCGTTCCTTCTTGGCTCGGGTGAGCTCTTATCCCCTTTCCCCTTCCGATCTCTTCTCTTGGCGCATTTTTTCCGGTGAATTTTTGGTGGTCTTGGCGGTTTTTCGGCGTCGGGTTGTCGGAGACGATGCCGGGGACGGTGTTGGAGGTTTTCCCCTGGCGACTGCAGCACCGGAGGAAGAACCCCAGCGGTCCAAGGCATCTCTCCGACCCCTTTCTTTGGCTTTGTTTTTGGTCGGGATGCCCCTGTTCCTCCATCCCGCCATGTTTTCCGATGAGGTTCCGTCCGGCCTTTCTCTGGCCATGGTTGTCAACCTCCCTCTTGACCTTGTACCAGGGACAGCTAGTAGCTTCCCTCCTCCTCTGGTAGTTGTCTTCCCGGTGCTTGAGCACCCCGGTTTGGAGATCAGACGGAGCTCCGGCGCGAGCTCCGGCGATCTTCCTGGGGAGGATGGCGATGCTGTGCGCGTGCGCAGCTGCTGCCTTGGTGCGCTGGCTAGCACCCTGTGTGCAGCTTTCCAACGCCCGTCTTCGTCTTTTTCTGGGTTGTTTCAATCGGTTTTCCTAGCTCTACCTGACCGCTTTCGGTGTTCTTGTGCTTTAGGCGATCGGGTGAGCGACCGTGAGGGGTTGGAGCAGGGCGTGGACCCCCGGACTTAAGGAGCGCATCGACTGTTCTTTTGAGGTAGGAGTTACCTCTTAGGGATTTGTATGAATTATGCTATGTTGTGTTGCTATGACGAATTATGTGACAGTGTGTTATTGTGTGTGTGCACTCTGTTTGAGATGTGTTTATGATGAATTATGTTCCAGCTGGACTGTGAATTGTTGGGCTGGTTAAGCCATGTATCTGTTGGATTATACTATGTATGCCATCATGCATGTTATGTTTTCCTTGTGCTGTGATGTCATACTATGAGAAGTTTGGAGTTATATGACGTTATAACATGTCGGGGCTGGCAGAGCCTTATACTTACAATTAAGGGTATGTTATGCTATATAACTACCTGAAATATGAGCTATGAATGAAGGTTATGCTATGTTATTCAGGTATTGTATGCATTAAGAACTTATGAACTATTATATTTGTTTATTATTATGTATCTGATTTATGCATAAATGCTAAGAATGTCAGGCTGTCTTAGGACATGGATTGTGGTTGAGTCTAGTCATGTCCTGTAGCTAGACTAGTCAGAGTCTAGGGGATATGTCGATGAGTTGACGGATGGATTTTGATCTCCGTATTTCGATCAAGGACTTTGACTTGACTCGAGGTTTTGACCTGACTTGAAAGTGTGTTGCCTATACAAGTATACTGAGGCCTGTATAGAATTTATAACGCAGCGACTGTGCATGTAAGACTTACCCATACTAGCCAAACCATACTTGGGCAGTAAACTAGGATAGGTGGGTGTACACCAGTGTCTTAAGTGTGTCAGGTGACTCCTATTGGGCTTTCGAGCTCATGTTGCTTGGGTTTTTGTTGTGCAGGAGGTAGGCCCGAGGCCAGTACACCCCTTGGAGGTGGTGAGCAGTGACGAGGCGTCATTTTTGTATTTATTGTTGAGAGTTAGTTTTGTAGTAGGTGGAGAGATATGGGTTGTACCCCAAAATTTGTTTGTACTCTACCTTAACTCTCAATTTGTGTTGTTGACGCCTGTATATGTGTTGAAACAAAATTGGAGAAATTGTATATTGTTATCTCGTGGCTCAAACCTGTATTTGATGACTATAACCCTGTGTACATGAATGAAAGAGATGTGAATGTGGTAAATACTAGTTGAGTTATTATAGGATGTGTTGTTGTATTTATTGATAGGTTGTAATAGTGATCTCACGTGCCCGTACCCAAGGGTCATGCCGAATTTTTTTGAGAAATTTGGGTTATTTTATATTAAATTATGGTGGGGCGTGACACTTGTTGGATTCGGACTTCCAAATTTCTTCTAGATTCAAATCTAGATTATGGTGTTGGTAAATTGGTTTGCATCTCTAAATGTGCTTCATTTTCTTGTGGTTGAGGACGTTGCTTTTTCATAGGTGATGTGACATCATCTATATGAGGTCTAGAATTGTATCCTTGTCCTCCTCGTCCTCGTCCACGTCCATCACCATACGTACTTTGCGAAGCCATGGATATCTTGCCACAATAAAAAAAAATCTTAGTTAGTTATGATCCATATTCTAAGACTCAAGAGAAGCAAAAGATAATCATATCAAAATAGACTGTAATGACAATTTACCAAATAACTAGTTCAACAAAAAACTGAAATTAATGCAAAATTAGCTAATCAATAACAAGCTAACTAATTTAGGTAACTCTGTTTATTCAAATTGAAATAACAAGTCATAATAACTAAAAAGTTTACTCATCAGAGGTAAACCCATCACTAATATCACAAAAAACATGAAGTGAGGCATGGTGCACATGCTGTAACAAACATTGGATAAAGAAAACAAAAGACAAACTTTTGAAGGTCATAGATAAAGCCAACCTATCGGATAAAGCTTGAATGGTCATGTATAAAGCTATTGTTAAAGCAATCGTGCACATGCTCCTTATGGATAAAGCTTAGATAAAAGACATTACTATCGATTAACCCATCAGTGCACATGGTATTGTCTAGTACAGTGCACCCTAAAGATGTATATAAATCAGTAGTGAAGGAGAGAAAGAGGGGGAAAGAAAGAGGGGAAGGAGAGAGGGAGAGATAGGGGAGCGAGGAGAGGGAGATAGAGGGGGCTTGCAGTCCGAGCACGACGCCGAGCACGCCGCCGGAGTCCCCCAAGCACGCCGCCGGTCGTTCAGTAGTGAAGGAGAGAAACAGGGGGAGAGAAATAGGGGAAGGAGAGAGGGAGAGAGAGGGGAGGGAGGAGAAGGAGATAGAGGGGCCTTGCCATCCGAGCACGCCGTCGGAGTCCCCCAAGCACGCCGCCGGCCGTTCAGTAGTAAAGGAGAGAAAGTGTGAGGGCCCGTCCCTCAGACCTGACTCGACCACGTGGGTCGAGAGCCAGTTTCCTGTTAATTTGGTTCCGCGTCGGGCACGATCGGGCGATCGTGTGGCGGTTTGGACCCCGGGGGCATTTTGGAAAATATGCTCTTTGGTGGTCGGTTTCACACCCGCGTTCCATACACTGACTTTGATTGATGTATGTGTTTGATTAGAATCTCTAGGGTGCGTCCGATCGGAGGATCGGAGCTCGATCGGGAAAGATCGATTTGGACGGCTGAGATAGATTTGGAACGTCTATATAAGCCAAGTCCCTTTCTCTCTTTCCTTCTCTCCTTCACTTGTCGTTCTCTCCCCTTCTCTCTCTCCTTCGGCTGAGGTACGGTTTGGAGATTTGGTCTTCGGAGCTCGGATCTTGTCGGCTTAACCTGCGAGACGTGTGGAGGAGCTACCCTACTTGCTCAAGTAGGTGTTTCTATCTCGATCCTTGTATCGGGTTCTCCTATGATAGGTTTTATGTGCTTTCGCTGTAGGAATACATGTTAGAATGCCATGTAACTCTTTGTGCATGTAGTACGAAGGATTTAAAGTATCCCTACCTTGTCTTTGTCGTATTCTAACGGTTGGTTTCCGTATTATCGCCGTTTTGTCGGTTTTTATCCATTTGGACCTAGATAGGAGATTTAACCGTCAAAAGCTGGATTTCTTCTTTCCATTAGCTTCTTCATTGCTAAATACTCTTGCTTGCAAAATCTCATCTTATTCCATCTTGATTTGATCCTTGAAATCCAAGAAATTGGATTTCCGGCACTGTTCTGAAGAACTGTGCCAGAGGCTCGACGGTCGATCGGTGTATCGACCGTCGAGCATCATTTTACCCTTTCTGGGTCTGGCGGTCGACCGTCGGATCGACCGTCACATCGACCGTCGGGCTATGTCGGGATTTTAGCCTCCCAGGGTCGATGCATGGATCGACCGTGGGAGTTCCTCCTTTTCGTCATTTACCTGATGGTCGACCGTCGGATCGACTGTCGCATCGATCGTCAGGCGTTGTTTGGTTTTGGGCTTCTCAGGGTCGATGGGTGGATCGACCGTCACCTTTGGCTTTTTTCGCATGGGTCTCACGGTCGATCGCCGGATCGACCGTGGCATCGTTCGTGGTCTCACGGTCGATCCCCGGATCGACCGTGACATCGTCCGTGACCCTTTAAACTTGGTTTTCTGGTCTTTCTTGGATGGTTTTGATGGGGGATTAGTATCTAAACATGTTGGGAAGCATGTAGGGGGATTTGATGAGGTTTCCAAAGGATTTTCATCGGATTTGAGAATCAATTCAAGTAACTCTCTTTTTGGGTAAATCTATGGCTTTACTTGCATTTAATACATGTGTGATTGTAGTTAAATGCTTAATGGTGTGCTTAGCCATTAGCTAGCTATGAGTGCTAGCTAATGAGGAAATTGTGGAACCTTAGCCTCTTGCCGGCGAGTGCCAAGGGCTATTGTATATCTGTTGGACTTGTAACTGCTGATGTGACATATAGAGACATCTAGGATAGATGTTTGCCTAGGCTCATGCATTGTATGCATTAGAAGCATCTGAGGTTAGGCGGGCGATGGTTTGGGTCGCCGATCCGAGGCTCTCGGGTAGCTCGGATCTAGCCTTAGGGCCGTGGATGGGTAGTCAGGAGTAGGGTGTGATCTTGTATCATTTGAATCTCTTGTGATTGAGGATTGCGATAGTTGACTTGAATCAGTATTTGAGGTTTAGAGGTCGTGTTGTCTTCCAAGGCCAAGTGCTAAGGATGCAATCGATGTGTTCCCGACGTGGTCCCCAGGCAGTGGTATCCCTGCTGGGTAAGGGTGATCTTGCACGGTATTGTTCCCCTGTCAGTGCTTAGGGTGATCTTGGTAGAGTGACCAAGAGAGAGGTTCATGACAGGAGCCCTTGGGACATCGGTGGGTTATGGGACCCGTGGCATCCGTTAGACTTAGGCTGGGAGACAACTGATCGCTCACAAACGTCGTCGTTAAAACGTTATAAACTCAATCAAATATTAAATTTATATCCTTATTCAATCACTAAACTACTAAGTAGAAATAGCGGTGAAGTCGGGAGTCGATCCACAGGGAAAACGTTGGAAATCAAAATCAATTCTCAAAACCCTAAAACTAAGGAAAAGAATCAAAGATAGAATAGATTAAACTAATGAAGAAAATAAATAAGAGGTTGATCAATTTGAATCAATGGATAAGTGACTTAGGAATTACTCAATCCGTCCTAGTTTCACCTTCAATCTTCTCTAGTTATCCTCTTGTTCCCTTCTCTAAACATTACGAATCCACAGCTTCTTAAGCTTACATGAATTCCTAAAATAAGGTTTATGTTTCCAACGGCATAATCTATCTTTGTTTAGCTTAAATCATCTTTGGTCCTACGATTACATTAAATTATTCTACTCCTAATGACCTTAGCATGACTTATCTTCACGTAGCATAGACTATCTCAAAGGTAAACCAAAAACCACATGAAAACCATCCTATGAATCTCTACAATCAATCATAGAAATCATGTAGGACTGAAAATAAGTCAAGGAACTATGTTCCCTCAACTCTATTAACAATAAAAGCAAATTCATAGGATCATGTCTTGAGAATAATACAAGATTCAAACCAAAGAAGATAGAAAAGTTATGCTAGGGTTTCATGAATAATCCTAAGTACAATAACTAGCAACTCATCTTTTGGATGAAAGCCATCGGGTTGGAATAGGAAGCTGTCACCATCCACATCCTCTCCTTCTTCTTCTTCCTCCTCCAAAGATTGACAAAAAGATGAGATGTTTTGCTGGAATAACCCCTTTTTATAATAATAACCCTTAATCCCGGAATTAGGGTTATCGCTAAGTTGAGTTGGACCTCTAGTACAACTCGGAATTCCTGGTTCAACCCTGACAGCTTCTTCCAATCGCGACTGGGCTCAACCGGTTCTGAATTTGAGAATGAGTCCAACACAAAAGATGTATATTTGGAAGTCTTCTGTCCTTTCCCGAAGAGTTTGCAATATTTGGACTTATCTAGAATATTTGGCGAATATTCTCCCGAGCGTCGACGGACCAGTCTTCCAGCAGCTAAATATCTTCATCTTCTTCGAAACTGCTATCAATCCATCAGGAATCTCCAAAAGTGTCCAACATGAAAGTTGTACGTCTTGATGTGTTCCAGATGTCATTCAAATTTCAGAATATTTGGACATAAGGATAATTTCTGGTGAATATTGTGCTAACAGTCGACAGAGCAGTGTATTTCAGCATATTAACCGAATTTCTTGCATTTCTTCTCAAAGCATGATTAAACCTGAAATCAACTAACAAACTATCAAATACAAATACTCTAGGCCTAACAAAGGTAAATTAAGGGGTCTAATTACGAATATTTAGTGACTCATCAACAACACTGTTGTTGTTTTCCTCCTTTCAGTATGCCGTAGAGTAGAACCCTACTGAGCTTATCGCTCACTCCTACCCGGGCTGCGTTTGCAGGTGCAGGCGGCAGTTCTTCTTCGATGGAGCCGGCAGGATCGGCCTTCGGCGGCGCGAGTACATCCAGGGGCGCTTGAGGTTGCTGGAGGATTACCTATTGTACCTTTTTGATATACATGTATATGATGTAACTTCTGAGGATTTTGGAGTATTGTATTATATCTATCTCTTGGGAGCTTTGTATTAAATCTGATCTGTACAACTTGATGATATATTAAAATTGAATCTGTTTCGCCTCTGGAATACGACTGTTAAATTTATCCGTCTTTTCCGCTTCGTACCGCGCCGATTGGAGATGAATAGTGATAGGAACCCTCACGCCCCGTCCTGGATGGGTTTTCTGGGTTGGGGTGTGACAGAAAGAGGGGGAGAGAAATAGGGGAAGGAGAGAGGGAGAGAGAGGGGAGGGAGGAGAAGGAGATAGAGGGGGCTTGCCGTCTGAGCACGACGCCGAGCACGCCGCTGGAGTCCCCCAAGCACGCCGCCGGCCGCTCAGTACTGAAGGAGAGAAACAGGGGGAGAGAAACAGGGGAAGGAGAGAGGGAGAGAGTGTGGGGGGGAGGAGAAGGAGATAGAGGGCGCTTGCCGTCCGAGCACTACGCCGAGCACGCCGTCGGAGTCCCCCAAGCACGCTGTCGGCCGTTCAGTAGTGAAGGAGAGAAAGAGGGGGAGAGAAACATGGGAAGGAGAGGGAGAGAGAGGGGAGGGAGGAGAAGGAGATAGAGGGGGCTTACCGTCCGAGCACGATGCCGGAGTCCCCCAAGCACGCCGCCGACCGTTCATGACATGCTTCGTTGGCAGAGAAGGGAGGAGAGGGGAGGTGATCGAGGGGAGAGTGAGAGACTTAGGGATTTAGAGAGGGATTTAGAGGTTTTATGTTAGATTTCTTTTTTTTCAGTTTTTATTTTTACTAAAGGCTGGCCTACAGTGACAAGCAAATAATTTTTTTCTTTTCATTGAATATTATTAGTGACAAAAACTAACTTGTTGTCACTAAATACAAATTTTACTCCCGTTAAATTAGCCATTTTTTTCCATAATGTTATTTTTCAATTTTTAGTGACGCGTATTAGTGACGACAAATAATTTTCGTCACTGTATATAAGGTTTTCAGTGACAACGAGAAAATCTTGTCACTGAAAAATCAGACAAATTGAGACCAGTAACGACAAATTAATCTCGTCACTGTAGGCCTATCTTCTGTGACAATAACTGCTATTGTCACTGAATGCTCGTCACTGTAGCCCACATTTCTTGTAGTGCATCGATATTCATCCTTCTCGGTGCATCTTCGTTCCAATATTTTAGTGATGAGCAGGGGATGGAAGGAGTCTTGCAGGGTGTATGTAAGGACCTATTTGCATCTGAGAGTTTTTATGTAAGATTGGAGGACCTTTTGTGTAATTTTGGGTCTTGCGGGTTGTTTTCTGTAAAAAAAATACCCCTCCTTCTAAAGAATTCGAGTCCCTTCTCTTCTCTTCTTTTTGGCTGCCAACCCGAGAGAGAGATAGAGGGAGATTGAGAGAGATCGGGAGGGAGATGGGGAGGAAGCAAGAAAGATCGCCGGCGCCGGAGTTAGAGAGGGCGAGATCGGCAGCGAGGGAGAGAGATCGTGAGAGAGGGAGCTGGAGAGGGAGGAAGAGGAACAGAGAGGGTGAGATCGAGCAGCAGGGGCGATGGAGCTCGCCGGGGAGTGAATGTTCGGTGCGGCTCTCCGTCGGAGTTCTTCCCAATCTCATCCAAGGTGAGCTTCTATCTTCTCACTCCTTCGATTCAGAGTTTTTGGTGGGTTTTCCGGCGTGTTTTGGGGTTTTCGTGGGTTTCTCCGGCGATGGGTCGCCGAAGACGACGTCGGAGTTGACGCCGCTCCTCTTCCCGGCGACTGCAGCGTTGGGAAGGGGCTGGTGGTGAACCCCGACGCCGTCCTCTTTTTGTCCCTGGAGTTTTCCAAGTTGGAAAACTCTGTTTTCCTCCCTCCCGGCCATGGATTCCGGCAAGGATCCGGCCGGCCATTCTCTGGCCGTGGCCACGCGAACTTCTTGGGAATCTTGTGCTAGGGACAACGTGTAGCTTCCCTCTTCTCCTCTGGTATTTTTCCCCGGTGCTTGAGCACCTCGGTTTGGAGATCCAACGGAGCTCCGACGCGAGCTCCGGCGATCTTCCTGGGGAGGATGACAATGATGTGCGCGTGCGCAGTTGCTAGCTTGGTGCGCTGGCCAGCACCCTGTGTGCACAGTGCACGTTAGTTGTTCGCTACGTGCGTGTAACACCCCGACCCTCCACTGGGCCCCGACCCATGGGCTCCCGGTCCGACCAGGATCTGCCCAGCGGCGCCGCTCCCCGACACAATATTGTCCGCTTTTGGCTTACCGCAAAAAATTGGGAAAACTTCCCAGTAGGTCACCCATCGTGTGACTACTCCAAGTCGAGCACGCTTAACCATGGAGTTTTCTGACGGATCACTCTCGCGACCACGCCGGCCGGCCCTCTCCCCTCTCCGGAATTTTGCCACCCTTGCCGGCCACCACCTTCGTCCCTCCCGAGCTCTCCTCTCCTCTTCCTAGATCCCCTCCGGCTTCTCCCTCCTCTCCTCCATATTTCCGTCGCGTTTGGAGGGAGGCGTAGGATGGCTCCAGGCGGTTCCCCGGCAAGCCAGAGGCGGCAGCGAGGCCCCCTCTCCCTTCTCCTTCCTTCCCTTCCATCCCTTCCATCCCTTCCTCTCTCCCGTGGATGTTTCTCTTCCTTCTCCGGCGACGGCTGTGGATGTGGGAGGACTCTGGTGGCTCTCCGACGAGCTGGAGACGGCGGCGGCGACGTAGGACGGCGGATTAGCAAGGATTTCTTTAGGTTAAGCTAAATCTAGGGTTTGGTTTGATTGTTTGTGGATTTCTTTGTATTAATTAGTCCCCCGAAGCATGCTTAGTAACTAATTGAAAATTCATGCGATTTGATTTGGGTTTTATCTGGACTTTAACATGTTTTTTCTCAGATTTCTTTCAGTGCTCTGTTCTTCGATGAATAGTCAGTTTCCATCTCGATTTCTGAGCTGTTTGAGCATGATCTCTAGTAACTCTCAGGATGACAGTTGTAGATCATCGAATCTACTTTCCATTGCTGCTGGTTTCATGATTTTTGAATCTATATACGATTTTTGGTGAATATTTTCCTAAACTACTGTGAAACAGGAATTAAGAAATTAGTCAATTAATTAAGTGGAAATTAGCCATCAATTAGATCCAATTCTTGGACATGGCAATCCTAACATGCAATTGAGATCATGACCAAGTTTGATTTCAAGTTTGATGTCAATTCGATGAGATTTCATCGCTTTTAGCCGAAGACCGAAAAACATGGTTTTCATTTATTTTCGTTCGCCCGTTTGAATTGGATTTCGAGTATACGTATTGAGAACCATTAATGAGCATGTATGCTAAGTTTCACATTAATCGGACGGACATAGTGAAACCTAGGTTATACCCTAATCTTGTCGACTATATATAACTAAAGCATGATTAATCAATTATAACTTGTCTAATTCAACTACTACCCTGAATTGATGTTCTTAGCAGTATACAGTAGATACATGTGTGATTTGATAAGTTAGGAGATTAATCCCTCGATTTCTACACGGTTATTTATGTTGCTAATCTTCTAGCTGAATTAGCAATTAGATTGTGAAGTATGCCTATTAATTATAAGTGATTTGGATTATTATAAAGAGCATGTATGTCCAATGTGTATTTGTAATTCGGATCATGATAGTATATTTAAATGCCAAGTCTCGGGCTAATGGATTGGGTTTTCCTGTGGGTTATACTCCGTATATTCCTTCGCTGATTTCCCGTGCTTAGAAGCTTTTCATTCAAACTGTAGTGTGCTATTTGCGTATGTAATTTATATTTGGTTAAGCCCGTGTGGAGCTCGTGGTTGAACCAAGGAAGTTATGTCTTTGGGATGTTTAGATAACTGAATGGGCTGAAGTTGTGCCCTAGTGTTGTTTATTATATTTGTTGTTGATTGATGATTGCGTGGTCGGGGTTATGCCCCTATTGTACAAATTACGGTTGACGGTTGTGGACGTCGTCGTAATGCCAAAATTTCGATTGAATGTGTTGTTGCTTGTTTAAGGCCCGTGGGCGCCGTTATAATATTGGATTATTGTAATTTAGACCTTTATTTGCTTTAGACCCCTTGCTATGTTTACTCTTTAGCTGTAGGTTATGTCTAGCCCTGTATGTTGTGATGTCATACTGTTGCATGCTTATATTTCTGTATTTCTGTACACGTGAGCATTGCATGCATTTGCTTGCATTAGAAGTATTAAGGATAGGTGGTAGGTGATGGATTCGATGGCCGATCCGGGATTCTTGGGTAGCCCGGGTCTAGCCCTAGGACCAGGGTTTGGGGTAGTCGAGGATAGGACGTGATTGTCATCAATGATTATGTTTGATATTATTCGAGGATTATTAGGTAGTCGGACTGGAATATCATTGTTGAGGTTTAGAGGTCGTGCTGTTTCTCCAAGTCCAACTGCTAAGGATGGATGTCGATGCGTTCCCTGACATGTATGTCCCCGCGAGAGATGGTATGACTGGGCAGGGTGGTACCTGGACAGGAGCCCGCAGTCTATGTTTCCTCTCGTTTGTTCTTGGGTAAGGGTGATCCCGCATGGTACCGTTTCCCTGTTGGTGCTTAGGGTGATCTTGGTAACGTGTTTAAGAGAAAGGTTCATGACGGGAGCCCTTGCGACATCGATAGGGTTATGGGACCCTTGGCATTCCTTAGACTTAGGAGGAGAGACAACACAGTTTTTGTTTTCCTTCCTTCAGTGTGACGTAGAATAGCGTAGAACCTTACTGAGCTTTGTTGTTCACTCCTACCTGGGCTGCATCGGCGATGCAGGTCGATGCAGTCCTTTCCTTTCAGGTGACCTTTTGGGCATTGGCGCGCCATTCTCGAGGTGATCGCGGACTTGGAGTTTCGAGGAGTACTTGACGATCCTGGAGTTTTTCCTTTTGTTAATAGTTGTACATTTGCAATTATATTAAATGTATAATTTTCCTCTTCGAGGATTTAATTGTCTGAAATAAATTATGTAATGAGGGTTGATGAAAGCATTGTATCAGAACCTGTACTAGATAGTGAAATTTGTGATTGCAGATTCATGTTCATGTTGAATTTTAGAACTGTTAGATTTATAGTTTTAATTTATTGTGAAGATTATTACTGTACAGGGTTCAAATTGAGAAATACAAGAGAGACTCTCGCAGTTTGATTTTAGATTTAGGACCCTCATGTCTTGGCCCGGATGGGTTTTCTGGGTCGGGGCGTGACAAGATATGTGCTTTTAAACAATCCATCGGTCAATCAAACTGTAAGGGCCTATTTTCATATAAGGGCTTTTATGTAAGATTGGAGGACATTTTGTGTAATTTCGTGTTTTGCGGGTGGTTTTCTGCAAACAGAAAACCACCCCTACCCTTCTAGAGAAATCGAGTCTCTTCCCCTTCCCCTTTTTGGCTGCCAACCCGAGAGAGAGAGAGAGAGAGAGAGAGAGAGAGAGAGAGAGAGAGAGGGAGGGAGGGAGAGGGAGAGATCGAGAGAGAGATTGGAAGAGAGATCGAGGGAGAGATTGGGAGAGAGATCGAGAGGTAGATCTGGAGGACGAAGAGGGATCGCCGGCGCCAGAGAAGAAAGGAGGGAGGAAAGGGGGAAGAAAACCAGGAGAATGAGAGGTGGAGATCGTCAGGAATCGAGTAGATCCGGTGAGGTTCCCGCCGGATTTCGTCTCCCTCTTGACTCAGGTGAGCTCCCATCTTCTTTCCCCCTCCGATCTTTTTCTTTTATGTGTTTTCCGTTGGGTTATGGGGCGCTTCGTGGTTCTCTAGCGATGGGTCGTCAGAGAAGATGTTGTGGATGGCGTCGGGGACCTCCCTCGGTGACTGCAGCACCGGGGAAGGACCCCCGTGGTCCGGGGCATCTCTCCAGACCCTGTTTGGGTGTTTTCCCATGCCGGTTGAAGCTTGCTTCCCCTCCCTGCCATGGTTTCCGGCGAGATTTCCTGCCGGCCTTCCTCTTGCCGTGGCCGTTGATCTTCCTATGGATCCGGTGGTTGGGGCCGTAAGCAAGGTCCCCTCTTCGCCATAGTGGCAGTCCGGCGATTAAGCAGCAGGTTTAGTAGGCCTTCAGCGAAGCTCCGGTGGAGTTCCGGCGAGAGCTCCGGCGGTGCTTCTTGGCGGAGGGGTGCGTGCCACCAGGGCTGGGTTGTCGCAGACGCACCGTCAGTGCGGTAGATTCTGTCGCATGCGTGGCAAAGTCCGTCTTCGGTGCGGCAGAGTCCGTCGCAGGCGTGGCAGATTCTGTCGCAGGTGTGGCAGATTTCATCGTGGGCGTGGTAGATTCTGTCACATGTGCGGCAGATTTCATCACAGGCGCGGCAAGATGCAGTCGCGGTGCGGTCGAGCGACGACGCCGCGTCGGAAACGCTGGGGGGCTGGTCCATCGTGGGCGGAGTTGTCGCGCGCACCCTAGCATGCGAAGCGCCTGATAAGTCACAAAATATGCATAATTCACCTATTTAACTTGCCTTTGTTAGCTCTCAAGCAATGCATTTCTAATATATTTTCATGTTATTTCAGGTACAAGAGTTTCCAAAGAGAGTTGCATCGATTCCGGGCGTAAAAGACATAAATTGCACAAAATCTGCCATATTTGAATTGATCCAGACCCGACCCGGTCTGGATTGAATCCAGACCAGACCCGGTCTGGATTGATCCAGACCCAGTTCGGATTGATCCAAAATATTTGGATCCATACCAAAATTATGAATCGATCCAGACCTATTCCGGATCGATCCAACCTAGTTTGGATTGATCCAGACCCAGCTCGGATCGATCCAGAATATTTGGATCGATCCCAAAATTATGGATCGATCCAGACCTATTCTCCATCGATCCAAAACCCCTTCCAGGGAGCCATGACTCTCTGTTACACATTGGATCGATACAAACTCACGGTGGATCGATCGAAGCCGTTAGAAACTCAATTATTTACATCTTGGATCGATCCAAAATAGTTTTGGATCGATCCAAGACCAGCTGACGGGTAGAAACAAACGGTTCAAATCTAATTTGATGATCCACGACCTAAGGCCTATAAATAGGGGTTTTGGCTCTTATTTTGGATCTTTTTCTATCCTTTCTCCAGCCTTCTTCCCCCTTAGAGTGAGAGAGAGATTTAGGGCTTTGAGGGTGAATTTTGATGGAGAAGATGGGTAAAGCCTCCTCTTCCATGGATCTCCTACCCAAGATGAGTAGCTAAATCCCTTTTTTTTGGGAATTTCGTGATGTCTTAGGTCTTTTTCTTAGAATTCTCTTTTGATTCTTGATGTATTGACTCTTGTGAGATGGTATTTATATGAATTCACATGTAATTCCATATTTCTTTAATGAATTCCATTGTTGAATGGTTGAATACCTCTTTTTGCCTGTAATTGCTTGAGAATTAGATGATGTTTGCTAGATGTTTGATTCAATTCCTCAAAGAAGAGGCTATGCTAGAACCATGGCAAACTCTAGGGGATGAATCCTTGATCTAAGGATAGGATCTTGAGGTGTTAGAACCACCCCAAGCCAAAGCTATCCTACCTACCATTCTTGATTTAGATGGGGGATTGGATTGAGGTATTAAACTCATCTCAATCCAAGACCCTATTCATACAAAGCCTTGATTTTTTGCCAACGATATGACCTTAACCTGGCGATTGTTGAGCTATGATCGAATTAAAGCCTCGATCATGGATCCTAACCTTGTAATTCACGCGATGAGATGATCATAACCCGATATCTCATTAGCGATGAGCGATACTAACCCTACGCTCGTCGATCTCTTATTTTGACCATATCATTGAAATATCATATATCTTGATTCATAGAAAATATATTTAGACCCTAATTCGAATCGGAATTCCCTAGGACTTCTATCTTGATAAATCTCCACCTTAATTCCTTTTAGAGTATTTTAGTTAGAAAACTCAATTAATCAATCCAATTGCTTCCAACTATTGTAAAGATTATATCATATTTATTAATTCGACCATCCAATTCCTTGAGAACTCGACCCATACTCTCATTAACTACGTTGTAGGTAATTAGTAGTTCGGTAATCTGTTTTGTCCTCCTTTGATATACTTAACGACACATTTCAAGGCGCGCCAACACCGACGTCCAATTTCGTTGATTTCCGTGTCGTTTCTACCAGCTTTTCGAGCTCTAGCGGTATATGATAATTTAATTTTCATTTGGGGCTATACCTGATCGAGATCTTTATCCTTGTGCTTTAGACGATCTTTTGAGCGACTGTCAGGGGCTGGAGAAAGACGTGGACCCCCGAACTTAAGGAGTGCATCGATTGTTCTTTTGAGGTAGAAGTTACCTCCTACTAGGGATGTGTGTATGTTATGATATGTGATGAATAAATTATATATCTCGCAAGTATACGAATCGGTGCAATCAGTATAGTAGCAAGACGAGTATCGTACCCACAGAGATTTTTAAAGATTATTAGAGTAAAATGCTAAGAACGGAGAAGAAAGAAAATAAGGCAAGTGAAGTAAGAAATACGGAGTGCTCAAAGTAGAATATCTAATGACGAAATAAGAAAATGATGGAAATATGATGGATGAATACTAAGGTTCTAATTTCACCATAACATCCTAATTCTATTCATTGAATCAATCAAGATATCAGTTTAATTTCAAGGGCTCGTTCTTCCGGTATGATGATTCGTTCGATCGCGGTCTTCACCAAGTACCCTCAATTAACCCTAGCTAATGAACCCATAACTAAGTGTTAATCAAGAATCCATTAAGCTCTGAAGAATAATTATGAACCAAGAATTGTCTTGGCTTGAACCCGGCCTCGACATAAACTCATTCATTCATAGATCCTGTAAGATTAGGGAATGAACCCTCGCCCAATCTCACACAACACAATATATAATACTTCTATTGGTCAGATAAAGGTATTTAAAATCTCAGTTATAATAATGAATGAAACAAGAAATATAAATTGATTAAATAAATATGATCCAATAACATAGAATGATTCAGTTAGAGCTACATCGGTACCTTAGAGAAAAAACTAGCCACTCATGTTCATCATGAGGGCAATAAAACTAATGAAGAAATAAGATGAGGAAAAGAAAAGAAAACCAAGCCTGGAACTAGTCTCCTCTCCTCCAAACGCAGCCAAAAAGCCCCCTTGGAACCCTAGAAAGAGTCCTATTTATAGCCCTAAGTCTCTCCCTCCTCGGATTAGATCTGAACCGTTGATTTTCTTCTCCAGGAAAGTAGGATCGATCCTTCTATAGGTGTAGGATCGAACCTTTGCATCAAAATCTTCAATTTCTGGCTACGCTCGACTCGGATCGATCCTTTTCTAGGTGTAGGATCGATCCTATTCAGCAGGATGGATAGTAGGATCGATCCTACTGTGAACATCTGAAAAGTATGCGTTCTGTCAGGCTCCTGCATAAAAGGATCGATCCTTTTAGGGAGAAGGATCGATCTGTTTTTTCAGAGTATTTACTGTTTTGCCATCCAGACTGCGCCATCGGTACTAAAATTGCCGTAACTTTCTCTAGGAAACTCAGAATCACGAACCGTAAAATTCTCCAGAAACTAGAGCTTTCCAACCATATATGGTACATCATCTAGTTCTTCATGAGCATGTACAGTTTAATCTTTCAAGTTGATCCATGTAATCTTTTCAGCTTCTTTGCTCCTTTTTCCTGCATTTTCAAAACAACTATGTAAAGCAACATATAAGTATAAAAATAGTAATAAAGATGTTGATTAAGGATAATAATCTAGCAATTGAGATGGTTATAAGACTATTCAGAGTGCACTTTCTTGCACTCATCAATATGGCTGCTATATGTTGTGTTATGTTTATATGTGATGCAATATTGTGTTGTATGCCATGTTGTATAGCTATACCTTTGTGATGATGGTTGCATACTATATTATGATCAGTTGGGCTAGCTGAGCCCTCTACTTGCTTAATTGTGTTATGGATTGTTATGCTATGATATTCCTGTATTGTATGCATATATGAGAACTTATGAATTACTATATTTGATTATATTATCATGTTGTGTGGCTTGTGCATACATGCTAGGAATGTCAGGCTGTCTTAGGACAAAGATTGTGGTTGGCTTTACTCAGGTCCTGTAGCTAGACTAGTCAGAGTCTAGGGGCTATGTCAATGACTTGAAAGATGGCTTTTTTATCTCCGTATGTCGATCTAGGACTTTGACTGGATCTAATTGAGGATTTGATCTGATTGAGGATTTGATCTGATCGAGGATTGGATCTGATTGAGCGTTTGATCAGATTGAGGATCTGACATGAGGCTTTGCTTTGAGGATGTATTATTGAGGATGTATTACTGAGGTTGTTGTACCTATACTAGTATACGGAGGTCGGTATAGAGTCTATATATCACGCCCCGACTCGCGAAAGCCCAACCAGGCCCGGCAACGTGAACTAGAACCTAACGAAATGCGGAAAAAAAAGATGAGGGTTCCCTCTAACCTATTGGTCTCCCTAAACAATTCAGCAAACACCCCTTAATTAAAACAACAATTAATTACAACAAACCTCGAACCCAAGATTACAAATCCAAAGAGTTTAACACTCCCATAGGAGACTAACTAACAAAAGGTTTAAAGCATGTAAATGATCGCCACCTCTCAAACTCCACCTGGCGTCGCCGCACCACATACCAACTGCCCGGTAGGGGCAACCGAAGAGGAGCTAGCACCTGCACCTGCAAAACGCAGCCCGGATAGGAGTGAGCAACTAAGCTCAGCATGGAAACTACACTACGACATACAGAAGGAAGAGGAAAACGCAACGATGTCGCCCTCAAGTAAGACCTGGGTGTATACAGAGGCCCCGTAACCCCACCGCGTGTCCCTAAGGCCCACGATAATGGACTTCTAGAAGAACTGGTCACATGATGGGTTGCACTCAGTAAGCAGGAACGAACACTGTAGACTCACAAGCAGGGAACAGCACTGCATGCGGGAAATGGCACCGCAGAGTAGGCAACTCCTCTACTCAAGAGTCAACCCAGTGGGACACCAGTTACACCTCAGCATCCGACTCGAGGTCGACACGACCTCTACAATCATCAAGCAAGAGGTGTACCAGTCATCTAGGCCTATCATCGAAGTTTGACTGGACACTACAATTCAATCCGGGTCCAAACTACCCAACCCCGGTCCTAGGGCTAAATCCGAGCTTCCAGCCTCGGGACGGCGACCCACAGATCGCCCACGCCCTAACCATGCAACTAATGCATAATAGAGATGCATGCGGTGAACATGCGCATATAAGCAGATAAGCATGCAACATGATGTGATGATAGCATAGCATGGTCTGAGCTTGGCACACTGCCGGCCCGGGGTGGTGAACATATATTTAAGGTCTGGAACTGCTGCAGTGGTACACTACCAACTACCGACCAATTCACCAGTAACCTGCATCGGGAAACAACCCCACAAACAACAGAGACAAATCACGCAGATAAACGCCCTCGGCGCACGCTGGCATGCGAGGCTAAGGAAAGCAATAGGGCTACTCGCCCACTTATTCTAAACATCCTAGGAGTCATCACTCTCCTGGTTCACCACTACCCCTAATATGGGGTTAGCATGATTAATAGTATTTACAAGGTATAAAGCTTTAAGGAAAACTGTACATACAAAGCCCCGCGGACAAAACCATGAAAATCCCTCCCAGGAAGATCGATCCTCCTCGTGACAAGGGGGGTCCCATGCTACCCAAGGCACATGATCGATCATCTCCAACCAGATGATCGATCCTTCATCGGGCTAAGCATGATCAACAAGAAGGATCGATCTTTCACCAAGAAAGATCGATCTTGTTGGGTTCTCCGGCAAATCTTTGGCGAGAAATACCATCGGAAAACTCTACCACATCCCACAAAACCTTGGGATCTGGTAGTACGAAGGACCACGAGTCCAAAACCGGTGAAAATACTACAAACTAACATGTATACAAAGAGATCTTGACTCGCCTTGAAATGCGTCGTTAATTATCTCAAAGGCGGACAAAACAAAATACCGAACTATTACTTAACTACAACGTAGGTAGTAGGAGTACGGGTCGAGTCCACAGGGAATTTGATGGTTGAATTACAAAGATGATCTCTACAAGAGTTGTATAAAATTTGAATGGTTTTGATTAACTAGTTAACTAAAGTATTTTAAAAACAAGTAAAGAAGGTGGTTTATTAGGATAAAGGTCCTAGGGGATTTTGATCCGAATTAGGGTCTAAGGATGTTCTCTATAAATCAAGATGCATGACTTCTAAATGATATGGTCAAAATAAGAGATCGACGAGCGTAGGATTAGTATCGCTCGTCGCTAATGAGATGTCGGGTTAGGATCAACTCATCGCATTTAGCACAAGGGTAGGATCAATGATCAAGGCTTTAATTCGATCATGGCTCAACAATGGCCGGCTAGGGTCCTATTGTTGGCAACAATGGCCGGCTTAGGGTCCTATTGTTAATTAGAGATCTTAGGCTTCGCATGAATAAGAATGATAGATAGGGTAGAATGAGGCTTGGATGGTTCTAGCACCCAAGTAGTGGATAGGATAGCTGGTAGATAGGGTAGAATGAGGCTTGGATGGTTCTAGCACCCAAGTAGTAGATAGGATAGCTATGGCTTGGGTGGTTCTAGCACCTCAAGATCCTATCCCTAGATCAAGGAGAATTGGCCACGGTTCTAGCATGGCCTCTCCCTAGATCAAGGAATCTCTCAAAGAGAATTGGCCATGGTTCTAGCATGGACCTCTCTTTGAGACATTACAACAAACACCTATCAAACATCTATTTCACAAGTAATTACATATAAGAATTTATCATGAAACCATTCAATTATTTAATTCCTCAATGAATTATGATTCAAACCCTAGAATTAGGCGTGATTCTAATATGACCTCTTCTTTGGGGAATTGAATCAAACATTAGACAAGCATGTAATCTCTCTACATACACTTGTAAGAAATAAAGCATTCATTGAAGAAAAATAAGAATTACATGTGAATTCATACAAAATCCATCATCACAAGAGTCATTACATGAAGAATTATAAAGAAATCAAAGATCTAACCCTAAGACATCACAAAATTCCCAAGGAAGAGGGATTTAGCTACTCATCTTAGGTAAGATTTCCATGGAAGAGGAGGCTTTACCCATCTTCTCCATCAAAATCCAACCCTTGAAGCACTCAATCTCTCTCTCACACTAAGGGGGAAGAAGGCTGGAGAAAGGAGGGAACAAGAGTGGAGAAAAGATTCTAAAATTAGAGCCAAAACCCCTATTTATAGACCCCAAGTCGTGGATCCTCAGATTAGATCCGAGCCGTCCATTTATAACCGTCAGCGATCTTGGATCGATCCGAAGTCATCTTGGATCGATCTAAGATGAGTAAAAGATCATAGCTTTCTGGGAAGGAAATATGGATCGATCCCATTTAAATGTGGATCGATCCAATTTGTATCCAAGAATAAGTGCTCTTGGGAAAAGAAATATGGATCGATCCCATGGCGGTTTGGATCGATCCATTTTGTACCGAGCTCTCTAGGAAAAGATATTGGGATCGATCCCTTAAGAATCCGGATCGATCCAACATTGGATAAAAAGTATTGCCTTCTGGAAAAGGGTCGGGATCGATCCGAATTACTTCGGGATCGATCCAAAATGTCCTCGGATCGATCCAAATTGTCTGGATCGATCCGAATTAAACTGAATCTGTATAATTGCTGTCTTTTGGCTCGAAATCAATGCAACTCTCTTCGTAAGCTCTTGTACCTGAAACCATATGAAAAGATATTAAAAATGCATTGCTTGAGAGCTAACAAAGCCAAGTTAAATGGGTGAATAATGCATATTTTGTGACTCATCACATCTAAGCAAACTCAACTCACAAAACCAGAAAAGAAACATAGGTAGGATCCCTACCTAGGCAATAGCTGCTTCAATCCCAGCTGCTAGGCCTTGGATCGTCCCAAATCTCCTCAAAATTCAGCCGGATCTGAGCTCAAGAACGGCGGATTTCAAAAGGGATTTAAGGAAGGAAGTTACGTCCGTTTTATAGACAAACGAACCGATATATGACTGATCGATCTTTCCTGGGAGAAAGATCGATCCTTCATGATGATCACAGCTTGACTTTCTGGCACTAAAAGATCGATCTTCTAGCAAGAAAAGATCGATGCTTTAGGCGATGAAAGCTAGACTTGGGCTAAAACTCAAGCCCAAGCCCGGATCTTTCGATCCCGGGTCTACCTAACCTTTCTAATCCAACACTAACACAAACATGGTCAGTGCGTGCACACGCGGGTGTGAAACAAACCAACATTGCGCAATTTACCAAATTACCCTTGCGGTCTACAACGAGCCATAGGAGTAGAGGGATAGGTTCTCACACTATAAGGGTCTGGGCGAGCGTTGGCGGCCGGACGCGGTGTTGTGCATGTAAGACTGTCCAGACTAGCCAAACCATACTAGGATCAGTAAACTAGGATAGGTGGGTGTGTAGGATGTGTTGGACCTATACTAGTATACTGAGGCCGGTATAGAGTCTATAGGGGTTTGGGTGAGCGTTAGCGGCCGGACACGATGATGTGCATGTAAGACTGCCCAGACTAGCCATACCATACTAGGATCAGTATACTATGATAGGTTTGGTGTACACCAGTGTCCTAGATTGTCGTCAGGTGACTCCTACTCGGCTTTCGAGCTCATTTTCCTTGGGCTTTTGTTGTGCAGGAGGTAGGTCCGAGACCAATACACCCCATGGAGGTGGTCAGCAGTGACAAGGTGTCATTTTGGGTTTATTGATTGAGAGTTAACTTTGTAGTAGGTGGAGAGTTGTAGGTTGTTTCCCAAATTTATTTTGTACTCTACCTTAACTCTCAATTTGTGTATTTTACGTTTTGTATATGCTGGAATTTGGAAAAATTATATATTGTAGTCTCGTGGCCTGATTATGTTGTAATTGGAAGATTATACACTTCTATATACATGAATGAATGAAAGAAATATGTGGATGAATGAAATTGTGATATATGTATGAGGTGACGGTGTTCCCAGAATTATGATTTCTGTTGTAAATACTGGATAAAATGTCATAAGATATGTGAGTTGTAACTGTTGACAGGTTGCAAATTGTGATCTCATGTACCCGTGCCCAAAGGTCATACCAAAATTTCTATTTTTTAATTATTTGGGATAATTGGAGCTTAAATTTGGGACGGGGCATGATACAAACTAAAAATGATGTCGGTCAAAATGGCCAATTGGGCCAGAATAGCCTCAATCATAATACCCAATTAATTCCATAGACCGATGACATTAAATAATGACAATGGCCTAAGACTAATTGGAATCGGTCAAGTACCTAGATCGTTCATATCACCAAACCGAGGACATGTATAAGGGGATTTTTACAATCAACAGCTAGCCCGTCTTTAATGTTGGTAGTCCGGGACATGCATTTAACCCAATAGGAATGTCAAATAATGGTATTCCCGTAAATCCAACTAATCCCATCCCTTTTAATGTCCCAATCACTAATGGTCCATACAATGACCAAAATTTTGACCAAAATAATAATTCAAGTGCTCAAAATTGTGAACAAGTAAATGGCCAAAATAATTTTGGTCAAGTAGGCGGACAAAATAATAGGCCGATGGGAAATAATTTCAACGGCTCAAAAAATGAATGATATACCTCAAAATAATTATTGGCCAAATAATATACCTCCATTTCATACTCGGCCACAAAATGAGCAACATAACCATATGTATTATAACCCTTTATATGATCCAAAGGATATTTAGCGAGAACAAGTGGCCGATATACAACAAGAACAAATAAGTTTAGGACAACCAGCTACTCATCCAACCTCGAAAAAAACTTATCCTGATTGGATCAACCAAATGTACCCATTTCCTAGGAACTATAAAGTTTCAGAATTTACTATGTTCTCTGGTGTGGACGAGACGTCTACCATTGAGCATATTGGAAAATTTTGCATGCAATGTGGAGAAGTGAACGATTATGTAAAACTAAGGTTATTAATTTTCAAGTTCTTTAGCTGGTGTCACCTATTCATGGTTCGTCAAATTACCGGCTAACTGTCATGCCCCGCCCCAATTAAATACAAAATATCCCAAAATTTCTAAAACATTTCGGCATGAGCATTGGGCACGGGCATGTGATCACACAATCTACAACCTGTCAACAGATACAAACCACACATCCTATGGTAATTCATCTAGTATTTACAACATTTATCACAATTCGGGGACACCATCACCCCATCTCATTCAATTACACATTTTACAAAACATAAGAGTGAATAATTTTTCAATTACAACATAACGGGCCATGAGACTACAATATACAAATTCTCCAAAATTTTCTACATATACGAGCGTCAAATACACAAATTGAGAGTTAAGGTAGAGAACAAAATTAAATTGGGATACAACCTACAACCCTCCACCTACTACAATACTAACTCTCAATCAATAAGTACAATACTGACGCCTCGTCACCGCTGACCACCTCCATGTGGTGCACTGGTCTTAGGCCCACCTCCTGCACAACAAAACCCAAGGAAAATGAGCTCGAAAGCCCAGTAGGAGTCACCTGACGACAATCTAGGACACTGGTGTACACCCACCTATCCTAGTATACTGCCAAAGTATGGTCTGGCTAGTATGGGTAAGTCTTACATGCACAGACGCCGCGTTTGACCGTCAATGCTCGTCCATACCCCTATAGACTCTATACTCAGCCCCAGTATACTAGTATAGGTATAACATCCTATACTAGTTTACTGATCCTAGTATGGTCTGGCTAGTCTGGATAAGTCTTACATGCACAGACGCTGCGTCCGACCGTCAACGCTCGCCCAGACCCCTATAGACTCTATACCGGCCTCAGTATACTAGTATAGGTCCGACATCCTTAGTAATACATCCTCAAAGCAAAGCCTCATGTCAGATCCTCAATCCGATCAGACCCTCAATCAGATCAAGTCAAAGTCCTCGATCGGCATATGGAGATCAAAATCCATCCGTCAAGTCATCGACATTGCCCCTAGACTCTAACCAGTCTAGCTACAGGACCTGACTTGACCCAACCACAAACTTTATCCTAAGACAGCATGACATTCCTAGCATGTATGCATAAACCAGATACATAATAATAAACAAATATAATAGTTCATAAGTTCTCATCAATGCATATAATATAGGAATAGCATAGCATAACATTTCATAACAACAATTAAGCAAGTAGAGGGCTCAGCAAGCCCAACAGATCATAACATAGCATGCAACCATCATCACAAAGGTATAGCTATACAACATACCATACAACCACAACATTGCATCACATATAAACATAACACAACATATCCTAGTAGGACGTAACTCCTACCTCAAAAGGCGATTGACGTGAAATCCCTAAGCCCTGGGGTCCACATCACGCTCCGAACTATGACGACCACCCACACGATCACCTAAAGAACAAGAACAAGGAAAGCGGTCAGGTAGGGCTCCAAACGCGGTTAAATCTACTAAAATTAGATAGAGCTCGGAAAACTGGTTGAAAGGACCTGACAAAGACCGAAATCAGATGTCGACGCTCAGCACACCAGAGTGCATGACGACTCCGCCCAAGGTGGACCAGCCGCCCGGCGTTTCGAACGTTGCGTCGCCGCTCGACCACACCATGGCTTCAACTTGCCTCACCTGGGACGAATCTGTGATGAATATGCAACGCGTCTGCGATGGATCGATGACGCGCCTGCGACGAATCGATGACGCAGCCCAGTGACACGCACCCTTCCTCCAAGAAGGGTCGTCGGAGCTCTCACCGGAGCTCCGCTGAACCGGTGCTTAACCGCCGGATATCCTCCACGGCGACGAGGGGAGCTTGCTCGCTGCCCCAAGCTCCGGGTCCCCAAGGGAGATCAACGGTGTCGCGCCCCGACCCGCGAAAGCCCAACCGGGCCGGGCGACGCGAACCGGAACCTACAAAACGCGGAAAACAAAGCTGGCGAGAGTTCCCTCTAACCTATTGGTCTCCCTAGCAATTCACCAAAGCACCCTCAATTAAAACAACAATTAACAACATCGAACCACAGATTTAAAACTCAAGTGTTAATATACATATCCTCGGAGAGGGGAAGATCCAAATACAACATTACTCCTGTAGGAGACTAACTAGCCAAAAGGGTAAAAGCAGTAAATATCGCCACCTTTCAAAATCCACCAGGCGCCGCCGCACCGCCGTCCAACTGCCCGGTAGGGGCCACGGAGGAAGAACTGACGCTTGCACCTGCAAAACGCAGCCCGGGTAGGTGTGAGCACTAAGTTCAGTAGGGATCTACACTACGACACACAAAAGGAAGAGGGAAACGCAACAGTGTCGCCCTCAAGCCAGACTCGAGTGAGCTACAATGGTCCCATTACCATTCACCGGTGATCTCTAGGCATATCCAACCATAGTCACCCCAAGGGACTGGGTCCATCCTGGATACATCTAGTGTCGCAGGGTTCCAGCTGTGGTCACCCATCACTCACTGGGCCCACACTGATGCCCCTGCTGGCAGGAACGGACACTGCCCAAAGAATAAGACCCCCCACCGGTGGCATCCTCAACACCTGACTTGAGGCCGACACGACCTCTAATCAACATCAAGCAACATGTGTACCAGTCCTCTAGGCCTACCATCGAATCGACTGGACACCACCATTCAAACCGGGTCCAAACTACCCAACCCCGGTCCTAGGGCTAAGTCCAAGCTTCCAGCCTCGGGACAGCGACCCAAGGATCACCCACGCCCTAACCAATACAACTAATGCACAAATCAACAATGCATGCTATGACATACACAGATAAAAAGCAAAGCATGCAACAGTATGTCAAGCATCATATAAGTCTACTGGATCGCTGCAGCGGTACTACCAACCGCTGCCAGCCGATCCGCAGCGGGTCCCGGCATTACGACGGTACCACGACCGTCAACCGCGAACTCCTGCAACGGGAAGCAACCCCGAAAACCGTTGATGAACAGTAAACAATATAATATTATATTCCGAAATATAATATTATATTCAAACACCCAAAACTACTACTTAGCGGCTAATTGATCCCGTCGATCCGACATCCACATGACGTCGGATTCAAGATCCAACTTAGTCAGCAGTAGGCGTATATACCAGGATCAACATACCCAAATTTCATAATCATCCAACGGTTGGATTAACGGGAAAATACAAATGAAAACCGCTAATCAACTCACTTACCAATTTAATTGCTGCAACGCAGCCCTCCAGAAAACAATTCATAATAAATCGTAGAAAAATCAGACAAATATGAAATCAGTGGGGTTGGAGATTAGACTCAACGATCTACCACTCTTATGTTCATTACAACCCAAGATCACGTACAGGCCGGCCGAAAAACTCGCCGCAAGCCGGCTGTTCTTCAAGAACAGCAGAAAACCGGAAATCCGAGACTAATCATGCATAAAACCTACTCAAATCTCAACTGATTAACATGAAACTTAAATCAGTAATTCTAATAGGCATAAAGAATCCAACAAAATAAGGATCAACAAGATCCAACGGCTAGATCTAGAGAAAACCCGAAATAAACATCAGTAGGTATAACCCTACCTAGCTGCGCTTTCCTCGGCTGATTCCCCGCGATTTGATCACCAACAAACCTCCAAACCACTTCAGGGATCTTCCTCTCATTGTCACGAATCCAACGAGCCTTAGAACGCCGAAAAAGATGGTCGGAGGAGGGAGAACGGAGGTGAGGAAGGTTGGCTGCCGGAAACAGGGTAAGAAGTAGAGGTTTCGGGAGAAGAAAGAAAGAGGAAGAAGAAAGGAGGAGAAGGAGGAAGAAGAGGGGAAGAAAAGGAGGGAAAGGGGAAGGGGAAAGCCGGGGGAAGGGGGAAAAAGAGAGGGGAGGGGAGGGAAAGTCCTCCCCCTCTGACAGGGGAGAGCGACGGCCAGCGGTGGCCGTCCTCGCGAAGCAGAAAAGCCACCGACACGAGTCCAATCGGTCGCACCAAGGAGCGATCGATCGTTCTCACCCCGGATCAAAACCCACCGACTCGCTCACGAGTCCGACCGATCGCTCCAAGGAGCGATCGATCGCTCAAGGGTCGTCAGCTGCCCAAAGGCAAGCTTCCACGCGCCCGAGCTGGGATCTTCCGATCCCGGGTCCACCTAGCCATTCTAAACAAGCATTAACACAAACAAGGCCAGTGTGTGCACACGCGGGTGTGAAACAAACCAACAAGGCGTAATTTGCCAAATTGCCCTTGCGGTCTACAACGAGCCACACGGGTAGAGGGACAGGTCCTCACAAACAGTCACGGCTAGAGGAAAGCCGGACGGACCTTCACCGCAATCCATGGCAGGGAGGAGGATCAAGGATCCCCCCGCCATGGGAAACGCTTGTACATTGCTCGGAGAGAGATGCCCCGGACCACGGGGGGGATCCTTCTCCGGCGCTGCAATCGCTGAGGGAGGTCCCCGACGTCGTCCATGGCATCTTCTCCGGCGGCCCATCGCCGATAAAACCACGAAGCCCCACCAAAAACCCACCGGAAAAACCCAGAAAAGGAAAAGATCGGAGGGGAAAGAAGAGAGGAGCTCACTTGAGCCAAGGAGGAGACGGACACCTCGCCGGATCTACCCTTTTTCCGGTGAGTTCCACCTCTCCTTCCGGTTTCTTCCTCCTTTCTTCTCTTCCTTCTCCGGCACCGGCAATCTATACCTCCACCCACTCCCTCTCCCTTCCCCTCCCTTCTCTCTCCCTTGATCTCTCTATGGATCTCTCTCTCTCCCGAGCCTAGTTCAAATGAGGTGTGGGGGAAGAGAGAGAAAAAATATCAGGGAGAAGAAGAAGAGAAGGGGGGTAGGTGGGGATTTTTGCTAAAACCCCCCTGCAAAACCCCTTATTACGTGAAAACCCTCCAATTTTACAGAAAAACCCTAGCAATCTTACATTTAGGCCCTTACACTAATTTTATACAAAATTGGCAACATATGGAACATGCCTTCCACTCACAATTCTACCAAACGGAACCAGAAATCACAATGGCCGATTTAGCTCAGTTAAAACAACGGCCAGATGAAGACGAGAAAACTTTCTTACAAAGATTTAAGAGAGTACGGAACATGTGTTTCATCCCATTGCCTGAGAGAGAATTTGTTAAGATTGCTCAAAGTGGTTTATCATTTGAGTTTAAGAAAAAGTTCCAAGATAGAGATTTTATAAATCTCTTCCAATTGCAAACTAGCGTCATACGCTATGAGCAATTATTAAAAGAAGAAAATCAAATGAAAGGATCTTCTCGGGGAACCTACTATAAGAACATCAATTATGATATCAACCAGGTCGTTAGTTTTGATGAAGCCAATGAATGTATGACCGATGTTTGTCTGGCTAAGTTGATAAAGGGTCGGCCATATGCTTGTAAGGCACTTGCAAGACTTAAATGAGAGCTTAATTAAGAGTAAAGAAGTATCAAAAGACGGCAATCCTCAAATAAGGAAATTTACATTTGATGTCTATAAGGCCGATCAAATCTTTGATCAATTATTAGGAGATAAACAAATCAAACTGAATGATGGACATGTTATGCCAAACCTAGGGGTGAGCAGAACCGAACCGGAAATGAAAAACCGAACCGAACCAAACAACTTCGATCCATTCGGTTCGGTTCTCTAACTTTAAAAATTCCGTTTCTTCGGTTCGGTTCGGTTCTTCATTATAAATTTCGGTTAGAACCAAAAAAATGAACTTTTTAGTAAAATAATTGTTTTTTTATTTTATATACTACATAAGTACACATGGTTCGGTTCGGTTTTTACATGAATTCGGTTCGATTCGGTTTTCAAAATTGTGGACCGAATTAGTTCGGTTCGGTTCTCAAAATTCTGGACCGAAAAAAGCTTGATTTTTTAGTTCTACACCGAAGACCGAACCGAATGCTCACTCCTAGCCAAACCCTGACCAAATTAAGGGTAAAAAATATTGCAAGTGGCATAATACTTCGTCACATCACACTGATAATTGTTTGGTTTTTCGTAATGTTTTACATGACGTTATCAACTCAGGCAGAATCAGTTTTCCTACTAGAGACATGGGCGTCGATAAGAATCATTTTCCTAAAAATGTTCAAGTTTCAATGGTGTTGACCGATGTAGCAAATCTCAAGTTGTCAAAGTTCAAGATTGTGATCGATAAGAATCAAGACGACAGTCGTCAAACGGTGTTAGAGAGGCTCGGCCAAAATAAAGGCAAAGAACATGCGGAATTTGGACAACATTATGTCCAAGGTGCCAAAGCGACGTCAATCGTCCAATAATTCCAAAGGCCGGACAGCAGTTTTATCGGCCACAACAATGGCAGTGGAACGAAGCACAGAAACACTCTTATCCTCGAAGTTTTTTTGCCTCAACCATATGTACCAAATAGATGGTATAATTACAACTGTTATACTCGCCAATCGATCCCTGTGGAAGAGATGACCATAACCCAATACGAAGATATCAGAAGAAGTATGGCCAAATGATGAGGGCCAAGCAAGCTCAAGAAAATAGCCAAGAACAGACCAAGGACACCACAGATCTAGAAGAAAACACTACCGGCTCTAAGGCGGGAGAAATATGCCACAACAAGTTCTATCGTCCTAAAAAGGACGATGATGATGAAGAAGAGAAACACATCATTCGAAACCTTGCCTCCAAGTTATCACCAACCACTATATCCTCCCAAGTGGACTTGGACAACAATGTCCAATAGAAAGTGATTTGGAGATTTACGACATGACCGACGATACGGAAGCGTTGGCTTCATTGGTCGAGAAAAGCATGGGCCAGCCATCAACTATCTTAGTACATGATGAATTTGAGGAGATTGAGGAAAAGATTGGCATACGAGAAGAAGCTCAGAGTAGAGGTATGTCTACTGGGTGATTACTCAAGCAGTTGTATGACGAAGGTAAACTAGCAGTAGGACCAGTCGGCCGTCCAAGTGGTCGATTTAACTAAACAGCTTATGAAGATGTTAAGGTCAAGCGCCTAGTGAAAAAAAAGTCAACCCGTCGCTCAGGTGATACCGACTTTGGTCAAAATATCAAATACAGAATCAGCCACAACATCTGCATCGGAGGAAAGAGAACGGATCGAGATAGAGGTTCCCATCACAGTTGATGAAGTAGCAGCAAGAAGAAAGAAAACACCCAAGAAGCTTGTAATGGAGTTGCATAGAGCAGGTAATCCAGATGTGTCAACTCTAGGCGAACATAGTGAAAAATATGATTACTTGGTCTGCTATGGAGACCCATTACTTAAAATGTGGGTTACCAAAGGCGATGCAACCAAGTACATCCATCGGCCTGAAGATCAACCAAGTGTCCCAACTGGTTGGGATGATGATGTCCAGCAATCACATCAAGGGACCGATGAGTCGATCCTACCAGAATGGAAGAGGCAAGAAAAACATGAAGTTAACAAGATAGAAGCAAAAGCAAATGGGAATGTGGCCCAAGGGGAGGTTGGGCCATCAACCATGCAACAGAAGAAGATTCAAGAACCAGAGAGCAAAGTAATGCTTGACAAGCCACCAGAAGCGATGACACGCCATCTCAGACCACTTCATATGAAAGCTGAGATCAATGGGATACCAGTCAATAAAATATTGATCGACACATGGGCTACAATTAATGTCATTCCAGTGAAGATGATGAAGAGGTTTGGCAAGACAGAGGCCGATTTGATTCCTATAGATATTACTTTCACAGGGTTTAGTGGTATATCGACACCTTCAAAAGGAATCCTTCCTTTAGACATTAAGGTTGGGAGTGTGATAGAGCTTGAAAAGTGTAGCGGTTTTACACGCCCAATCAAAATTATAAATTTATAATCAAATTACTAACTAACTACTTTAGGGGTAGTGAGCAGTGAGTCCGAGTCGAATCCACAGGGAATGCGTAGAAAAATAATTAAACTACTAAACTCAGTCTAAGTATTCCTACCAAGAAGTTAGAAAAAGGTTCAGAATTGAAATTAAACTAAGTTTATACTAAATGATTAATAAATACGAGAAAAGGTATCAGGGAATTCTTAATCAATAACCATGATTCTACCAGGTCTTTCTAAGAATAGAACTAGCTAACTAACCTGAAAGGTTTTCCTAATGGTTGATAGGTGAATGGCTAGTTCTCCCTTTCACTCAACAAGTTCTGGTTAGGATTCTTTATTGACAAGAACAATTATCTAAATGCCAGTGACCGAATGATTAGTTACGTTCACTGCTAATGAATCCTCTTATTAGGATGAATTCATCGCAAGTAATAGTAATGATAAGGATTTAGGTGTAAGATTAAGATGGGTTTAGTATCTTCATGGTCAAAACTACAAAGAAAGGATATATGGAGGATTAGGGATAGAACGTAGTGGTTCTAGCACTACTATAGTGGTTCTAACACTATACAATCTCTAATCACGAAGAAGATTTCATCTGAGATACCATGGGAATAGCATTATCCTCTTATTAGATGAATTCAATCCAAGCCCTAATATGCACTAGCTCTAGATCTAAGACAAGTTAGTACAATCCAAACATCCAACAATAAATCAACACCAAGTTCATAACGAAATTAAGATCAATCCATACAAACCATTCAAGAAGGTGTACTAGCCTTAAATCTTAGAAATCCCTAATAGAAATCTTAGTTACATCATAAGAATTCCTTGGTAAAAGTTTAGCTACTCATCTTTAGGAAGGAGATCCGTTGATGAAAGTTGTCGCCACGCTCCACCCATGGATCTTCCCCTAAAGATCTAACCTAACTTATGTCAAAGAAGGAAGAAAAAAGACCAAGAAGGCTCAGCCAAAGGGCCAAGGAAGAGCCCCAAAAACCCTAAAAGATGCCTATTTATAGCCTAGGTATCACCCTTAACTCGGATTAAATCTCGGCCTTTGATTTTACTTAACATATATCAAAGGATCGATCCTTCAGGGGTAAAGATCGATCCTTTGAACCCAAAACATTGGATGCGCCCGAGTAGGATCGATCCTACACAATGGAAGGATCGATCCTGTGAAATATGGCTTTCTATCGTCTCTGCTACAGTGCAATGATCGATCCTTCAAGGAGGGAAGGATCCATCCTTTGTTCTGCGTATTTACACTTTTGCCATCAGACTGCGTCATTGGTACTAAAAATGTCGTAACTTCTCCTATAGAACTCGGAATCACGAACCGTAAAATTCTCCAGAAACTAGACTTTTAGAGCTTTCTAACCATATATGACACATCATCCGGTTCTGTAAGGGCCTAATTGTAATTTTCGGGCTTTTATGTAAGATTGGGACCTTTCATGTAATTTTAGGTGTTGCGGGGGGTTTTCTGCAAAAAAAAACCCACCCCTTCTAGAGAATTCGAGCCTCTTCTTTCCCTTACATGGCTGCCAACCTGTGAGAGAGAGAGAGAGTGAGAGAGAGAGAGAGAGAGAGAGAGCTCGGGAGAGCTCGAGAGGAAGCTAGGGAGAAGACGAAGAGGGTTCGCCAGCGCCGGGGAAGAAGGAAGAAGAGAAGAAGGGAGGAAGAACTGGGAGAAAGAGAGGGGGAGACCACCGGAAATCGGGTAGATCCGGTGAGGTTCCCGTCGGATTTCTTCTCCCATTTGGCTCAGGTGAGCTTCTAGCTTCTCTCTCCTTCGTTTTCCCTTGTTTTCCGTCGTTTTTCCGTTGGGGTTTCGGGAGCTTCGCGGTCTTCCGGCGATGGGTCGCCGGAGAAGGTGTCATGGACGGCGACGGGGACCTCCCTCGGCGACTGCAGCGCCGGAGAAGGACCCCCGTGGTCCAGGGTATCTCTCTCCGAGCCCTGTCCGGGCGTTTCCATGGCAGGGGATCCTCGATCCTCCTCCCTGCCATGGTTTCCGATAAGGTTCCAGCCGGCCTTTCTCTGGCCGTGGCCGCCGACCTTCCTCTGAACCTTGTGCTAGGGACAGCGTGTAGCTTCCCTCTTCTCCCTTGGTAGCCCCTCCTTTGGTAGCGTTAACCCTTGTTTTGGAGATCCGATGGAGCTCCGGTGTGAGCTCCGGCGATCTTCTTGAGGAAGAAGATGACCCTGTGAGGTGCATGTTAGCACACACGCACAGTGTCTGCTAACATGCACCAGAGCCTTCGGATGCCCGTAGTTGAGCTCTCGATGCCCATTTTCAATGTTTGTCGCGTCGTTCGATTGGCTTTTCGAGCGCTATCTATTTCTAGTAGTTTGAATTCCGTTTAGAGCCCTGCCTGATCATTCTTGCTTTGTGTGCTTTAGACGATCGGTTGAGTGGCTATCAGGATCGGAGCATGACATGGATCCCCGGACTTAAGGAGCGCATCGACTGTTCTTTTGAGGTAGGAGTTACCTCCTACTAGGGATGTGTGTATGTTATGATATGCTTGCTATATGTTGTGTTATGGTTTTATGTGATGCAATGTTGTGTTGTATGCCATGTTGTATAGCTATACATGTGTGATGATGGTTGCATGCTATGCTATGATCTGTTGGGCTAGCTGAGCCCTCTACTTGCTTAGTTGTGTCATGGAATATTATGCTATGCTATTCCTGTATTGTATGCATATATGAGAACTTATGAATTACTATATTTGATTATATTATGATGTTGGGTGGCTTGTGCATACATGCTAGGAATGTTAGGCTTGTCTTAGGACATGGATTATGGTTGGGTCTAGTCAGGTCCTGCAGCTAGACTAGTCAGAGTCTAGGGGCTATGTCGATTGAGGACATGACTTGAGGATTTGATCTGATTGAGGATCTGACTTGAGAGTGTGTTTTCTATACTAGTATACTGAGGCCTGTATAGAGTCTAGACGGGTCTGGGTGAGCGTTGGTGGGCGGACACGGTGTTGTGCATGTAAGACTGCCCAGACTAGCCAGACCATACTAGGATCAGTAAACTAGGATAGGTGGATGTTGTACCTATAGTAATATACTGGGGCCGGGTATAGAGTCTATAGGGGTATGGGCTAGCGTTGGCGGCCAGACGCGATGCTGTGCATGTAAGACTTACCCATACTAGCCAGACCATACTTGGGCAGTATATTAGGATAGGTGGGTGTACACCAGTGTCATAGAGTGTGTCAGGTGACTCCTACTGGGCTTTCGAGCTCATGTTTGTTGGGTTTTTGTTTTGTGCAGGAGGACCTACGGGTAGACCCGAGGCGAGTGCACCCCATGGAGATCATGTACAGGGACGAGGAGTCATTTTGCACTTTGCCTCTTTTCTTATGTGTGCTATAATATGTATATGTTGAAAATGGGAAGATTTTGTATATTGCAACCTCGTGACCAAATTATGTATTTTGATGTCTACAATCCTATGTACATGAAACATATGAATGAAATGAATGAATGAATGAATGAATGATGTGGGCGTTTGTGAGTTGTTGTAAAGAGAAAAATTGTGATTAAATACTGTTGACAGGTAGTGTAATTGTGATCTCACGCGCCCAAGCCCAATGGTCATGCCGAAATTTTTCAGAAATTTGGGATTTAATATGGATTTAATTGGGCGGGGCGTGACAGGTTCTTCCTGAGCAGGTACAGTTTTGATGTCAAAGATGGCCCACTTTTGCTCCTTTGACTTCGCAGGTTCTCTATTTGTTCCTTTTAGCACCAAACATGATCTAATCTTCATTGAAGGCTTTTATACCTGAAATACATCATAGACTATAAAAATAACATTGCTCGGAGACTAACGAGACCTAATTAAAAGGGTAATTTGTGCACTTTTCACGTCTTATCAGAGTGTTATAAGAACGACATCGTTCTTTGTAATGGACTCGCCGACTAGCTACAATGTATTGGTTGGCCGAATTGAATCCACTGCAGCAAATGTGTACCATCATCCTTACACCAGTATCTTTTCCTATGGAATGACGAAGGCAAAGTAGAATATATAATGGTCGATACCATATAGTGCAGAAACAAATGCAATGGAAGCATCGTTCTACGATTGCAATTATGGACCTCTATCCTGTATCCAAATTCAATGTATTGAAATTTTTGTTCCCGCGACCAATTTTACATCAATGTATTGGATATTGGATTTTAACTTTAGCTGAATTTGGCATTCAACTTGTCTCTCAAAAGGCTGTAAAAGGCCAAACATTGGCAATTTTCTAGTAGATCATCCTTGTGTTGATATACCAAAAGAAATAGAACAAGAAATAAACATAGTTGTGATCACCCCTTGGACGATGTACTTTGATAGGTCTAAGACAATCAATGGTGCCGGACTTGGAATATCAATTATATTGCCAATTGGTCACCGATATAAATTTGCTTACACGTTGGAATAATTATGCACAAACAATCAACCTAAGTATGATGCCTTAATCATCGGCCTAGAAATTTTATTGGATTTGGGAGTGACCGATGTGCAGATCAAAAGAGACCCACAATTAATGATAAACCACATACTTGGTTTATATAAATATCATACCGATATATTAATCTCATTTCATCAAATCGCTAGACAATTATTAAATCGGTTTAAGAATTTTAAAATAGAGTTTGTGCCTAAGTTATAGAACGATGATGCCAATGATTTGGCCCAAATAGCATCTGGCTACAAAATACTAAAAAACTTGGGGGGCATGACCGATTTTACACATGGTACAGTTCGCTCTGCTATAGAACGATCGTATAAATCATTAGAAATTTATCAAATAAATGACGAATATGATTGGTGCAGTCCTATCATTCAGTTTTTAAAAAATCCATCGCTCAAAAGTGATAGAAAGGTTCACCTTAAAGCTATCCACTATTTATTGCAAAATGACATCTTATACAAACATCGACTAGATGGACTCTTATTTAGATGCCTAAGCCAAAACGAAGCTAAGCTCATAGTGAACAAAATCCATTATGGTGTTTGTGGTGTACACCAATCTGGAATAAAAATGCTCTGGCTAATAATATGCAGTGGATATTATTGGCCGCACATGAGGGAAGAATGTGCAAGATATGAAAAAGGATGTGAGGCTTGTTAAAAAAATAGCCCATTGCAACAAGCACCAGCCACTGCATTATCTATCATAATCAAACCTTGGCCATTTAGATGTTGGGCAATTGATATTATTGGAAAAATACACCCTCCATCGTCCATGTTGTACAAATTTGTAATTGTAGCAACATATTGTTTTACAAAGTTGGTAGAGGTCATTCCATTAAAAACAATGTCCGATGATCAAGTTATAAATTTTATATATGAACATATTATATGTAGATTTGGCATCCCACAAACAATAGTGTCCGATTAAGGGACAACGTTTGTTAGTATCAGAGTAAAAAAAAAATTTAGCCGAGTATAAAATTAATATGGCAAACTCTACACCATATTATGTCCAATCAAATGGACAGGCCGAAGCGTCTAATAAGATGATTAAATCGATCATAAGAAAGATGATGGATGATAACCCAATGCAATGGAATGAAGGATTATTAAGAGCATTGTGGACACACAGAACTACACCTAAGTCCAATACTAAAGTTACACCTTTCCAATTAGTATATGGTCAAGAGGTAGCTCAACCTGCTAAAATAAATGTCCTATCGCCGAGAGTTTTAGGACCAAATGATCTAACTAATGAAGAATATCAAGAGGCTTTATTGTATAATCTTTTAGAGCTTGACGAATAACGAGCCATTGCTCTAAAAAATATTGAAATATAGAAATTAAAAATGACTGATATTTATAACAAGAAAGTCATAGTAAAAAATTTCAAAGAAAGTGACTTAGTATGGAAAATGATCTTACCTGTAAATCGAAATGACCCTAAATATGAAAAATGATCGCCCAATTGGGAAGAACCATTTTTGGTTGACCAAGTGTTGGCAAATGATTCATATCAACTAAGGACTATTGAAGGTGGTTTACGCCGAGCAATGATAAATGGTAAATACCTTAAGAAATACTTCCCATCAATGTAAAAAACAAGGCAACATGAAAGCTAAAAGAAACGTCCAGATAATGGACGATTACAATTAATATTATAATATAAGTCATCGGTCATCATTGTAAAATTACAAAATCATCTCCTTAAAGAGATATTTTGAGTTATACAAACAATTTTTTCTCTAATTTCTCAGCTACGTTGCTTGTTCTTCACGAGCTCGCCCCTAAGCTCAACTTGATGATCCTTCTAGGAGTTAGCTTCCAGGTCATTATATTCCTAAACTATTTTAGCGCTCTCCTTGGGTACCCTCACGGACCAAGCAATTTCTTTGGGTTGTGATCTGGGCGATTTGAGCCTCTATGTCTTTGATTTGGCCCTGAAGTTTGGAGATATCTTATTCCTTTTCGCCGATAACGCCTATAGTTTTAGAGAGATTCTCGATATTTTTTATCAACGGTCTCTCTTATATGAGTTCGCCGATCTCGACGTTCACCGACTAGGACGATCTCATTTGTTAGTGTCTTTCTCTCGGCATCAAGACTCTCGATCCTCATTTTTCGACTATGAATATCGTCCATCTCACTGGACGTACGACCCAAAGACTCAAGGTCGATAGTAAGGAAGAGAGTTGTCGCCTTCTTAAGTTTTTCATAGTCTGACCTAGTGAGATCTTCCTCCGACGGCTTGTCTAAGAAAATCGAGCACTCAGACAAGACTCTCCTGATATCATGATATTGACTCTTTTGAGTAGTTTCAGGATCAACAGCGGATTTCTTCCCAGATCCGTGGTTCGCCAAGACTCAGAAAGTGTTTGAACAACGTTGACTAGTCGGGCCATATCGACCTAATATAAAGAATAATTAGAAATCATTGTCAATATAATGATTACATTTAGTTATCCAAACTGATTCAAACCTCATTCGAAGTGGATCTAGATGGACGAACATGTGGAGTAATAAATAATGAGGCTGACATCATAGTAGTGGATGAGACCACCAGAGTGCTCTCGGCCATCGTCCTTTCTTGCACATCATGAATTGCTCTCGGCTATCGTCCTTTCTTACCACACGCAGGGCCTACGTAATATAATAACATATAAAAGGTGTATTATTGGAAAACTCGATTAATCGAATTAAAGCAAACAATCTACTACTAACTTCGAAAAATCATAACTTTTAATCTAGCCATCCGATTCATGTGAACCTTGGCATGCCTACTCAGTGACATATCCTGAATCACACACCCAAAGATCATATCAATCGGATAAATGAAATTATATCAATACCTATAATTTCGGTAAAAATCCAGATTCTATAAATGATATATAAATCTATCAAAAATAACTTGCAGTGAAACCAAAATTCACATATCTCTTCCAAAGATCACTAAGATCATCTCCTCCAAAAATTAGCTCAATTAAATAACGAAAAACCACTCAATTCCTCAAATTAAACTGACTGTCCTGTTTTGGCACAGACAGACCATTTAATTCACCAGAAATTCTATGTAGGTCCAAAAATCATCAAATCAGTTGCAGTTGAAATCTAACTCCTCAATATACAACTTTCATGTAGAATAAAAACTCAGATCATGCACATACAGTTCTATATCTAAGATATAATACCACGGTTCTGCTAGAACAGAAAATCCAGAAATCAATTGATGAAAAACATGCTTAAATCCAACTTAAATCCAAACCAAATCCACTGAAACTCCAGAAAGTTATTAATCATCCCTAGGTTAACCATCTAGCATAATTTAATTGAATAACAAACAACTAAATCAACCAAGAACATCAAAAGAGGCTAAAATGTAGAATCCAACCTCACTAAGCTAATTCCACGTTTAATCTGTGATTGAACCGTGTAAAGGAGATCTAGAGCAGCTCCCCTACCTCCTGGCAAGCTCCCCAAGCGACGAAAATGATCTCAGCCCACGGATCAGAGGAGAGAAGAAGAGGGAAGAAGAAAAAAGGAAATAAAGGCGGTCGCGAGTCTTATATAGACCTGAGTCCGATCGGTCGGTCAACAGTACCGATCGGTCAGACTAGGTCGGTTCGCGTCCTTATCCGGACACGTCAAAAGCGGTGCCGACCTCGAATCCGACCGATCGCTCCCTGTGAGCGATCTGTTTGGGCTGACAGCTGTCCCAAAAACAGCTTCCGCTAGCCCAAACTTAGATCTTTCCATCCCAAGTTCGCCTAAGGTTCTAATAAGCACAATAATCAATTATAGAGTTGAGTGTGCACTACGCGGATGTGAAATCAACCGCCAAGGCGTAATTTACCAAATTTCCCTTGGGGTCTTGATGATCAACCCGATCGTAATGACAAATCTGGTTTGGATGGGATTGAAATTAACAAGTCAAAGAGATCCTCATCATCCCGTATATCCTTTTTACCTTCTTCGTCTCACTCAGAAGCTTGATTGACATGTTTTTCTTTCTTTGAGCCCTTCAAATATAGAGATGAGAAAAGATCGATAAACCGATCGTAAAAGAAAAACATAATCAATTATACTTTCGTCTCCCGTCGGGCAAGGTGTTTGATTTTGCGCTTGAAATGTACTTGTTACACAATTTGGAGAGGGGTTGTGATCGATCTTTCTTCTGGGCGATTCTTCTCGACTTGGCTAATAATGACGGGAGGATTTGCCTCGACCATCTTGGAGTAGTTATGTCAGCCAAATTTGAAGGATCACTTACAGTAAGTGTCACACCCCGACCCAGAAAACCCATCCAGGACGAGGCGTGAGGGGAAACCTACACTATTCATCTCCAAGTGGCGCGATACAAAGCGGAATTATAGAAAAACTTAAACAATTTGCAATCCAGAGGTAAACAGATATTCAATTCATATAACATCAGTTGTACTATTACAAGATCTTCCAATAAAAGAATATTATACATTAATCTCAAAGCCCTTGAAATGTACATGATTTACAAAATCTGCCAAAAGTACAACAATCGATCCTCCAGCAACCTCAAGCACCTCTGAATGTAGTAGCGCCACCAAAGCTGATCCGCCGGCTCTACTGAAAAAGAACTGGCGCCTGCACCTGCAAAGGCAGCCCGGGTAGGAGTGAGCGATAAGCTCAGTAGGGTTCTACTCTACGGCACACTGAAGGGAGGAAAACAACAACAGTGTTGTCTCCCCGCTCAACTCTAACGGATGCCACGGGTCCCATAACCCTATCGATGTCCCAAGGGCTCCTGTCATGAACCTCTCTCTTGTCCAAGTTACCAAGATCACCCTAAGCACTAACAGGGGAACAGTACCATGCAGGATCACCCTTACCCAGCAGGGATACCATTGCCTGGGGACCACGTCGGGAACACATCGATTGCATCCTTAGCACTTGGCCTTGGGAGACCAACACGACCTCTAAACCTCAAGCACTGATCAGAGTCAACTAGCGTGCATCCTCAATCACAAAAGATTCTGATCAACCATCACCCTAATCCTGACTATCCAGCCGCGGTCCTAATGGCTAGATCCGAGCTACCCGAGAGCCTCGGATCGGCGATCAACCCATCGCCCGCCTAACCTCAGATGCCTCTAATGCAAACAAGATGCATGCAATGCTCAGGCACAGATAACAAGATATAAGCATGCAACAAGATGTCACTAATCATACAGGGCTAGGCATAACTTACAGCTAGCCAAAGGGTAAGCATAGCAAAGGCCTCGAATACAGAATATCTATGCTAACCAAACAAACATACTGAGCCAAGCATCGAGCACAGATATACAATAGTCTTCAGTGCTCTCTTGCACCTGACAGACTAAGGTTCCACAGTTACCCCGCAGGTAACTGGCCACAATTATACAATAGCCCTCGGCACTCGCCGGCAAGAGGCTAAGGTTCCACAATTCCACATTAGCTAGCACTCATAGCTAGCTAATGGCTAAGCAAAGCAATTTAGCATTTAACTACCATTCAACTAAGTATTAAATGCAATCAAAAACCTTAGATTTGCTCAAAAGGGGAACTACTCGAATCGATCCTCAAACCCGGTAGAAATCCTTTGAAAACTCTACAAAATCCACTTGAAAACTTCCCAACATGTTTGAAGATCAATCCCGATTGAAAGCCACTTAAGAAAAGCCAGAAAACCATGTTCAAGGGCCCACGGACGATGTCACGGTCGATCCACCGATCGACCGTGAGGCCACGGACGATGTCATGGTCGATCCAACGATCGACCGTGAGGCCAAAACTAGGAAAACCACATGGCGACGGTCGATCCGCCCATCGACCGTGGGGAGCCCCAAACGAGACAGAGCCTTACGGACGATGCGACGGTCGATCCGACGGTCGACCGTGAGGCGGGATGAAAAGAGAGAAGACCCACGGTCGATCGACCCATCGACCGTGGGAGGCCAAAATCCCGACAGAGCCTGACGGTCGATGCGATGGTCGATCCGACGGTCGACCGTCAGGCCCAGAAAACGCGAATCAACACTTGACGGTCGATCCACCGATCGACCGTCGGGCCTTAGGCACAGTTCATCAGAACAGTGCCGGAAATCCAATTTCTTGGATTTCAAGGATCAAATCAAGTTGGAAATTATTGAAACTTTGCAAGCATGCATAAAAGATGATGGGGAAACCAACGGTGCAAAGAAATCATATTTTTGACGGATAAATCTCCTATCTAGGTCAAAATGGCGAAAACCGACGAAACGGCGATAATACGGAAAACCAGCCGTTAGAATACGGAAATCGCGAGGTAGGAATACTTCAAAGCATCTATAACACATGCACAAAGAACTACACAACATTCTAATAAGTACTCCTACAGCGAAAATACAATAAACCTATCCTAGGAGAACCCGATCCAAAGATCGAGGTAGAAACACCTACTTGATGAAGCAGGGCAGCTCCTCCACGCATCCCCCAACTCCGATCGCCGGAATCCGCTCCTCGAACCCACGCCTCCAAATGCCCTAGCACAGCCGCCCGCAGGAGAGAGAGAGAAGAAAGAACGCAGGAGAAGAAGAAAAGAAGGAAAGAAGGAGAAAGAAAGGCTTAAACAGAAAGCTGAAATCCATCACAGCCGTCCGATTCGATCATCCCGATCGAGCTCCGATCTTCCGATCGGACGCACTCTAAAGGTTCTAATCAAACACATACATCAATCAAAGGCCATGTGTGCAACGCGGGTGTGAAACTGACCACCAGAGAGCATATTTACCAAAATGCCACTGGGGTCAAAAGCAGCGATGCGATCAACCGATCACATCCCAAGGCCAACCGAGCCAAACCACAAATCCAGACCGTCGACCTAACGCGGTCGGACCAGGTTGGAGGTACGAGTCCTCACAACCCATTACCCTTAAAGAAATTTCATCCCGAAATTCAAGGGTAGGGCTGGAAAAGAAGAACCAGCTAGTCCTAGTGGCACGAACGCCCACACAAAGGAAACTACCTGCTAGGTCAAACAGTCGGGGAACTCCTGGCACATGTGATCCCCCTGCTCCCACGTCAAGCTCTCTGCACAGCCATGCCTCTATCTGATCATCACCAACGATACCGATCTGCATCTCAGTATCTGATCTTGTCTGCCCACAATCTGCATTGGCTGGTCTATGTAGGCGACGTCCTCCTCGACTATGATGTCGTCGTGTCTGATCATGTGGGGCCGATACTCACTGTACTTCCTCAACATTGAACATGTGGCGGAAGGACACGCAACTGACAAGTGCGTAACTAAGCTGATCTGTAAGCAAACCCTCTGTCGCCAACTGCGAACTCTAACGGCTGTCACCTCTGATCTGACCTGCACTGACCTCTCTACCTCAAAAGGTGCAACGCCAGTGCTGAGCCGTCAACTGCTGAAGTAGGCAAACTCCGCCATGAGGATGTGCTCTCGCCGTCTGACATCTGCATCATCAGTACGTGCTCTAAGCACGTCACCATGGGTCTGAATGGCCCTCTCTGACCGTCTGTCCATATGTACCGCGAGATGCTATGATGGAAGTCAACACTGTGATCATCGGCTCCCAAGAGCTGTACTAGACTCAAGTCTGTGATCCTGGGATCATGACCTGAAGGGATGGAAACTGAAGCACCGCGCCATCTGATCGCCTCTCTGACATGTGGACTGCTATGTGGCACACATACTCATCTCACATGGTATGTGCTGACCTGACCTCTGCATCTGGTCTCTGGATCTGACCTCTGAATCTGATCCTGAGACTGATCTCCGCATCTGATCCTGAAACTGATCTCTACATCTGATGCTGAACCTGACCTCTACATCTGATGCCAACCAAGCTGATGACGAAATCCACAATATACCTCCATGCCTCCTGAATGAACAGCAACATGAGAGGAGTGAACCTCACATAGGATGTCCTCGTGCAACTCTGGATCTGCTACTCCACCACTGGAGTACAATCAACTGTCTGCCAAAGCAGTCAGGAATCTCTATAGGCTCGATGTCGTCATCGCTCCACGCGCGTCATGGTTCTGGTGCAGACTCTAGGAGTAGGGCTGCCTCGGCCTCCACCTCATCTGGTCTCTGCTCCCTGCCAACTCTGACTGGTCCTCTACACGAAGGAACCTTCAGGAACACTCTACCAGGAACTGAGAACTCCAAAGATCATCGCCTCTGACCTGAGTAGCTCTCTCGTCTGCTCTGTGCTGATCTCCCTGAGAACTGTTTGACGACGTCTGGGATGGTCGATGATGCCTCAACAACCTCGGTTGAGCAACCGGATGAACGGCACGAGCTACCGTACTACATCTCAAATGACATCACATAAATCTGGGCTGATGATCGCTGCACTAGGCAAACTCCAGCAAAGGAACGTACTACTCCCAGCTGCCTCCTGCAATCTGGTGATGACGTCCGCCATGGTGTGCTTCCGCTCCCACTCTGACACAGTAAGGGAGGCTGCAATAGATCTGCCGGATCTGCAACACTGCTAACGAAGCACAACCTGTGATCTGCTGATGCTGTCCAGCTCTCAGTCACGTGCTCGGTACCAACCGCAACATGGATCTCCACGAGCTCTGGATATATACCCTGGGTCTATATCACTCTGGCCGGGAGAGCTGGGATGCTGCAACCACCAAAATGGAAGTCATCTGGAATATGATCCTCGAAACCTGATTCAACTGACTGCCTGTCTCCGATGAGCTGACAAACCGCCAAATCTGCTCTAGCCTCTCTAACAACTGCCGGTGGCTATTACCCTTAAAGGTACTGACGCAGTGACTTTAAGGCAAAAGCTCCGGTCTCCTGGCCACTCTGGTCAACGGTCCCGCAATCTTGGAGATGCTTCTACTGAGTCTCGAATATCATCTCCGACCTCTGCCGTCGCACATCTGTGTCAAGCCCAGCTGAATCAATTGATCTGCCTGCCGCTGAGATTGCCCATCCATCGAAACCTGCCTCTGAAGGCCAACACCTCGAACTGGGAGCCAAATAACGCCGATACACCCTCGGCAGCTGCGATGTAAACGCCAAACATCACTCGTGCTCCTCTCAACGCGCCAGTAGATATGATGCTGTCGACGACGCCACTGCAACTGATCAGGACACGGTCTGAAGATCTTCCACATCACATCTGTGAAGATTGCTTGTGCGCTCGTCAGACCAAACGGCATCATTGTGAACTCATACAGTCCGTACCTCGTACGGAAGGCTGTCTCTGGGATGTCGCAATCCCGGATCCTCAGCTGGTGTAGTCGATGTGAAAGTCAAACCCTGAAGGGGTCAACGAATCTCTCAACTGCTAATCCATCATCGTTACACTGCAGCGGGCGCATACTCTGTGCTGCAACACTGTCCAGCTTTCTGACGCCTATGCATCTCCAAGTGGCGCGATACAAAGCGGAATTATAGAAAAACTTAAACAATTTGCAATCCAGAGGTAAACAGATATTCAATTCATATAACATCAGTTGTACTATTACAAGATCTTCCAATAAAAGAATATTATACATTAATCTCAAAGTCCTTGAAATGTACATGATTTACAAAATCTGCCAAAAGTACAACAATCGATCCTCCAGCAACCTCAAGCACCTCTGAATGTAGTCGCGCCACCAAAGCTAATCCGCCGGCTCTACTGAAGAAGAACTGGCGCCTGCACCTGCAAAGACAGCCCGGGTAGGAGTGAGCGATAAGCTCAGTAGGGTTCTACTCTACGGCACACTGAAGGGAGGAAAACAACAACAGTGTTGTCTCCCCGCTCAACTCTAACGGATGCCACGGGTCCCATAACCCTATCGATGTCCCAAGGGCTCCTGTCATGAACCTCTTTCTTGTCCAAGTTACCAAGATCACCCTAAGCACTAACAGGGGAACAGTACCATGCAGGATCACCCTTACCCAGCAGGGATACCACTGCCTGGGGACCACGTCGGGAACACATCGATTGGATCCTTAGCACTTGGCCTTGGGAGACCAACAAGACCTCTAAACCTCAAGCACTGATCAGAGTCAACTAGCGTGCATCCTCAATCACAAAAGATTCTGATCAACCATCACCCTAATCCTGACTACCCAGCCGCGGTCCTAATGGCTAGATCCGAGCTACCCGAGAGCCTCGGATCGGCGATCAACCCATCGCCCGCCTAACCTCAGATGCCTCTAATGCAAACAAGATGCATGCAATGCTCAGGCACAGATAACAAGATATAAGCATGCAACAAGATGTCACTAATCATACAGGGCTAGGCATAACTTACAGCTAGCCAAAAGGTAAGCATAGCAAAGGCCTCGAATACAGAATATCTATGCTAACCAAACAAACATACTGAATCAAGCATCGAGCACAGATATACAATAGTCTTCAGTGCTCTCTTGCACCTGACAGACTAAGGTTCCACAGTTACCCCGCAGGTAACTGGCCACAATTATACAATAGCCCTCGGCACTCGCCGGCAAGAGGCTATGGTTCCACAATTCCACATTAGCTAGCACTCATAGCTAGCTAATGGCTAAGCAAAGCAATTTAGCATTTAACTACCATTCAACTAAGTATTAAATGCAATCAAAAACCTTAGATTTGCTCAAAAAGGGAACTACTCGAATCGATCCTCAACCCAGTAGAAATCCTTTAAAAACTCTACAAAATCCACTTGAAAACTTCCCAACATGTTTGAAGATCAATCCCGATTGAAAGCCACTTAAGAAAAGCCAGAAAACCATGTTCAAGGGCTCACGGACGATGTCACGGTCGATCCACCGATCGACCGTGAGGCCACGGACGATGTCACAGTCGATCCAACGATCGACCGTGAGGCCAAAACTAGGAAAACCACATGGCGACGGTCGATCCGCCCATCGACCGTGGGGAGCCCCAAACGAGACAGAGCCTCACGGACGATGCGACGGTCGATCCGACGGTCGACCGTGAGGCGGGATGAAAAGAGAGAAGACCCACGGTCGATCGACCCATCGACCGTGGGAGGCCAAAATCCCGACAGAGCCTGACGGTCGATCCGACGGTCGACCGTCAGGCCCAGAAAACACGAATCAACACTTGATGGTCGATCCACCGATCGACCGTCGGTTCATCAGAACAGTGCCGGAAATCCAATTTCTTGGATTTCAAGAATCAAATCAAGTTGGAAATCATTGAAACTTTGCAAGCATGCATAAAAGATGATGGGGAAACCAACGGTGCAAAGAAATCATATTTTTGACGGATAAATCTCCTATCTAGGTCAAAATGGCGAAAACCTACGAAACGGCGATAATACGGAAACCAGCCGTTAGAATACGGAAATCGCGAGGTAGGAATACTTCAAAGCATCTAAAACACATGCACAAAGAACTACACAGCATTCTAATAAGTACTCCTACAGCGAAAATACAATAAACATATCCTAGGAGAACCCGATCCAAAGATCGAGGTAGAAACACCTACTTGATGAAGCAGGGCAGCTCCTCCACGCATCCCCCAACTCCGATCGCCGGAATCCGCTCCTCCAAGCCACGCCTCCGAATGCCCTAGCACAGCCGGCCGCAGGAGAGAGAGAGAAGAAAGAACGCAAGAGAAGAAGAAAAGAAGGAAAGAAGGAGAAAGAAAGGCTTAAATAGAAAGCTGGAATCCATCACAGCCGTCCGATTCGATCTCTCCCGATCGAGCTCCGATCTTCTGATCGGACGCACCCTAAAGGTTCTAATCAAACACATACATCAATTAAAGGCCATGTGTGCAACGCGGGTGTGAAACTGACCACCAGAGAGCATATTTACCAAAATGCCACTGGGGTCAAAAGCAGCGATGCGATCAACCGATCGCATCCCAAGGCCAACCGAGCCAAACCACAAACCCAGACCCTCGACCTAACGCGGTCGGACCAGGTTGGAGGTACGAGTCCTCACAGTAAGACTTGGGGGAAATGATAAATATAAGGAGCTGGACAAACTCAATGGAACCTCTATTGTTGCCCTGACAACATAGAAACTCCATACTTAGACGTTGGAGCATATTGGCTACTTGGTTGACTATTTGGAGATTCAACTTCTTCTTCTATCACTGAAGATGGGTGAGATCGCTTCTCGGCCTCTTTAACCAATGACTCACTCCCTTTAGAAGAAGTCTCTTCGCCATACTTTTCCCCATGTCTCTTCTTGGGTGATAATAGGCCACCCTCATCATCAAAACCTATATTGATCATCTTATTGATCAGGATGTAAAAAGCAAATATTTTTAGAGAAAGGTTTTTTAAAGTTACCTTCTCTTTTCCTTTTATCCGGCCTATCTCCCTTGTCAATTGGATTAGACCCTTCTTTCTTTTGTTCATGTTTTTTTCTCTTTTGGAGGGATGAAGTTCTCAGATGCATAATTCTTATCCAGAGAAAAAATACGTCCCTTAACGGCCGATTCCATCCCTTGATGACAATAAGGTCAACATCAGCCGTCGGTTCAAATGCTACAAGCTTGAACCTCTTTAAAAGAATGATTTCTCTCTTTTCCACGCAAGCCACTCGATTGATGTTAGAAAAGCTGCATCGACCCTTAGCAACTATATTGAAGTTGAAGAATGAAGGCACTGGCCAAGCTTGCTTTAGGCCGAATTGGCGAGCAACGAAGTTTGGAGCATATACTTCTACTCCACATTTGTTGTTGGTCCTACCCTATACCATATCAAAATGTAGATCATGACCAACAAGAAAACGAGCCCAGGACAATCTCTTCTCTTCATAATTCAAGTTTGAAGAAAGATCGACCAATGGATAAATGGATACCGAGTGGGAGTCAGGATGAAAAGGACGATAGGAAGAAAAATTGGACAAAGTATAAAAATGATCAAAAACTTGTCAGAACAATTTGGGGATGAATGATAAGAAAAGATACAAGTGGCCTTGAGTCCTAACCGATGATGATGATAGCGACATGTGAAGTTCAGGAAAGTAAGCTCTAAGCCATAATTGGACGATCCAAAGAGAACCAAAACCGGTTAGCCCACTACCATCTCTCAATTGATCTAGAGTCAAATAAATACCTCTATAGATGACCGACAAAATAAAGGAAGAAAGAGAGAGAACTTGCTTTCCAGCAGCGATTTCTTGGGCAAGCTTAATGTAGCTCTTAACATGTCTTTTAGCAGGAAGACAAAGAACGAATTTACAAAGCAAGTAATATATAAAAGCTAAATGTTCGAGGGAGTTTGGAGGATCATCGGTCTCCTTTAGCTTTGTGTAAGCACTGATGAAAACATCGTAATTCTTATTGGTGTCATAGACCATGTCACGTTGCTGGGGTAACACTATATTGGCCGATATAAGCTTGTAAGTGGAGAAAGACCCGTCAAAAGAGAGATGTCTAATAAGGTAATGGTGAGTGTGTCAAAAGGAAAAACAAAATTGTTATATTCCGTCGACCAAAAGAGAAACGACGAGATGAGCAAGCTAGGTTCTTGGTTAGGGATCCTAGTGCTCAAATCTAGGAAATCTTATATACCAACATCAGAAAAAAATTTCTTTGACTCAGGATGAATGATCACCCTGTTGTGCACTTAATGAATTTATCATCGGTCAAAGACCATGAAGTAATAGGACTCTTAGACGAACGAGTAGAAATATTGAGTTCTTGAGACAAAGGCAAATCACCAGAAAGGGGGAAGGAATTTAAAACGGCTATATCCTCAGGAGCAAGAGAAGGAATGTTCTCAAAAATAAAACAAGAACAAAGAATGAATGATCTTAAATCAGAAGCACCGCCCCAAGCCAGATATCCACTCCGCACTTCATATGATTTCATTACCTTATTAAACTCTGCATAAGATGCATTTACTTCCCCCTTGATATCATCATCGCCCTTGATCTCACGAATCATGACGAATAATAGAATAATACTCACCGAAGTAAAGAAGAAGAGAACCTAGACGATAGGAGAGTAAAGCCATCTCTGAGCCAAAACTATGTTTTAAATAGAGAACTTTTGTTGTCGCATTAAATGCGGGATCCGAAAAGGATATGGATAGAGAGTATAAACAGCTCGATAGTATGACTTCTCATAAAGTTGTAATGATTAGGTTTTTAAAATAAGGAAAAGCGGTCAAATCGCGTCAGATGTGGTCACATTGTCATTAAAAAAAGCGTTCTTCGATCACCGCATGGGGGGCAAATTGTTAGCCAAAATAATGGCTAACCAATCAATAATCGACACATAGACATAGCGGATATTACCGATGGATTGTTTATTTAATGCTCTGATCGTTCAATCCAATTGGTCAATCAAATGTTGATGTGCAGAGAAGAAGCATCGGGCAAATGCAATTGAGATGTATGCAAGGAAGAGTCATCAGCCAAAGGCGATTACGAGGCATGCAGGGAAACATCATAGACCAAGCGCGATTGTGATGTGTGCAATGGAAGATCATCGGTCATATGCGATCGTGATGCTCTTATTGACCAAAGAACTGGATTTGGGGAAGTGGTTATAGCACGGTTACGGCACGATTACGGCACAATCTCCTTCAATTGTGCCATGATCAAGCCAGGTGGGAACGGTTATTAGCGCCCATAGGATATTACGGCACACTTTGTAACTAGTCTACGCGCTTGGAATCTTTGTTTACATTCCCATTGCTATCGTTTTCTTAAAGTTTTATTAAATTAATGGAATCTTTCATGTTGTTTGATGTTCTTCTTTTGTTTTCTTAGAATAGTTTAGGTTATTTGTTTCTTATTTAATTCCTATCGAATTTAAGTAGATTAGTTGCTTATAGTAGATTTATATTCGCTTTTCTTTGATTTAGTTGCTTTTAGGATGATATTTATCGTTTTCTAGGTTTAATTGCTTGTTTTAGATGAATTTATCATTTTAAGTAGATTTAATTAATTTAGATGTATCACCAATAATTTAGATTTATCTCTACAGAATTCCATAATTATCATTTTTTACTGTATTTCAAATTAATTTGACACCTCCTTCGACCTGAGTTCGAATTACACGTTCTTGATTTTGACTTTTCCATTCAACGGCAAGATCTACACGCTAATAGTAATGAAAATAGACCGTTGTAAAATCAAAAATAAAATATAGCTGATATGCAATTTTTTAATTTTTTGCCGGTTTTTGACGTATTATTATTTCCGGTCTATGTAGACCAGACCGGACCGAAACCTCAAGGAGATATTGGTTCGATCGAACAAACCACAAGACACCGAGAGAGCTCGTCGCCATGGCCTTCACGCAGCAGCGGCCTTTTCGCAGCAGCCATGGAGACTGGGTTTGCTCGCGCTACATAGATAGCGTTAGGGGGGCAGCCAGAGAGAAGAGAGGAGGGCATATACCACACCATTATGGGATGGCAAGGCGACGGGTGCTGCTGCTGCTGAAGCCCTTCGACGTATACCCACCAAGGCCCCAGCCACCTCGCCCCCTCGCCGCCGGCAACCCCAACGCCAGCGCCAACGTACTCAGTTCCTCCTATCATGCCTTCATCTCTTGTTACTAACTTATATAATTGATAAGCTAGAACACTCCTTCTATGAATCTAGATTTTGGACTCTCAGTGTTTGAGGTAATGCTGCTGAGAGATATGTGCTTGCATTAGTGGGACTAAAAAACATACAATTCTTCTGTTGGGTTCGCAGGTTTTGAGGTACTTGGATGACAGATGTAAGGTTCACAAGAACACCATCAGCTACTGTGAGGAGGTTATGCGGCTAAAAGATCTCGAATGGAATGCTATCTTTCGGAGCAATTTGTCCCGGCCAATTCACGGCGTGGATTTTGTGGTGACTGTTGGTGGAGATGGCACTCTCTTGAAGGCTAGTCACTTTCTGGATGGATCGATCCCTGTGCTCGGAGTCAATTCCGATCCTACGCAGGTGGATGAGGTTGCGGCATAATGAACTCTAAACATGTTCTGGTTGTTTGGAAGTGCTTAGCTATGTTCTTTATATGGGATGTTTATTGCTATGGTGTGTGTGTGTGTTTTTTTTTTCTTTTTTCTTTTGAGTTTTTGCAGGTTGATGAGTTTGGTGACGAGTTCGATGCGACCAGGAGCACAGGCTATCTCTGTGCTGCAACTGCAGGGAACTTTGAGCAGGTGTGTATTGTTGTATTGTTAGCAGAGTTCATTCAATATGCTCGTGTTGCATGGTTGGCTATGATAGTATGATGTTCTTGAAATTAATTCTGTATCTAGTATTAAATTTTCGTGTTTTTATTTTTAATTGTTCTTCTGATACTGGCTTTGACGTGGCCGGGTGCGCAAATTTCTGGATTTTGAGTTTCTTAAATATGTTTGACTGTTGAATTTTCACAATGTGTATAGATATTAGATGAAATCCTCGAGGGAAGCAGGCAACCTTCTGAGCTGTGCAGGATATCTATAGGCGTGAACGATCGTAAATTGCCGACAAATGCTCTCAATGACATTTTGGTTGCACACCCTTGTCCTGCAAGTGTGTCTCGGTTTTCATTTAGGTAGGTCATTTTCCGAGTTCAATACAAACAGACTCTTAGAACTTAAATATTTGAGAATCTTCATTCTTCTGCCAACGAAAAGTTTGTAACCTTTCATTCAGAATCAAAAGTGAGGGGGAAAAGAACTCTTCTTTAGTCCATTGCCGATCAAGTGGTCTCAGGGTGTCAACTGCTTCAGGATCAACAGCTGCTATGCTTTCAGCTGGAGGATTTTCCATGACTATTTCGAGTTCAGACCTTCAGTACATGGTAAGAGAACCAATTTTGCCAAGAGATGCTGATCTCACCGTGATGCATGGGTTAATTAAAGCCGGTCACTCGATGCATGTCACTTGGTATAGCGAAGAAGGTACCATATATGTCGATGGTTCCCACGTAACTTATGCCATCAAACATGGAGATTTAATCGAAATTTCGTCAAGGGCTCCCCTGTTAAAAGTTTACTTGCCCCAAAATCTACTGTGACTCTGTATATTATCAATGTTCTCAATGAATCAACTTTCAAATTCGGATGGCTCATTTCAAGTGTCATCACTCTGTTTTGTAGAGGCTATTCGAGATGTTTCTCTTTCAAAACTTCTGAAAAATATGAAGGATATGAATTTGGTAGAATTGTCAGCTATAAGATCCTTTCTTTCTACAGTCATTCACAAGTCGTTCCAAGAAAAGAACCAACTATGGGGCGGCCACTATTTACTTTCTTACAGGATAAATATCTGGAACAAGAATAGAGCTATGACAGTTATTCGGATTAAAATAGCTCCGAATATAATGTAGGCAAAACATTTCCATGGCATGTGGCAGGTAAGAGCATACTATGAAAATGTGATGCATTCAATGAGGTTAGCTGCATCAAAGCAAGCACAGTATGTTCTCTGCCATGTTCTCCCAGAATAGAGGTACTGAATGAAGCTTTTTGTCTGAAGGTTCCCCATAGAGAGTTGGAGACTAGGAATGGTTGATATTAAAGCCGATACAGCAATTAAAGAACTGCATTCTCAGAGAACTATGATTCCGAGTACTTTTACCGTAAAAACTTTACACTGCTGACAGGAAAACTAGCAGGACAAAATAAGAGTAGATAGCTTGTCTTATCTTTTCTAGCCTTTACAACACACCGGAGCATCCGAATTCCAGGAGACCTAAGAGGCCCATAGGCGGGTATGAGAAAATCAGGGGGTGTTTGGTTGGTGAAACCACCAATTCAATGGGATTGTGGAATGCATGCATAAGATGGTACATGCATCGGATAGTAGATGCACTTGTTCGGTTGCTCCAATGATTTTGAAGCATGGGCCTAGGGATACATGTATCATTGTTGTTTGGTTTACCTTTTGGATCAACTGATGCACCCTGATCATTTGTGTGTCTATATATATATATATATATTAATGTTCACAACTTTATTAAAAATATATGTGTCATAGTAAAATAACTTTATTGAGATTAAAATAATATTTATATAATTTTAATATTTATATAACTTTATTGAATATATTTTAATATATTCATGAGATGTATAAGAGATGCACCGAAATAGGTGTATCACATAAAACAGTTATTTTGAGTGTTTCATACTATGCATGGTTTTGGGGCTTTGTTGCATGGTTGGCGCATGCAACACCAGCTGCAACAAGGAATTGGTGAATCAGGGTCCATGACGCGCCAACCAAACAGCCCCTTAACTACCTCATCTGTACTTACAAAGAACCAGACGGAAACAATGGAAGTGCAATCAACATGAAAACTTTGGTGCACTGGACAATCACAAAACCAATTCTAAAATTTCATGAAGGGGAAAGGTTGGCATCATCACAGATAACTCTCCAATAAGAGTATTTATATCTGATCATGGAAAATCAATATGAATCAAACCGTTAAAACACTTTCCCACCGAACATTTAGGTCAGGTCAGAAGACCTGTACTATATTTATCTCAAAAGAAACATATGCAAAAGAAGAATTGAAAAGTCCAAGTGCCAGTTTGTTATGTATAACCAATGGTAATCTCTACAAGTAATCTTCTACAGGGATTGCATTTTTTCTTCTCAAGACATTCTCTTAGGCCAAAGAATATCATCTCTTCATGCATGCATCTAATCACAACCTCCGTCCTTTCATGAGAAGGGACCGAGAGAACAACAGCAGTGACGAGAGAAAGATTCTAGCTCTCCTTCCTTTTCATAACCTGCAATGTTAATTTTATTAGTTAGGACAAGCTTTTATTGCAAAAGGTTTAGTAGAGATTAAGGAGACAAATGCTGGTGATGCAAATAGAAATATTTGCCAGCAGACAGCATGCCTGCAATTTCTTCCATTTACTCTCTAGTGTTACATTTAACCATTGGTATATAGAGAGAGGGGGTATGATAAGCGTTTTTGTTAACAGAACAACAACCAAATAGAAAAGACCGACGTGAGGAAGAGCTTTACGTGAACATATGCGTGCGGTTGCGGGATAGCTGAGGCCGCTTCATGGGAGAAATTATGAGATTACGCAATGTAGCAGCAGGATTGCTCAAACCGGCTCCAAACATAGGGTTTACTGGTCTTCTGGTTCCCGTGTCAGCAGGTGCAGGACCTGTTCTTGCTGGCGATCCTCCAGAAAGCTCAAAAGCAGTTGAGTTGGAATTTTTCTGTCTCGTTGAGGGCCAAATGTCCTCTCTCTTCCCTGGAGTTTCAGGAGTGAACCCATCTGCGAAATATAAATCACCTTGTATTTTTGGGAGTGCATAAGAAAATAATTATTTAGTATTCTTTCTTAGAACCAGTTCAAGGTTCAGAAAATGTTTTAACTTTTCCAGAGAGAAGATCTTTAGCTTATAGATTCGAAAATTTCTGGATGAAAGAATGAGCTCATAAAGATCGATATGATTATCAAATCACCTTGTCTGAGAGGGTCCCTCCCATCCATCGTATTAGCTAGGCCTGAAAACAAGTCTGGCTCGGATCTTGGGAAGAAGTTTCCTACAGGTTGGATAGCTGAGCGCTTCACTGACTCATACTCACTTCTTAATTGATCATACATCTCATCAAGCTTCCTCTTTTGTCTAATAGTCAAAGCAATCTCATAAAAAGGATATTTTTAATATATGCAGTCAAGAATGATGATGGGTGAAAATCTTTGCTTGATTCTCAATGAAATTTAACTTGGATAGTGATGAAGATTCACCTGGATTTCTCGGCATACTTTTCTTGTATTTCCTGCTTATCTTTAGATAAGCTCTCCATCTCTTGTTCCATCATTTGGCACCTTTTAGCCATTTTCTGATATGCAGTATGCACTTGCTCCAATTTCTCTGAGAACTTTTCTTGCATAGCCTCACATTTCTGCCTGCACTGCCCAACAATCTTGTTCATTTTGTACTGCATCTCTAGTTCCTTTTGGCCAATGTAGAACATCACACTTCGATAAGCACTCTTCATAACTAAAATCTGTATGTTAAAGAAAGACAGAGGACCTATCCTCGCATTTACAAATATCATTTTGTAAGCAATAAAAACACCTGGTTAGGTTCAATAATTTATATGTACTCATGGAATTAGTTGCCTACCTTTAAACATAGTCAAACTAGCACTATCAAGTCTCTTATGGCAGTTCCTTCATGAAAACAGGGCCCGGAAAGCAGGAGACTAAGATATTGGATTCAAAACAGATTTGAGAACCCAAAGGATACGTATCTGTGGAGAAACCCCTGCCATTGCCACCTGCAGCAGAATATGATTTGTGATGTATTAATTGGAAAAATGCAATTATCTACTCAAGACATTCTTAAATGGAATGTTCTCTTACATTTGTCCATTCATCGCCTGGATTTATATCCACTGGTCTCATGAGGCTGAGAGGCCAAAAAGCACATCATAGTGTTCAATGGAAAGATTACACAGTATATGCAGATAAAAGACAAAAGCATGCAATAATTCATAAGAAATCAGTGCCACTGTTTTCATTGGAATATTAAGCCTGACAATGCCCAGCTGGGAAGTTATAGGAAACATTCTCTTAAAACTGAAGGAAATCATGAACTCCGGATCTTAGCTTTCAAAAAGTAAAATTCGCACCTTTTAGAGAGCACTTGATCGCAAATAGGGCATGCAGCATCGTTGCTGAGTATTTTGCTAGCATCTTCAGGGCCTTTTCTCATAGGTTAAAGATACTTGAAACCTACATCCTTGATCTACAAATACTTATACACTGGAAGAAGTAACACACCAAAATGATGTATGGATACACAAAAGATGACCACAAGTGGTGGTGATGGCTTTCCCCTCCAACTCCCGCCAGCATGCGTTGCACCTCATTTCATACTTTGGGCTCTTAATTCCATGGGCTTAGGAGATATGCAACCTGACCATACAGATTATGTCAGGATAAAGGTTATTTTGGCCAATTTATTGAGAAGGAAAGCACCTTTAAGTGACATAAAGGGTCCCTCTTATACCTTATGGCGGCCGATAAGAGAGTTGATCAATTGGTAGGAGTTTGAGATAGGTTAGAAGTTTAGGACCTATCCAGAACATTACATAAAAAACGGAATATGAGAATATAATTGCATGTCATTTACCTGCAGAATGTTAAGTAGAGCAGTACCAATACTCGTTTAAATATGGCAAAAATTCATAAAATGGTATTTGGAAAATCAGAACAGTTTCAAGCCTAAATAGAAGCAGACACGTTTAATATCCTCAAATCATGAGCAACGCACATCTCGGTGACAGATTAAGTTCCTACCCTAAAATCACAACCTTATATGTCAAACGGTAGGAAAGAAAGTGTAAGATACAAAATTTACTTAAACTCTTCAGAAATTCTAGAAAGAACTCATCATATCTGCATTCCTTCCTGAGAAAAAACACACAAAACCTTTGAGGAGCCAGGATTACCAGCAAGTAATATTTTCTGGGTTAAGGTACCCAGGGTTTACTGAAACTTATCATTAAACCTTACAAGCTATGTCCTCCGTGCTTCTCTATGAACTATTTATTGACCAGAAAGAGATCAAAATCCAAAATACTACACCAATTCCGAAAAATAGCGATGTTACGCGAGATTCGATCGGGAAAACCCTAGAAGGAACCAAATTTCCATCATCGATTTGATGGAACAACACCAGG
>OY986968.1:20907162-20993193 GCA_963920575.1 Narthecium ossifragum
TTTTTTTTTTGCCCTTTTCCCCTCCCTTTTTGTGTTCAAGGATAAATGGATGGTAATTTTAAATGGACCATCATTTCTACTAAATACATCACAAAATCTTATTTTTTTTATTAAATTTAAAAGAAAATATTCAAAAAGCACTTGTCTTTCATCCTCACCCATCTCCTTTTCCTCCACCCCTCCTCCATCTCCACCAACTACGGCAGCCACCGTCGACATCTCTACCCATGGCACCCTCCGCTTGCCATCGCCGCCACCTCTACTTGAGACTTGAGCCATCGCCCCACCCCCGACCACCATCATCTCATCCTCACAGTCAACCCCCCCCGCCCCCGGTGACAGCCACCTCCACCATGGCAACCCATTGCCGTCGCCTGCCCTCCACCCCCCGCCCCTCGGTGATAGCCACCCGGGCCTCCCCTTCCCCACAACCCATCACCATCGCCTACCCTCCACCCGCGATCCGTCTCGCCCCCTTCATCCCCACACCACCACCACCATCACCAACCTACTTCTGTGAGGACCTGTCCCTCTACCCCTGTGGCTCGTTGTAGACTGCAAGGGCAAGTTGGTAAAATTGCGTCTTGTTGGTTTGTTTCACACCCGCGTGTGCACACACTGATCTTGTTTGTGTTAGTGCTTGATTAGAATGATTAGGTGGACATAGGATCGGAAGATCCCAGCTCGGGCGCGCGGAAGCTTGCTTTTGAGCAGCTGACGGCCCGTGAGCGATCGATCGCTCCAAGGAGCGATCGATCGGACTCGTGAGCGAGTCGGTGGATTTTTGACCCGTTCAGATCGATCCAGCCTGTCTCGGATCGATCCGACTTGGTGTTGGATCGATCTGGACTGGCTTTTCCTTCGCGAGCGATCGATCGCTCCTTGGAGCGATCGATCGGACTCGGCGTCGGTGGCTTTTCTGCTACGCGAGGACGGCCGCCGTTGGCCGTCGCTCTCCTCTGTCAGAAGGGGAGGACTTTCCCTCCCCTCCTTTCACTTTCTCCCCTCTTTTCCGGCTGCCCCCTCCCCCTTTCCTCCTTTTCTCCTCCCCCTCCTTCCTCCTTCTTCTTCTTCTTCTTTCTCCTCTCCCGAGAGCTCTGTTTTCTTCTCCTTTCTCGCCGGCGAGCTTCTTCTCTTCCTTTCTTCCTCCTCCGGCCATCATTTTGGGTGTTCTAAGGCTCGTTGGATCCATGGCGACGAGAGGAAGGCCCATGGTGTGGTTTGGAGTCTTGTTGGTGTCTGGTTTGCGGGGATCAACCGGGTTTAGCGTTCTTCGGTAGGTTTTCTACCTACAAGTGTTCTTTAATGGGTTTCTGTAAATCTAGCCGTTGGATCTTGTTGATCTTGGTGTTGTTAGATTCCTCATGCCTAGTAGAATTTCTGATATAAGTTTCATGATCTTTGGTTGAGATTTTAGTAGGATCTATGCATGATTAATCTTGGATTTTCCGGTTTCTGCTGTTCTTGAAGAACAGCCGGCTTGCGGCGAGTTTTTCGGCCGGTACGTACATGATCTTGGGTTGTGATGAACATAAGAGTTGTAGATCTTTGAATCTACTCTCTAACCCAACTGATTTCATAATTTTCCAATTTTTCGACGATTTGTTATGAATTGATTACTGGAGGGCTGCGTTGCAGCAATTAATTGGTAAGTTAGTTTGATTAACGGTTTTGATTAGTGTTTTTCCGTTAATCCAACCGTTGGATGATTATGGATTTTGGTTATGTTGATCCTGGTATGTACATCTACTGATGGCTAAGTTGGATCTTGAATCCGACGTCGTTTGGATGTCGGATCGACGGGGTCAATTAGCCTCTAAGTAGAGGTTTCGGGTGTTTTGAATATAATATTATATTTCGGATTATAATATTATATTGTTTACTGTTCATCATCGTTTTCGGGGCTGCTTCCCATCGCAGGAGTCCGCGGTTGATGGTCGCGGTACCGTCGTAATGCCGGGACCCGCTGCAGATTGGCTGGCAGCGGTCGGTAGTACTGCTGCAGCGATCCGGTAGACTTATATGATGTTTGTCATATTGTTGCATGCTTTACTTCTTATCTGTGTATATTCATAGTATGCATTTCCCTGTTGTACATTAGTTGCATTGGTTAGGGCGTGGGTGATCTGTGGGTCGCCGTCCCGAGGCTGGAAGCTCGAACTTAGCCCCAGGACCGGAGTTGGGTAGTTTGGACCCGGCTCGAATTGTAGTGTCCAGTCAAACTTGATGATAGGCCTAGATGACTGGTGCACTCGTTGATTGATGATTGTAGAGGTCGTGTCGGCCTCGAGTCGAATCTGAGGTGTAGCCGGTGTCCGGTGTTCTTAAACTCTTGAGTAGAGAAGTTGCCTACTCAGTGGTGTCTCTTCCCACCAAATAGTGTTCTGTGTCCTGTTGAGAGTCAGCAGTGTTGTTTCCTGCTACTGAGTGTGACCTGACATGTGATCAGCCCAGCTAGAAGACCATGATCGTGGGCCTCAGGGACACGCGGTGGGGTTATGGGACCCCTGTATACACCCAGGTTCTACGTGAGGGTGACACTGTTGCGTTTCCCTCTTTCTTCTGTGTGTCGTAGTGTAGAACCCTACTGAGCTTAGTGCTCACACCTACCCGGGCTGCGTTTTGCAGGTGCAGGCGTCAGTTCTTCTTCTGTGGCCCCCACCGGGCAGTTGGTCGGCGGTGTGGCGGCGCCTGGTGGACTTTGAGAGGTGGTGATCGTTTTACTGCTTTTACCTTATGTTAGTTAGTCTCTTACGGGAGTAATGTTGTATTTGGATCTTCCCCTCTCCGAGGATATGTATATTAAATCTTTTATGAGTTTGTAAATTTGTGGTTCGATGTTTCATTAAATTAATGTCTTTTAATTGAGGGTGCTTTTGGTGAATTGTTAGGAAGACCAATAGGTTAGAGGGAACCCTCGCCAGCTTTTCTTTCGCATTTCGTTAGGTTCCGGTTCGCGTTGCCCAGCCCGGTTGGGATTTTGAGGGTCGGGGCGCGACAACTTCCCTCCAGTAGTGACCGCCAGCACCTCCACCCGTGCCTCCACCCCCCAGCTACAATCACCTCCACCCGGTTTCCCCTTCCCCACAACCCATTGTCGTCTTCGTCGCCTACCCTCCACCCGCGATCCGCCTCGCCCCCTTCATCCCCATACCACCACCACCATCACCAACCCCCTTCCCTCCGGTAGTGGCGCCTCCGCCTGTGCCTCCAACTCTTCCCCTCGCCACCAATGCCTCAACCCTGCGAACCTCCATGTCACCGCAGTCGCCGCCAGCACTGCCGACCTCCAGCACCAGGTCCGGTCCACCACCAACATCACACCAAATTGAGAAGAAAAAAGAAGGGTAGTTTGGGAATTAAAAAATATTATGGTGTATTTAGTGAAAGTGGTGGTGCTTTTAAAATCAACCTAATCGGATGGCTTGGGATTAAAAACTTGATCCATGTCGACTAACTTAAGTCAAAATATATAATTGTCAATAAATTATATTGAATTTTGTTCTTTAGATATTAAGGGAAAATGGGCATGCCAATAAGTTTAGTTTCTTGATGGGACAAGGTGACCCAAATAAACATTTAGGGAGGCATTCAGGTGCATGATACAATAATAAAAATAAACTTATAAGTGTATCCACTTGTATAGATATATATAATTATCAAAACATATAATTGCAATCAGAATAAGTGTATTTACCCCTTCTCTGTTCTCATAATAGACGAGTAGCTCGAGCTCCACTCGAATCTAAATCAGCTAAGCTCCCGTTTGACTCAAAACTAAATTCAAGCCCAGCTCAATCAAGCTCTAGCTGTAATTAAGGTTCTAACTCTAGTTAGCATTTCTTTTTTTTTACTTTATTTAATTTTATACATAAAGATCATAGTTTGGAAATTAAATGTGTTCAGTGGTGGATTGATCGATGATTGGATAAACATGTTTCAATTCAAATTTAGCAAATCAATCTCAAATCATGTTGGATTTCAAGCTTGTTTTGAATTTAACAACATTTTAAGTTTTGATGAGTAGACTAATTAAAATTGATACACTAAGGGCCTGTTTGGCCAATGGGTGGATCCGGAATCCGCCCACGGATTCCGAAAACGGCGTCCGCTCGTCCCGAGCAGACGCCGAAAATGGGATCCGCCCTTGGGGGGATCCCATTTTCTAGGATCCGAGGCCGATCCAAACGCGTGGATCCCGCGGACGGGATCCGCATATCCCTCTCATCCCTTGGATCCCAGCGGATCCAAGGCAGCCAAACATGCCCTAATTATCAAGCAGCTCGTATAGGCTCGAGCTTGGCACAGTTTGAAATAAGCTCAAATCAAATTTCGTTTGAAAATAATCAAGACGAGCTTGATCGCTAATGTTATGTTCATAATTAATTTCCACCCAAGCTTGATCAAGGCTGCAGTCCACAGGAATCACAGGTGATAGTGACCGACATGGTGCTCTTCTGCTTGAAATTTGAAAGGCATGCATATATATACGATACAGAAAGCGAGCTCTAACCGTTGCAACTAATAGTGATATTATACACGCCATTCGCACAGCTCCCAGGACTGATCCTCTTATGGCGTCAAAGCATACCTGAGATTGACCTATGACTCTGTGAGCTGGTGCTTCTTGAAGAGGGTGCTTGAGAAGATGGAATTCCCCGAGAAGTGGATCAGTTGGGCAATGGAGTGCGTCACTACTACTCGGTTTGGGATGATCATCAATGGTAGGACTTTTGGGTTGTTTCATTCAAAGAGAGGACTGAGGCAGGGGGATCCCATATCCCCTTACCTCTTCATACTGGTCCAGGAAGTGCTTACCCGCCTACTGACACAACCTCTGCTTGCTCTAGAGGGTGTGAGGTTTGTTCGTAGCCCTACTTGTATTACCCATCTTTTATTCGCTGATCACTGTCTCTTTGTGACAAAAGCAGGAAGGAAGGAGGCTCAAAAACTTAAGAATGTCATGCTGCAGTTTCAAAGGTTAACAGGATTGGAGTTAAATCCTGACAAATCGAGCGTAAAATGTTCACCCAAAACCTCGGATAGGCGCAATAGGCGGACTGAGAAATTCCTTGGCTTCAGTGAGAAAGGCGTGTGGAGGTATTTAGGTATGCCACTGGATGTCAAGCGGCTTAAGACTTGTGACTTCAATTTATTGTCGAAGATGTGGAAACCAGATTGGGGTCATGGCAAGCACCGAGGTTGTCGTAGGCAGGGAGGGTAATGTTGATCCAGTTGGTGATTCAGGCGCTTCCAGTCTACCTTATGTCGGCTACACCTGTGCATGTCTCAGTTCTGAAGGTGGAGATGTTGACAAGGCAATTCCTTTGGGGAGGCAAGAGGGGTGGGATGCCTATTGTCAGCTAGGACAAGGTTTGCAGGCATAAAGCTCAAGGTGGACTAGGACTGTGAGATCTTTGTTGATGGCAGAAGGCTCTGTGGATGAATAGGGCAACAAGACTCCTACAACCAGATGATTCTCTTTGGACAAAAAAGGTGAAGGCAAAGTACCGATTCCAAGATGTGCTCCCCCCACTTAAAGCTCCGACACTGGCATCTGTCCAATGGAAGTCGATCTGCTGTGCAGGCAGACTGCTTCGACAAGGGCATGCGACCCCAAATTGTGAAGCTGATGTGTTCGATGACTGGTGGATGATGGATGGCCCGCTCCGAACATCTGGATGTATGTACCAAACCTGTAGCCCGATGGAGGTATGTTCTCTTCTTGATCAAACCGGTCAGTGGTGTAAGGAATCTCTCACCTCCTTCTTACACCCGATCTAGTTGATTATGTGATGTCTTTTCCTATTATTTCTGGTGACACATATGAGCCCCCTAGGTGGGCTTGGTGCTCGACTAGGTGTGTTTCATCCGGTTCTTGTTACCGATTTTTGGAGGACCTGGAGCTACGCCGCGAGGAAGCACAAAGGAACTGGTGGCACCTCTGGAGGCTGCCAATTGGGCCAACAGTCAAGAACTTCCTTTGGCGATTATACCATGGGAAGATTGTAGGAAAGCTATGCTAATGCCTCTGGGTCTGGTGGAAGAAGAATCCTGCGTCTTGTGTGCATCGGAGGAGGAATCGGCCAATCACATTCTTTTCTCCTAAGAGTTTGCTAAGTCCGTTTGGGAACAGATTTTGGGAAGTACAAGGTTGAATGTTGATTTGCTAAGCTTGGATTACTGTCAAGGCATCTTCCAGAAATCTGGCAAGGATACAGACTCTCGGAGGCTTAAGTGTTTGATTGCTTACTCTCTATGGCTTCTGTGAGGACCCGTTCCTCCAACCCGGTCCGACTGCTGTAGGTCGAGGGCTTGGCTTGGTTGGTTTTGGCCCGGTTGGCATTGGGTTGCGATCGGTTGATCGCATCGCTGTTTTTGGACCCCAAGGGCAATTTAGTAAATTGCGCCTTGGTGGTCAGTTTCACACCCGCGTAGTGCACATACGGCCTTGATTGATGTACATGATTGAATAGATCTAGTAGGAGCGTTCGCGATCGTCAGATCCGGATGAGATCGCGACTTGGAGCCAATTCGGATCTAGTCCGATCAGTTGGCTCGTTTGAACCGGCTTCCCTTTCTCTCTTCCGCGGCAACCCACCCTCTCTCCCGCGACGACCCCTCTCCCTTCCCCGGCGGCCTGGAGAAGGCGGTGAGGTCCCCTCCTCCTCCTCCTTCCTCCCCTCTCTCTCTCCGGCGGCAACCCTCTTCCTTCTCCGACGACGGCTGCGGCTGTGGGAGGCCTCCGACGGCTCTCCGACGAGCTGGAGATGGCGGCTTCGACAGAGGACGGCGGATCAAGGTAGATTAGCAGTGGATTAGCATGTGAAGGTAGGGTTTCTACCTTGATCTTTAGGATATGCTAGATCTAGGGTTTGTTTGTTGAATTAGTTGATTTCTATGCTCTAATTAGTCTCTTCATGCATGTTCTTCATCTAGTAGATGTTTTTCGGATTTGATTGCGATTTAATTGGGTTTTCTAAGCATTTATTCCCGGATTTTATTGTATCTCTGTTCTTCGATGAACAGTCGTGTTCAAGCTCGGTTTGTGAGCTGTGTGAGCATGATCTCGTGAAACTTTCAAGATAAAAGTTGTAGATCATCGAGTTCTCTTTCGATTAGCGCTAGTTTCGTGATTTTTGGATTTATATACGATTTTTGGTGAATTGTTTTCTAAACTGCTGCGAAACAAAGATTAGGAAATTTATTAGTAAAATATGTGGAAATTAGACACCAATTAGATAAGATTCTTGGGCTGCATGCTCCTAGTATGCTAATGTACATTTGCCCAAGTTTGATTTCCAATTCGACGTTGTTTGGACGTCGAATTGATAAAATTTCATCGCCTCTAACTAGGGTTTAGTGTAGAAATCCAGAAATTAGCTTGATAGTGGAATTTCGATGTTTTATCGTGTTTGATTCTTCGGGGTTCATGCGATTGGTATTCCTAGAGATCTCGAGGGCTAGCATGTTCTAATTAGTGGTTTTTAGATGATTTATTGTTTGATTTTTCGGCATGTTTAGTTAGATATAAATCATCCTTGTTTAATTAGCAATTAATTGCATGTCATGCTTATTTAGATGTATACTTAGCTTGTGGCTGAACCAAGGGAGTCACGCCCCTTGGGATGTTTAGATAATTAAACGGGTCGAAGGTGTGCCCTGGACTGTATACACTATATTTATTGTTGTTGTCGTGATTGCGTGGCCGGGGTTGTGCCCCCGTTGTAGAAATTGTGGTTGACGGTTGTGGACGTCGTCGTAATGCCGAAATTTTGATTAAATGTGTTGTTACTTGTTTACGGCCCATGGGCGCCGTTATAATGTTGGGTTATTGTAGTTTAGACCTTTATCTGCTTTATGCATGTTTACCCCTTGGCGAGCTGTAGGCTATGCCTAGCCCTGTATGTTGTGATGTCATATTATTGCATGTATGAATTTCTCTTGATGTGCGTGTAAGCATTGCATGCATTTGATTGCATTAGAAGCATCAGACTAGGTGGTAGGCGATGGATTCGATCGTCGATCCGGGGTTCTCGGGTAGCCCGGATCTAGCCCTAAGACCGGGGTTTGGGGTAGTCGAGGATTAGGACGTGATTGTCATCAATGATCATGTTTGATATCATTCGAGGATTATTAGGTAGTCGGACTGGAATATTGTATTATATTGTTTGAGGTTTAGAGGTCGTGTCGCTCTCCCCGACCGTGTGCTAAGGATGTAATCGATGTGTTCCCGATGTGGTCCCTAGGCAGTGGTATCCCTGCTGGGTAAGGGTGATCCGGCATGGTACTGTTCCCCTGTTAGTGCTTAGGGTGATTTTGGTAACATGTTCAAGAGAGAGGTTCATGATAGGAGCCCTTGGGACATCGATGAGTTATGGGGCCCGAGACATACCTTAGACTCAGGTGGAAAGCGACACTGTTGTGTTCCCTTTCCTTTGTGAGTGACGTAGAGTAGAACCCTACTGAGCTTTGTTGCTCACTCCTACCTGGGCTGCATCGGCGATGCAGGTCGATGCAGTTCGTTCTTTTTCAGGTAGTTGCGGCTTGGAGGCGGCACTCCCCTTGGTGGTGTGTAAGATCGAGGATATCATCACTTTATCTCATCCAATTGATGTACAACTTTGAATGTATAAATTGTAATTTGAAGGAGAAATGTATTTGTATTCCAATTTGATGTAATTTGATAAGAGATTGCTGTACTTAGAGGACTTGAATCATTATTGTATCTTTTTAAAGTTAATTTGTATTATGATTTGATGATAGGATAGTTTAAATTAATTGTGAATATTATAATCGTGCACCAGGTTTAAAAGTGATGTTTACAGGGGAGGCTCTCGCCGTTTGATTTTAGAGTTTAGGACCCTCACGCCCCGGACTGAATGGGTTTTCTGGGTGGGAGTGTGACAGCTTCTGTGGAAGAATAGATGCCAGTCTGTTTTTGGAGAGGAAAGTTACACTGTCAGTAGCATAGTGTATGCAATTAGGTGGCAAGTCAAGGAGTTTCTGCTTCTTAGCCCCATGCAACCTTATGTGAATGAGAGGGGATGGGATGGAATTAGAATTCAATCGGATGCATCCTTAGAGCTGAATGGCAAGAATGTTGCAGGCCTTGGTGTGGTTTGCTGGGACAGGGAAGGCATTAGGAGGTGGGAGGTTATGTCAGTGAGCAGCACTTCTTCCATTGTTAAAGCAGAGTTGCCGGCCATTATGTTTGCTCCATAGGAGGCGCGCCAAGAAGGGGAGACTACTGTCATTCTTGAATGTGATTCTAAATAGGCGACGTATATGTTGCTTGGGAGGCTTCCGATCATCTCTAATTGCAAGGATGATGTCTTACAGGCTTGGTGGAAGATTAGTAAATTTGTTAGGTTTTCTATTATTTGTATTCCCCGTGAATTGAATGTTAGAGCCGACAAGATAGCTCGTACCACTTGGGGATCTCTAAGTAGGATGCAGATCAGTCATTCAAATTGTAGCTTTGACTTACCTTATATAAAAAAAAAACATCACTCTTGTCTCACTAGATGTGCATCGATCCGTCGTACCATGATGCATGATTGTCTTTAGGAGGATCATTTAGGGCGACTCTAGGATTTTCACTCCCAAAGGTCCTCATTCTTAACAGGGCAGTTCCAGGATTTTCAATCATTGATGTCAAAGAAGAAATATGAGTGAAATAAATATTATAAACTTTAAATTTTAATTCATACTTATCACTTACAAATCAACAAAATCATATATATAAAATAAGTCAAATCATAATCAAAATGAAATCATAATATATTGTGATCACAGTCTATCGATATCATTGTCTCGACAAAAAAAAATTTATACATGAACTTCTACAGTTGTCCTCGGTGAGTTTTCATATTCTGAAATCGTTGTATAATAGCTTCATTAACAATGGTGTTAAATACATATCTTTCAATGTATATAACCAAGCAATCATTCATCCATTGATCTTCCATATGGTTATGCAACCGGTTCTTTACATATTTCATTGCCGAAAAAGCTCTTTCAATACTTGCAGTAGCGACATGTAGAATCAAAGCCAATTTCACTAGCAAATAGATTAAAGGATAAACAAGATCCCTCTTTGTATCTACCAACATTTTAGAAAGATCACCAATTCCATTCAAATCAACAAACTTGTTGCTAGAAGGCATATCAACAAAATAGTTTTGAAGTTGCTGATCAAGTGCCAAGAGCTCTACCTCACAAAATTCATATGGATAAAACTTAGCAAGTTAGATCAATTTTTTCTTATTAAAAGCTGCAAAAGAGTTCTTACGATTCAAACAAGCCACACAAAGAAGCAAATCTATGTTCGTCTATGTAAAACAGTTGTTAAGCTCCTAAAGCTGTATATCAATAACGGTGTAGAACAACTCAATACGATAATAGTGTAAATTTGACACTTATGGAGATTTTCGTCGTGACCTCCCATGAATCACAAATAAATCATTCATGATTGGGATATCAATGCCACATTTCTGCAAAAAAAGGTCACTTCATTCAATAAAATTTCCCATTCATTATCTCTCATTATCTACAATCGTTGCTTAGACACTTTGACTAATGTCATAGCATTCACAATATCTTGATCACTCCTTTGCGAAGCCAAAGACAACTCATTTGTAATTACCAATAAACTTTTCATCAAATGTAAACTGAAGATAAAATCAAAAGAGTGTATTGAGTTTATAAAAAAGCGAGCTTCAATTCTTTGTTCAGAGGGTATACCATCATCTTCAACAATCTCAAGTAGCTCAATCACATAAGGGAATAACAAAATTAAGATCAGAACAATCCCATAATGTGATCCCAACGCGTATCACCAGACCGTTTCAAACTAATTTCTTGATTCAAGCCTCGTCCACTAAAAAGTTCACCCTTATTTATTGCTTCAATAACTTTATTAAATTGTCTACCTCTGAGAATATCTCTTCTTTTAGAAGAGATCTCAACAACATTCACCAAACTAGCAATCAAACTAAAAAGTGAAGTAACATCAATGTGATTTTTAAGCAACGGTCACAAGTGTCAGTCGAAGCTGATGAGCAAAATAATGAACATAAAATGTAGATTTATTGTCACTCAAAATTAAAGTTTTGAGCCCTTTAAGGTCACCTTGAATGTTGCTAGCTCCACCATAACCTTGCTCATGAATTCTTGATAAACTCAACTTGTGTTTAGAAAATAATGCATCAATTGCTGCTTTGAGTGAAAGTGTGGTGGTATCTGCTACATATACAATACCAAGAAACCACTCAGTAACAATTCCCTTAACATCAATTTGTTTTTTCACTGATATATCACGAGACTCATCAACCAGAATTGCGAAAAATTCATTCAATTTCCTTGATTTTAACATTAGTTGTTTCACTTGTGGCAGCATTCACAATATCTTTTGGAATATCATGGCGAGACAACTTGTTATTCTGTGGGGTATTGTTTGACACTACTTCATTAACAGACTCATTGTGATCGGTCAAAAAATTATCGAAATTCAAGAAAATTTCCTTTATTGCTGGAATTATCAGATTCATCATTACCACGCAAAGCTAATCCTTGTCGCAAAAGGAATCTTATGCAATTCATTAAGATATTCAATTTTTCCTTGCTCTGATTTCTTTAAAAAAACACTTTGAATATGTTATGATTGTTTCATTATATCTCGACACTTATTCCAGGCTTTGTTATAAGCACTATTACTCTATTAGCATCTCCAATATGATCATTTAATCTATCTTTTTTTCCAATTTGAAAATCCATTAGTTACGAAAGTATCATCCCCTCGTTTGTTTACCCAGATTAAGCTTAAATAAGTAGCAACATAATCAAAATAATGTATATTTTTCTATGCTATACTTGAGCCAACTTTTATGATCCTTAAACCAAGAAGGATTGAATCAGCGTAATACTTTACAAATTTCTCTCTGCGGGAATTTGTGATTAAGAGGTTGACAAGGATCTTTCTGAAGATATGCTCTTCTAATTTCATCTCAATCATTCGGATGATAACATGAATTTTTTTTTTCTGTAGCCCCAGATCGGCAAGCAATGTGTCTAAGTCAACACGATTGTATTTCAAACAATCTTGCGTAGAACTATCTTGATTTTGAGAATAGTGTTGTTTTGTTGGTGATTTTCTTGTCAAAAATTTGTCCATGATTGCATCGCTAGTAAAATATAAATAACATAATCAATTAAATAAAATCAAGTGTCAACTAACATTAAAAAATACAACACAAGCGTATTAAATAAGAACAAAAATAAATAAAATCACAATTTTTAATGTAGAAAATTGAGCACGAATCAATTGAAAAGTTCAAATCTCACCTCATCAAACAATTTTTTTTTTTGAAAAGTTCAATTTATACGTCACACACACGTGGCTTCAAAATCTACTCCGAAAATAAATCAAACAAAATAAAATAGAACATGGGGTGTTTGGGGAGGGGGAGGGGGAGAGAGAATACCTTGGGGTTTTGGGCAACGGGTTCATGAATCTCACAGTGGTCGTGGTATGTGGAAAGAACCAAACAGGGCTCACAGTGGCTGAGCAAAGGAAAAACCTGGTAATTTAGGGTTTGAAATGGAGAATTAATATAGATATTAGAGGAGAGAGTTGCCCGGCCACCAAGGTGAAGTGGGGTTCTCTTGCTTTTGAGGTTTAGTTAGGAATTAGATTATACTTTGTTAAGTGGGGCCCACCAATTATTGGACTTGGGGTAGTCTTTTTATATTATATTATTTTAAGAGGTGATTTTGTTATTTAGTGGGTGCAATTTGTAGAGATAGGGGTGTCAATTTTCGTCTTTTAGTGGGTGTAATTTTTTTATTTGTTAATAGTGTTAGTCCTAATATTATTTTGATGATATCAATATATGTATGATGATAAAATATTATTTTAATATTTATATCCCTTAAATTGGAAATCATTAAGTTCAATATTTATATGTTTTTGTACTCACGGTCGATGCCGTGGTTGATGCACGGATCGATCGTGGAGACTGGTGGCTGATGTACGGATCAATCGCGGAAGTTGTTCATGGGAAATAGGGCCTATGTGACTTGATTTGGTGAAGCGGCTGTCGAACTAGCTATCGACCTTGAGAAGCCCATTTCCTCACATAGGCTCACGGACGATGTGAAGGCTGATGCGACGGTCGATCCGGACTATGGTTTGAGCGCGATGGATGATGTGGCGGACGATGCGATGGGTCGATCGCCAGTCAGAAATATAGTTGTTAAAGAGCCGTTGGAGAAGGAGAAAATAGCCGTTGGAAGGCTATTTTGGAGGGCTTTGGTGCTCAGCTATAAAAAGGGAGATGCAACAAACTTGCAAGGTGCGAAAGAGGAGCCAAGGAGAAGCTAAGGGATCATTGGTAAATCTTCGTAGCAAGTCTATCCTCTTTATTTGTGAGCTTAATTTTGTAAAACTACTTCAAGTGTGAAGTAGACATTGAGAGAGAGATCCAATAGTGAGTTGGAGAGATTGTAAGGTTGCCAAACACCCGTAAGCTTTGTGGATAGGTTACCAAACACCCATAAGCTTGATGAAAATCTTGTAAGAGATCTTGCAAGTAGTGGAAACTCAAGGAGGACCCTTGAGTGAAGTGGACGTAGGCAAGGTTGGCTGAACCACTATAAAAATATGGTGCAATCTTCCTAACTCATCTTTTATCCTTCATTTACTTGCTTTATTTTATACTCTATTCATTTCCAAGCATACTATTTTATTAGACTCCTCGTCTCTAGGTTTCCATCATCGATTTTCCTTTATAAGGCCAAAGATCAACCCCCTCTTAGACCTTCAATTGGTATCAGAGCTAGGTTTCTATTTTTGTGGTATAACAATCCTTAGAGGATCCTAAATCGAGATGGAAATAATCTACCAATATGCCACCTTATTTCGATGGTTTTATGTAGGGTTCGAAAGTTGGTGTTGATTTTGATTTTAAAACTTTAAATTGATTCTCTTATGATTTCTTTTATGGTTTTATGTGATTCTTCTTTCCCTCCATTATTTTTTTTTATGATGTCAAATGGGGAGAAATATTGTGATGTGAGAAATTAAGTTTTGCCTTATTTGTTGATCTTTTTTATTTTTTAAAGTTTCAAAAACTGATAGATTATATGAGAATAGAATTCATACTAAAATATCATGTTTAATGTTTCTATACAAAAGAGGTACATATGTCAAATTTTACACTTTCATACCTTTTGACTTATAATCAAACATTTTATATCTTTTTAGTGACATATGACCTGCATGCATAAGTGAAATTCACTTTAGAACATATTTTATGAGAAAAATGGATGCATAAATTAAGGGGGAGCTTTCAAGGTTTTATCATCATAATTTAAAAGGTTGCCATCATGAAAAAGGGGGAGATTGTTAGTCCTAATATTATTTTAATGATGTCAATATGTGTATGATGATAAAACATTATTTTAATATTTATATCCCTCAAATTGGAAATCATTAAGTTCAATATTTATATGTTTTTGTACCCGCGGTCGATGCGGCGGTTGATGCACGGATCGATCGTGGTGGCTGGCGACTGATGCACGGATCAACCACGGAAGCTGTTCATGGGAAATAGGCCGACGGACGATGTGACAGTCGATGCAACGGTCGATTGTGGCCTATGTGACTTGATTTGGTGAAGCGGCGGTCGAACAAGGTTTCAACCCTGAGAAGCCCATTTCCTTACAGAGGCTCACGGACGATGTGACAGTCGATGCGACGATCGACCGTAAAGCTTGAAAGCTGATGCAGCGGTCGATTCGGACTATGGTTTGAGCGCGACGGACAATGTGGAAGTCGACCGTCAGTCAGAAATATAGCCGTTGGAGAAGGAGAAAATAGTCGTTGGAAGGCTATTTGGAGGGCTTTGGTGTTCAGTTATAAAAAGGGGAGATGTATCAAACTTGCAAGGGGGTCAAGGAGAAGCTAAGGGATCATTGGGAAATCTTTGTAGCAAGTCTATCCTCTTTATTTGTGAACTTAGCTTCATAAAACTACTTAAAGTGTGAAGTAGACTTTGAAAGAGAGATCCAATAGTGAGTTGGAAAGATTGTAAGGTTGTCAAGCACCTGTAAGTTTGGTGGATAGGTTGCCAAGCACCCGTAAACTTGGTGGATATGTTGCCAATCACCTGTAAGTTTGGTGGAAATATTATAAGAGGTTGTGCAAGTAGTGGAAACTCAATGAGCACCATTGAGTGAAAAATGGACGTAGGAAAGATTGGTCAAACCACTATAAAAATATGGTGTAATCTCTCTAACTCATCTTTTATCCTTCATTTACTTGCTTTATTTTATATTCTATTCATTTACAAACATACGGGTTTAGTAAACTCCTTCTCTCTAGATTTCCATCATCGATTTTATTTTATAAGGCCAAAGATCAACCCCTCTTAGACCTTCAAATAATAGTTTGAAAAATTACAAAATTTGAGGGCGCAACTGGCCCCTCGATTGCATATAGCGCCGCCCCTGCTCCTCAACAAGTGACAGCCTACCCTAGTTTCTATGGTCCCGCGTCCATTTGGTCGTAAGTTTTCTACATACAACTATTCTGATCTAAAGATATAAACAGTTTAATTCTTTTCGTTTTTTTTTTTCAAAATAAAACTGTGGATTGGTCATAAGAATCAGAATGAGCGGAATACGGATGCGTGATTCAAAATTTAATACTTGGTAGGGCCGGTCAACAAATTCCATTAATAAGGACGAAATCGAATCCACACCGTTCAATATAAGTGGATGCGAATGAACGGTGTGGATTCGCTATGACACAGGGCGCTGCCAAGCGAATCCACACCGAATCCGTGGCTCGCTCGTATATATCAGCGTCAACACAGTTTCAAACCCGGGAGACTTATTGGTCCTCATGAAGTCATGATGTTACCTACCATTCCCTGGTCCATCCATGGGAACCAATTGCCATCACCAGTGAAACATTGATCGCATCACATGGGATGCATGCACCCAACCCATGCTCGTCCGATCAACGGCGTTCACACGTTGGAGACTAGTAATCTGACGCAGGAGGTGACGCACCCGTGTGTCATTAACATGGGATTTCCACTAATATTTGTACGTAAATCACGTTTCCACCATCCTTAACCACCAGAGCCTGCTGGACACCTGTCATACACGGGTGGCACCACGTCAAGTACTGCTGTTCCGCAACTTTTGACCCTTCTTCCGTACAGCCGACAAGGACCCGAATCTTCGCGGTTGTATCAACTACCGGAGGGAGTTCACCAATCGCCGGGCTGGGGCAGCTTAAGAAACCCTCGCCGGCGGAGTAATAGACCGCGCGATAGTGGAGATTTTTATCACCGCTGTCTGGGGATCTCGCCGGTTCTGCCGAGCGATATCCGCGTGACGTCATGCAACGGAAGCGATGACGGACTGAAGGGGTTTTCTTTTTCTTTAGCTGTCCACCTCTTGACAGCATTCAGCAACTAAGGACTACGTCGACCCATTTGATTCGCTAGAAAGCATGGACCCCGCTAATGTACGTGGACAGACCGCCCCGATAACGGCACATGCATGGGCCTTGCTGGTTGGCGTTGCTATCTGAAATCAAGCAGAGGGATGCTGCCACGTCATCGGAGTCCGCGGAGGAGACAGCGGAGCCGTCCGGGTAGGTTGGACAGGTTGGCGACCGGTTGCACCACTCGGCGAGGACCGCCAAGAGGACGAGGTGGCCTCATGTAGGCCTCGCTGGCGCTCGCAGAGACTAGATTAGTGTCAAGATTCGCCATTAAGATAAACCCACCCCTTTTAAGGTATGGCCACCTCTCTCTCTCTCTCTCTCTCTCTCACCAGCGTATGCTAAACCTAGTAGAGGAGTAAGCCGTGGAGACGACCTAGAAGTAGAGGGGGTTTGAATTCGATGAAGATTCAGTGTAATGCCTGCGAGTCGACGGAGGCCGCGGTGCTGTGTTGTGCGGACGACGCGGCGCTGTGCACAGCGTGCGACGAGAAGGTCCACGCCGCTAACAAGCTCGCCGGAAAGCACCAGAGGGTACCCCTACTTGGTGGCGGCTCATCACCGCGCGTGCCGATGTGCGACATCTGCCAGGTTATCCCAATTCCTCCAATTTGTAATAATTTGGTGATTTGATCTCGGTTTCTCCTGTATTCACTGATCGTTTTTCATATTTCCGATCATCGGAATTGGCGAGTGGAATTTTATGTCTCTTACGATCGTCGTAATTTTTAATTTAGCCCCCCTTTTGGGTGAGGATCTTATATGATCTTATCCATCCGAGACTGTGATTCCTGGTGCGTATATTTTCTTTGTAAGATTTCAACTGTAGGAAAGATAAAAAGAAGCTTCTTTTCCAAATAGGAAAAGAATATTTTCTTTGTAAGATTTCAACTGTAAGAAAGATAAAAAGAAGCTTCTTTTCCAAATAGAAAAAGAATATTTTCTTTGTAAGATTTCAACTGTAAGAAAGATAAAAAGAAGCTTCTTTTCCAAATAGGAAAGAAACGAGTGATAGAGACCCCAATTGGGTGGTTGTGCAAGATACTTCACAGTGGATATGGTCGATTCAAATTGACTGCCTGGCGAAGGAAATAAAGATTGGGAAGATCATGAAGATCTTAGGATTGGATAATTAACTTGGAGGATTGACCCTAGGGTGTTTTCTTTTTGCTCTTTTTGCCTTGAAACAAAACCTTAGAAGACTTTTAATAAGGAGATGTCTAAGGGATAATGACATGGATTGTAGGAATTGGCATTGGAAGCGAACATGACATGGAGTTGATGAGGCATTAATGAAGGTAGGTGCTAGATATGATGTTGAATCCATCTCTATTTGTCCAGAGTCAGGTATAGGCTATAGCATGTTGGAGACATATTCAGTTATTATGTACTTAACCAATATTGGGGCCTCTAAAGCTCTTGATTTGTTTATGAACTCTAAAGTACATTTTTTTTATTAACTTTTAAAAGATGCTTGCAGAATGCTTTATCCATTCTTCATGGATCTTCTCCTTTCTACCTTTCTTAGTTCCCTAACTGCTGATTATCTGTATCATTAATCACGAGAACTTTTTCTGTATCCAACATACATCTGTGCCCTGTATTGCACATTTACAATAATCAAGTTTATGATATTTATTTGCTCAGTGTAGGGTCTTATGCCAGATATTCTCAAATTAGCTATTGTCTGACATAAATCTGGGCACTTGTTCCCTTTTCCTTCATACTTCGATATGTGCTTCTTGGTCAAGGATTAATCTCGATTTTTAACTACTTTTAAGAGGCCTCAGACACCATATAGTATGGTTCTGCATTAGTCAAGCATCATGCAAAGTGTTAGTACAAGTGCATTGCCCTTGATGAAAAATGAATTCTCTCTCATCGGCTGTGCTCCCCCAGTATGTGTAAATGCAGAAAATTCTATGTACAGTTGTTTGTTTGGGATGCACCGATATATTGCGCTTTGCATAATTCTATCTATTATTTCTCTTTTCAGGAAGCCGCAGGCTATTTCTTTTGCTTAGAAGACCGTGCTTTGCTTTGTAGGCAGTGTGATGTTGCCATACACACTGCAAACCATTTCGTCTCTGCCCATCAGAGGTTTCTAGTCACAGGGGTACAAGTGGGTCTTGAACCTATTGAACCAGTTCCCTCTGTTGCCATGGAAGGATTGAACTCTTCTGAAAGAGTTGTGGAATCCTCTACCAAGTCATTACCAGAACAGAGTCCTTCGATTTCCCAATATGGGGAGACCAAAGAAATCTTCTCCAGCCAAGTGGGCAAGGATGGAGCTTTAGCAACAAGCAAGTCGTCATTTTCGGGCATCAACATGGCTGGTGGCTTAACTGATTGGCATATGGATGATCTGTTTGGTTTGACGGACTTTGGCCAACACTATGGGTTCAATGAGCAGGGTTTTTCTAAGGTACATGCGCAAAGAAAATTTTATTTGGTTAGTATGGAGCTTCTTTCCTCCTTTGCATCTTGGAATCACATATTCACTTGGAAACTTTTTGCCTCTTCTGCAAGCATGAGTAGGCCCTGACTGCAATTGGGTTTTGATTTGAGCAGATTCTAAACAACCTTCTAGATATATGAACTTCTTAGGATTTTGGTGTTGCCTTAAGTTGTAACATCGTACTCTTTATGACTGCTATGCAGATTAAACGTGGTAGCTTCCGTTAATCCAATAGGGGATTGATACGCGTCAAAATTCGAACCATCAAAAACCTGACATGACGTACTAGGCCAGACCCAACATGAGCCCAACCAAGGCCCAAGCCGGCCCCACAAGGACCGGCTTCCCCTTGGAACTAGCCATTTCCTTGGCCGGCCCCAATGCCTCACTTCGAGTCCAACTCTGCTATCCTACTTTAGTTACTTTATTGCTTCCCTATTTGATTTCCTAGTTTAGCAATTCATCTTGTACTAGGACTCTTTTTTTTCTTTATAGAATAGGCTATTACTTGAGCATAAAGTCATCAAACCAGAGTTCTACTTTGGTTTGGTCTCTTGTATGATGTCTATATAAAGGCCCCCATATCTCAAATGAGAAATCAATTAAGAAATAATTAAAACCCCAAAGGCTTCAGCTACCAAGGGCTTGTTTGGTTGGGGGATAGGGAATCCCTATCCCGGGTTAAGCCCACTTTATCCCTGCATTGCAGCCAAACACCATCTAATCTCCATTTTTATCCTTACTTTTATCCGCATTCCTATCCCCATTTTATCCCTGCTTTTCAACCAATCATTACTACATTTTCTCTTCTTTTCAACCAATCACATCAACTTTATTCCTACTTTTTCACTTCTCAACCAATCATTACTTCATTATCCCTACTTTTCAACCAATAACGTCAACTTTATCCCTACTTTTTCAACCAAACATTACTAATTTATCACTACTTTTCAACAAAATACCATACATATCCCACTGCTTATCCCCGGATACCAATCCCCATCCCCTCTAATCCCGGGATAGACTATCTCGCAACCAAACGCACCCCAAGGCTCGGTTCTCTTGACAAAGGATCGTTTTAGGGAGTTCGCTCCCAAATTACTCACCCCCGGGGTGCCTGACAGGGCTTCGATCGTGAAGATCGCCGGCCTCCTCCGGGTACTCCTTCTTCCCCCTCGTCTTGGTCTCACTCTCGTGCTCTCCTCCTCCCTCTCTCTTTCGGCCCCGACATCAAGTCAGCTGTGAGCCGCCGCGCGGATACCGCTGCGGCTGAGTCCGCCCCCCTTCTCTTCCTTCTCTCTCTCTTCCCTCTCTCCTCTGACCTCTTCCTTTCTCTCCTCTCTGTTGGCCCCAGCTCCCGCCGACCTCGGCCCTGCGCCTGCGGCATCGCCGCCGGCCTCGAGACCCACCTCCGTGCGGCAAGGACGCAGCCAAGCCACGCCCCCTTCCTCCTCTTCTCTCTTTCTTCTTCTTCCTTCTTCTTTCTTCTTCCCCGCTCCGGCTCTGGCGCCACTTGGGCCTCGTGAAGAGGCAGCGGCCCCCGTCACCGCCCAACCAGCCGCGGCCCAAAGGCCGCTCGGGCGCGACGTATGTCCCCGCCAAACCGGCTCCGCCCGGTTCGTCGCCGTCGTCCGGGGTCGGCTCACCGGTTGCCGCTTTCCTTTCTCCCTTCTCCTCCTTCCTCTTTTCTCTTTTCTTAGTTCCCCTTCCTATCCGGACTCCTCCAAGCCCTCTCCTAGTCCACCTCCAACTCGCCGCCGACCTTCCTTCCTCACCTCCTCTCCAACTCCAACCCACCTCCACTCCAACTCTGTCGGCCACCTCCCTTCTCCAACTGGGACTTCGCCTCCATCTCCATATTACCCGACCACCTCTTCTCTTCTTCAATCAACTTACTTTCTCCTCCTCCCCACACGTTCGCTTGGGTCCTCGCTGTCCCGGTGCCGTCACCCGCCACCGCTACCGCTCGCTACCCGAGCTCCACGCCGCCCCCAATCCCCCCCCTTCTTCTCCAGCTCTCCTCTCTTCCTCGCCGATGTTCCCCTCCGCTGCTCGGTGCCGCCCGCGGCCTCGCCAAGCCGCCGCACCGCGCCACCCCAGAGCTCCTCCGCCCACATGCCCCCCTCTCGCTCGTCCCATCGCCACCACCGCGCCCTGCGCTACGCCATCACGTGCCACGACCACACGCGCTTGTGCCACGCTGTCCTCTGAGTCGACTTCCCTTTTGCCGCGCCAACTTCCGATTTCCCCGCGTCTACTCGAGCCAATCACCTTAGCTCCTCATCTGGAGGACTTGGGCTCGCACTTGGGACTTCTCTTCCACCACCATTGCGAAAAAGAACTCTAAATCCCATGGAGCCCCCACGCTGACGTTCCGCCTAGCATGCGAGTCTGAAAGGCTTACGAGCAAAAAGCTTGCTCGTAACATGGATTACCATGTTTGGAGGGTTTTGAATTGCCTTACCCGAATTTCCGATAGTGTTATCTATTGCCGCTTCTTCCAAATCAGCAAGCATGTAATATGCTTCGTATGGAAATATGAAGAAAAGCATGAGATTTGTCCTTACATGTTTCTTCGACTTAATGTCCTTGCAGGCAGACAGTGGCAAGTTTGGAAGTCCCAATGGTTCATCACCTTATCCCTCTAATGATGCAGAGTTGGAAATTGATGAATGCTTAAGCCAGGCGCAGGAGGTTCTATGGACGGTGCCAGAGATCCCTTCTCCTCCCACGACATCAGGACTCCACTGGCAGAGAAACATACACTATCCTGCATCCGAAGACATTGCGTTTGTACCTGATATAAGCTACTCATCTCCAGATCTTCACAGCTACCGGTGGGTGCCAGCTGGTGCAAAGCGCCGCAGGCCATGCTAGGTATTCAAGTAAATGTGTGTGGTTTGAGTTTCCTCCCTTGCAGATGATATCTTGTGACTTGTGAGGAATTGTGTACAAGAAGGTACTACTTGTGTTCTGGTCAGGTTGGTTGATCATCAAATTTAGTTAGGTGTTTTTCATTTAGGCTTGCAATCAGCTCTGTGCATTTACTAGTTGTAACCAAAGTTGGTTGCTGCTTGCTTCTTTATTGTACTCACTTACTGTGTGTAGTGTATATGAAGGGGGTATGGATGTTAGCTTCTTGTGAGTTGATTGATGTTCTTTGGAGGGCACCTTTCTTGCATGGTACTCAATTTGTCTGCTAATTTTTCTGTGACGATTCTGGATGTTCATATGGCCCGCCCTTGGTTACTTTCACACGGATCATGCGAAGAGGGGTTATAGGTACCTCGAAGCTAATGCTTCTCAATAACAGCTTTGTGATATAAGTAATTCCAGAGCATGGACAAGTTATTAAAATGACGGAGAATATAATGGTTTCTTTTTTGCTCTGGAACTTTCTTAGAAGATATAGAGATATATGAGACGGCCAATTTTTGTTTAGCAGATTTAGCCTCCTTGTAGTAGATTCAATTAATTAACAAAAGGGTGATTCTAAATGCACCATTTTTTTCACTAAATGCACTCTCATTTTTAATTTTGTTTTATAGAATTTAAAATAAAAAGTCCAAAAAACTCTTTATCTTCATTCCCACCCATCTCCTTTGTCCACCTCCTCTTCCCCCTTCACCACCACCGCCACCCCCCCCCCCCCCCTCCCCCTCCCCACCTCCCACGAACTCTGGTGGTCGCCGCCGGGCGTCTCTACCCGTGACAGCCCTCCGCCCGCCATTGCTGTTGCCTCCACTCGAGCCCTCGCCCCACCATCGCTCTAGCTGGATGTGACCCTTTCTATAAGTTCCAGCACGGGTTAGATCCGACCAGTGTTTCCAAATTCATAATGGGCTGGATCCTATTTTCCGGTATAATACTTCCATAATACTATATAAATTAATTCAAGGGCTGGGATCTCTTCGTTCTATCACTTGGACGGCCACGATCATCAGTTCATCGCCCTAGCCCCCTAGGCTATATACAAGTTCACGAGTCCCGATCCCTTCTCTTTTCCATCGCTTTCCTATAAAAATCCCTCCCCTCTGATTTGTCGCTCCAACGGCCACAGAGAGGACTCCAAGTTATTAGGGTTTCCATTTCTCCAACTCGCTCCCCCCTTAAACCCCAGAGACCTTCAAGAAATTAGATACCACGATCCATGGTACTATCTTTTCTAATATCTCTTCTTCTTATATGATTTGAATCCATTCATTACTCTCCCCCTATCTACGTATTGATGATAGAGTCGTAGGTTTATGAACTTTGGATGTTGCTATTGGAAAAGAACGGATTCTTAGTTCCAGTTGGGTTGATTTTTTTTGTTGGTGTCTTGATTCTTTTCGATTACAGGGCAAAGTTGAATAATGCGGTTTGGTGTTTGCTAGTGTCGAGGGAATAGAGAGTTTTCAAATGACCACTATGGTTGAAACCGCGAATACAGATCATGAACGGGCGGAGGAAATTAAAGTCTTAGCCAATGAAGCATTTAAGGGTAACTATATGGTTGTTTGTCCTCCCCCCCCCCCCACTTTTTTGAGTTCTTATTGATGAAGGCTTGTGTTTCAAATTTTTTTAGAGTACAATGAGTGCACTGCTGTAAAAACATTGTTTCTTGTATTTTTAGCTTGCGTGCGTTGTTTTGCTAACTAACAACAAAGCTGGGAATAATTCATTGGGAGAATCTCAGGGCAGGGAGTTTATGATTAAGAGTGGTGCCTAATTGTTCATGTTTTTTTTACCTTATTAGATATAGAGACTCCAATAAATGCGGGGTGTTTTGTTTATGTCCCAAGTTACATATAAGTTTGCTTCCTTTCAGCCAACAAGTTTTCTCAAGCCATAGAATTGTATAGCAAAGCTATTGACCTGAATGGGTTCAGTGCGGTATATTGGGCAAATCGTGCATTTGCACACACCAAGCTTGAAGAATATGGCAGTGCCATTCAGGATGCTACAAAAGCTATTGAAATCGATCCCAGATATTCAAAGGTATGAAATTCACGTGGACTTTTCTCACTTGCTGGCGAAAGACGATATTCTCCAATATCAAATCTTTTAATGCTTCTTAGTCTACTTCTATATTTCCATTTTTCCTCTGGCAGGGATATTATAGGCGAGGTGCAGCGTATCTTGCCATGGGAAAGTTTAAGGATGCTTTGAAAGATTTCCAGCAGGCACGTTCATTTACCTCGAACCTATTCATTATCCTACAGATCAAGATAAATTCAGGATATTTAAAATTGTCATGAACGCTATGTGATTCGTGCTGTAAAGAAAAAAATGAATTATGTCTTGTCAGTGAACCATATGAGTTTATGTGTTGTTGAGAAGATGATTCTTACGCATTTATATTTTCTGAAATAGAAACTCATTCACTTCTTCTGGACTTCTTGTGTGTAGAGTTATAGGTATTATCAGCAGAAAGTATTGGTAAAACAGATAAATAAGATGGTTATGGCTTTGATTCCAATATTTTTTCTTCTCTTATATGATTTCTGAACATAGGTCCCTGTCATAATTTATGGTTAGGTATGTTATTTTGGTTGCTTTGCTTGTATGAAGATGCAGAATGCATGGACATCATGGCATTGGAACTAACTTTGACATGCTCAGGTGAAACGAATATGCCCTAGCGATCCAGATGCTGCTAAGAAGTTAAAAGAGTGCGAGAGGGCTGTCCAAAAACTTCGATTTGAAGAAGCAATTTCTGTGCACGAGTCTGAACGTCGTTCAATTGCTGACTCTATTGATTTTCATTGTATAGGTATCACATTCTTCTCTCTTCTATCTCTGCTGCTCTCTTGCTCTTCTAATTTCTTGCTCACACTTCTTGGATAGCACTTACTTAATTTTGATTTCCCCTGCTTTAAATGAAATAGATGTTCATGAGTTTTTTATTTGGTTTTATGCTACAAGGTCAAGTTTAGAAGCTAACCCCTGGGCAAAGTAGTTGAGAGGATGATTTAGAAAAAAAAAATAGTCCACCTATCCATGTTTCTCTAAACTCTGGGGTTGAATGTAAGGAGTACTATGGTTATAACTGGTATCACGATTTATTATTGGGGCTTGAGTAGAAAAACAATAATGGACAAGTAAATGAAGAGTATTTCAATTGGAAACCTTAGTTTATATAAAGGAGTATTCTTTCTGGTGGTCTGATATACTTGTATGCTTGACTATATGCTCTATAGAGTTCGATGATGTATCTACTGAAGTTTAGGCTGCCTAAATGAAATAAGAGCTGATCATGAGCATGTTGAAAATCTCTACATGCCTTGGGGTCTTACAGTTGTATTGGTGTAGAACTTTTGTCCAAAGAATATTCAGGAATGAATTTTTGAAACTTCGGTCAAAAATCTTGATGAAAAAATGGAAACGAACAACATATACAATGTAGCGACATTCAATCAGGTGCAAGGAGCCTATAAAAGGGAAAGGATATAAATGTTGATGAAGGCTTCAAAGAACGTTCAGAAGAAGTTTTGGGAATCCTCTCCATATGCAGTCGATAGGCCTGGAGGATGATGTGTTGTTATGTTGATTCCAAATCGTTTGGATCACCTATGTTGGTCAGTTGTTGAGGTTAAGCTTATCATTTTTTGTATATGTCATCATTGGTACCCAGTCTTTAACTTGGAGCGCAAAAGGTACAGCGGAAAGAGAATGTTTAAATCTTGATATTCGTTGTGAGCAGAATAAGTCCTTTATTGTTCGGTTCTTCGTTCAGGTCTAACTGTGGATTGTGTTTTTGTTCATTGAATCTGCTTGGGCTTGAGGTCCACTAGGGCCATGGAAGAAAGTTGCCTTCTCTGTTTTACTGGCTAGTACTACTATGCAAATTAACTGTTCATTATTTTTTACGACTGCTTATTGGGACTTCGTGTGATTTAAGTTTAACTTAAGTTTTGAGATGCTTGCTTGATGGTATCTAAGATTAACTTGAAGTTTAGCATCTAGATACTTAAGTAATGAGATGATATTTGTCGATTGTTTTTCTTGAAAAGGGATACCTAAAAGTAAGCCATTAAAATTGCTGAAATGGGTCAAATCGTTGATGGTTCTGAATGTCGATGAGTATATTTTAGGTGGGAGATAAACATCTAAAATTGCTAGCGAAGATCAGTCTGTATTGAATGTGGCTTATTAGATTCTAATGGGATTGGGGTCCAAACTTGCCGAGCTTTCGGATTTTGAATTATCGTCCACAAAAAACTTTCCTGTGGAATGCTAATTGGGGGTCGGGTTATCAGCTTCCATGGACACACTTGTCTGAAGTCTTGATGCTTGTAAATAGGATTCTCGCGAGCTATAGTTATGGCTTTCATTTTGGCTCCTTTCTTTTCAGTTACCATTTCTCACCTGGGTCCAAGCAAATGTTGAGCTCCAAGGGACTTGTAAGGGATGACATTAGAATCATCCTTAAAGAATATATTCACCCTTGAAACCTTAGGGCCGTATATTTCTTTGTAGTTTTGCTCGCTTACTGATATGCTATTATTCAAGAGTATTTAACATTTGTATTCAATGGCAGAAGTAGAGCCACAGTATAGTGGTGCAAGAATAGAAGGTGAAGTGGTAACATTGGATTTCGTGAAAAAAATGATGGATGACTTCAAGAGCCAGAAATGCTTACACAAAAGGTTGTTGCTTGTAGTGATACCTGTCCTTAAGTGTTATATGGGACTGTTTTGTCTTTTATGTTTGTTCTATATATACTAGCTCTTGGACTCACTGAATTATATGCATTATTGTCTCAGGTATGCATTTCAAATTGTTTTACAAGCCAGGGAAATGTTACAAGCGTTGCCTTCCCTTGTTGACATAACTGTTCCTAGTGGCAATCATTTCACGATTTGTGGTGACGTACATGGCCAGGTATTGTTTCTATACTGTTGCTGTTAACGGTTTAGCATTCAGTTACTCTTTGCCTATGTTTTAAGTTATCTATCTCTCCAACGAACCTTCATATTTTCTTTGGGAAGCCTGTTAGTTTTTCCTTTGCTGGTCAGATTGGCTCCTTTTGAGCTTTATTATTTTCAGGGGATTTAGATAGATTTTTGCTTCCTAGGACAGTCGGAAGCTTTGTTGTACCTGGAATGCATCTCCTCTGATGAACTTTCTGTGATGATTCTTGATTCTGTTTTTGTGGCTTAGTCCAGTAGTTTTTTTGATTCTGAGCATTCTGAGTTGCTGTTATTTTGTTTCTTCTTTCCTATCCAACCATCAAACTTGCTTTATACTTGGATTTCTCTTTTGAATTTGGTTGTGGGATGTTATGAGTTTAAAACAAGACTTTATTAGATAAATCATGCATTTGCTTGCAATTTTTCTAAAGTGAACACAAAGTTTTGATACATTCCAGGGTTGGATATATTAGCGAGAAGTTTCATCGCATGCGTTGTAGTAATTTCATACTTGGGGATTCCATTCTAACTCATTTACTCTTCTATATGCATGCTGGATTGTAATTGAACATCTTCTCATCCTTGATATGACAGTTATTTATACTTCCATCATTTTGTGTAAACTTTCAGTATTTTAATCGTATTGAAAGGTTGTTTCGAGTTGTATAAGTGTCCCTTATTGAACCAAGAGGTACTTCATCCTACCCTTCATGTGACATTTATTTCTTATAGGCTCCTTTCTTAGGAGTTGAAACGGTAAGGAGTAAAAGCACTAAACTATTTGGTCCACTGAAAATTATGACAACCACTAGTAAAAGGTTACTTTTTCACAGCATCACAGTAACTTCTAGATTCAAGAGCATTATTACATTCCTTTATATTCTCCAACTAAGTTTAGAGATGTGTTCTATTTTCTCTTCAGTTTTCTATATATAAGATCTGAATTGCTGAGGCTGTCTTCTTTGACATTCCTGCAGTATTTTGATTTATTAAACATATTTGAGATCAATGGGCTTCCCTCAGAAGAGAACCCCTATCTCTTCAATGGAGATTTTGTGGATCGTGGATCTTTCTCTCTTGAAGTGATTCTCACCCTATTTGCATTTAAGTGCATGTGCCCTTCAGGTATGGTTTCTTTCAATAGCTTTGGCTAATCTGTTAATTTACTTATGAATTAATCTTGATGGTATTCTTTCTTGAGGCATGTGATCTTATTTTCAGAACAAATAACTGTATTGACTTAGAAAACGTGATAAGCGATGACTTGCCATGTTGCCCTTATGCAAAAGGTTATTTATATTTGTATCTTTAACGTAATATTATTTTAGGCTTATAGCTTGACTTGTTAGCTACTAAATGCCAGAAAAAGAAGCTGGCTGAAATAAGAAAGATGTATCTTGATATGCAGATTAGAGGCTTTCTGCTTCTTTTTGCTGGCCATATGAATGTGCACAGGCCATCTTCTCTTATAATGCTCTGGTCTAAGGCCTCGGATGGTTGGTACTTGGTAGGATGGGGAAGGGAAGGAAAAACAGGTTCAGTAAGAGCACCTCGGTTGGGAGGAGGGCAGACGGGGGTAGCTATATGATTTCAGTTGATTGGTTGGGTATTTTGTTATACGTTGATGTTGTGCTAACACACCATCCACACTAAAAAGAATCTTAAGGTAAAGGATATGAGAAGTAGAAGTCATTTATTCCCAAACTGGACATGGACTTGCTAGGCATGTCATCGCAGTCAATTTAACTTATATGTAACTACAAATCAATGTAGATCAAGAAACCTTATAAAGTTAGCGAAAAAGTCTGTCTTCTGTCCGTGCATGTACAGATACAGAAATCAGTTTTGTCGATAGGTTTGGTTGATTTCATTTTGTTCACATGTTTAATCTTGAACGCATCTGTAAAATCAGCCATTTGGCACTAGGTTTCATTGATTCCATTTTTTCCTAATTTAAAATCTTGAACATATAGTTGTAAATCTAATATTTGTGAAGGATTTGTGCAAATGAATTTTAGATTTGTGCTATGGAGGCCCAAATTGATCAACTGAAGCTCATTTTGTTTAGTTTTCTTTTAAAAATGTGACCGACCTACTCTCCTGTGCTTTTATAAAAGTTAAATATGTGGAAGTTATTAATAATATATTTTCTTGTCACTGTTATTAGCAATTTTATGGCTTTGGACAATGTTGATGTATGATTTACTTCTTCGAATGGGGTTCATTGAACTTTTCGAGTTATTTTATAGGTTCAAATTAGTTTGAGATCTCCTAGATTTTTGGTTCTATGATGCATATTGACGGGCCAATGTGGCTGCTTTAGATATCATTTATTATGGCTACACCATTTTGTTGGGTCAAAATTAGGGCCCGTTCTGAATTTTCTTCTGCGTTTCACTCAAAGATCTAAGCGTTGCATACCACTATACCACTATAACTTTTCAGCTTTTCTAGCTATGTGGAATGGCTGTACACTGACAATGAAAATGAAGCTTAATTGCAGTGCTTTCCTACCGTAGCCGTTCTTCCTAGGGTTCTTCCTAGGTATCTGTACGCTTTGCCACTAGATTGTATGTTATATGCTTAAAAATAATCTATCATGTTACTCAGAAGCCATGTAATTCTGCAACTACTAAAAAAAAAGTTCTGCATCTTTGTAAAAGTGTACAGTCCAAATGCATCTGAGTTGATGTGACTTTACTTGTATTGGTGGATTGTAGTTCTATGCATGTATGTTAGGCGACTTTCTTAATTGAGCTGTATATATATAGGCACTCACTCTATTATGCAAGGAATATACATGACGTGTTTTTTGTTCATCTATGAAGTGGATTTGTGGAAGTTGCATTCTGACTTGTTTTTTGTGCATTTTTCAGCTATGTATCTTGCCAGAGGGAATCATGAAAGTAAGAGTATGAATAAAATTTATGGTTTTGAGGGTGAGGTCAAGTCGAAGTTAAGTGATACATTTGTTGAACTCTTTGCGGAGGTGTTTTGCTGTTTGCCTTTGGCTCATGTGATAAACGAAAAGATCTTTGTTGTCCATGGAGGTCTCTTTAGTGTTGATGGAGTGAAGCTCTCAGACATAAGAGCGATCGATCGTTTTTGTGAACCACCAGAGGAAGGTAGTTTTGCAATATCTTTTACTCCTTACTTCATGTGATCTTCATTTCTTGAAGCCCCTTAGGGCATGCTTTAGTTGCTTGTTAAAAACTTTTTAGTTTCAGGTTTCAGATGGTTATCATTTATCTGATTTCTAAGATTCCTTAGGAGTGCTTTTTTGGATTGCGTATGATCTCTAGTTAATAGAAAAGAAAGGAATTCATCTCAGTGCATGCTGCAAAGTTTGACGCAGGGTTATCTGTTGGATAATGCTGCACAGTGCACACGCCCGTTGTCTTGATACACCAGATTATGATTTTTTTTTTTTGGCCGATATTATGGTGTTTTTATGCTTTCAAAGAGTTTGTTTCATTCTTATTGATTCTTTAGCTAAGTTGACTAATTGATCTATTCAGGTCTCATGTGTGAATTGCTTTGGAGTGATCCTCAACCTCAACTTGGGAGAGGTCCTAGCAAGCGGGGGGTGGGACTTTCTTTTGGTGAAGATGTTACAAAGAGATTTTTACAAGAAAATAATCTTGGTAGGGACAACATCCTTCTAGGCAAAGCTTTCATTTAGTTGTAAAAAGTTCTGTTATATATGTTTAACAGGTAACATGCTTGGCAGATCTTGTTATACGTTCTCATGAAGTGAAGGATGAAGGCTATGAGGTGGATCATGATGGGAAGCTTATAACTGTTTTCTCTGCTCCTAACTATTGTGACCAGGTTTGTTATACGATTGAGTTATGCTTGCTTGAGGATGATATTTAATCAGATATGCACGACTTTAGCAAAATGCTATTTGTGGAGTTCTTTTTCAGTTGCTAGGAGAAAAAAACCTAGAGAGTTGCACTTGATAAGAACTATGAATTGAAACTAACAATCCATCTGTTCCATCTGAAATTTGCAGTAAAATTAATCATAATTGTCATTACTTACTCTGATAGAACTGTCACAGTTCCATGCCGACAATAAATTCACTTCTGTAAAATCATCGGTATCTGATGCATGAAAACTACATGTGAAAATTCCGAAAGCATGTCTTAATGATTGTTTGTACAATTCATATTGTCAGTACCACTTCGAGGCCATTCCAGTCCGTCCTTGTTACTTTGGGGATTGACTTGCAAGTAGATGGAATGCTTTCTGTTTTTTACTTTTGTTTATGTCAACTGGTATTCTGACTACAGAAAGAAACCTCTTTGATTTCCTTTTTCATAGGTTTACAAAGTCGTCCCCAGTGTTTATCGAAACAATTGTATCCCAGTCTTAAGAATCTTGACAAAATTATGGACATATGGTTACCTGATTGAGGTGGTTTGGGGATTGCAACTGTAAAAGAGATTGCTGATGTGCGGAATTGCTAATGTTTATCTTCAAGTGGTCTGGAACAGGAGTGGACACCCTAAAATGACATGGATGGGAAGCTAGAAGTAAGGTGTAAAGGAGCTTGTAATAGCAGCAGATGCAGTATGGTGTAGAGGGATACGCTTGAGGAAATATGCAGTGACTGTCCAAAATAGGAAAACTCTATTATATGGACAGGCTTAGTGAAATGAAGTCTAGAGGGTCTACTGCATCCTCAACAACCAAAAACTGTGGTGCTAATTTCTTGTTCCAGCTTGTGGGAACCATAATATGTATGTGCTTAGCACATGCAGGCTCTTCCTCTCCATCCCACCACCAGCCACCTTGATGTTTGTCAAGGGCATGGTTGGGTTGATGGGCCCTTGAGATTCTTTTTTAGTCATTCTTTAGACACTTTTAGATTATTATCCATTTGTGCTTTGTAAAATGGTGCAGATATAAAGTCTTTTAGGATGCTAAATTTATTCTCCCTTAGACATCCTTTTCTTCTATTTGCCTGGCATATTTGTTATTCTTTCCTTGCCATTATTTTCATGGCCATGTTTTTTCTTGTTTCGTTTTATTCTAATATTCACATAAGTGTTTTGACAACTTTGTTGCAGATGGGAAACAAGGGTGCATTTATATGTTTCAAAGCCCCGGAGATGAAGCCAGATATAGTTTCTTTTTCAGCAGTGGTAAGCATGGTTATCAACATGCAATTTTAAGTACACCCTCATTTGCTAGTATGGAAAATATTGGCTCATGGGTTTCCGATATCAGTCATGTGTCATTACGGTGCAATCGTTTGTCTGGTTTCTATAGAATTTGACCAGAGGATCTTTTGATAGATATCTAATTTTATTCAGTCCTAATCTGGTTTTGAAATGAGCCAATTTCTGCTCAGATCTGATTTGGTTTTTATAATAGGCTTTGTATTTATGATCTCTGGCTTAGTGAAGTGAAGTCCAGAGGGTCTACTCCATCCTCTAGAAGCAAAAATAGCGCTGCTAATTTCTTGTACCACTTTGTGAGAACCATAATATTTGTATGTGCTTAGCACATGCATGCTCTTCCCTTCAATCCCACCATCAGCAACCTTGATGTTTGTCGAGGGTGTGATCAGGTTTAGGCCTTTAGGGGCCCTACCTAATCAGGCGAAGGACACAGCTACTTCAATTTTTTTTTGATCAAGTTTGCACAATATTGTATTCATTCTTCACTCTATGTTGATGTGTACTGATTCCATGTTATCTTTTATTCTTGAAAATAAACTTTGCAGCCGCACCCTGATGTCAAACCGATGGCCTATGCAAACAACTTTTTGAGAATGTTCTCATAACTTGCCCAAGGAGATGCTTCCTGAGTATTAACTTTCCCAGGCATCTTACAAGCATGAGCTAATGAATCCTCAAGAGCAGCCGATGCGCGAAGGCTGATGCAGAGCCTTGTCTTTGTTCGTTGGTTCTTGTGGCATGGTGTAACTGTTGGCTTAAGTCTTATATATGACTGTCTATATGTCCTCGTTGTTTTTAGGTATTTTGTCAGAAGTCTTTTGCTAGCCAAGTTTGATCATTCGTTGACTGTAGCATGTAAGCTGTACAATATCTCTCTGTTCATCAAGTCAATTTCGCGTTTTGAACTTCTATAATTGCACACCAACACTTCAATGTATTCTTTATTGCTTGCCAGTGGTGCAAGTGACTTCTTGAATACCTTGTGGACCTCTATCCTGATATTTTTTTTTTTTTGACTTAGACGGCAGTACATAAAATGGTTAATGTTGATACTTTATTACTTTATTATGACTGGTAGACTGGTAGTGGTGAAAGTGACTTTCTTGGATGCCTTGTGAAACTCTATCCTGATATTTTTTTTTTGCAAATTGCTACTCGCCGGGCCCCCCCCCCCCCCCCCCCCCCCCCCACCCCACCACTGTTCCTCTTGCATTTGACCCTTTGCCTCCTTTCTCTCTCCATCTTTTTCTACACGTTTTCTTTTTTTGCTTTTTCTTTTGTTTAATTTCTCTCCCCCATTCTTTGTGGGTTTTTTTTTTCTTTGTTTGTTTATCAGTTTTGATTAATTTTATTTAATTTTTTGTATTAGTTTTTTTTTAAATCATTTTTGTTTATTATTTCTTAGAGGAAGGAATCATAGGTTCATTGTTTGGACTCAATCCGGCAATAAGAAGTTTTGGATATTTAGTCCATTTCGGAGAAAAAATTTCAAAATACCATTTCCAAAGCACCTCTTCATATTTTAATTTTTTAATATAAAATCGTAAAAATTTTAAATTTCAAATCGTATATATTTAAAAAAAAATCAAATTTCAAATCGTATAAATTTCAAAAAAATAAATTTAAATTTAAATTTTTAAAATTTTGTATTTCAAATTATAAAAATTTTAAAATTTAAAAATTCAGAAGTTATTTTACTCACATGCCATCAAGGACTCCTCTAGTTCCAAATTAAGAGCGTCGAAAAATAGTTATTACTCATGTTGACAATCACTTCATGCAAGTTTTCTTACATCCTCATTATTCTGTACTACCCATTCTAACGTGGTGGTGCCAACATTCATCATATGAAGCTAAATGATAGGCCGCTCGTTATATGACACATGTTCATTGGTGGTACGGAGTAACATGTACAACACCAAGCGCTCCGGAGCAAAAATTAAAGGCAATATTGATTATAATTTTTATTTTTATATATTTTTGTGTATTGTTACATGTGCTTTTTCATGAACATGAGTAAATCAATATTGGTTTAAGAGGCTTTTCATAAAATAAACGCATTGCATTTTTTTAATTATTAGTATTTTTGTTATTTTCATATATATACTTTTTATTTTGATCCATGTTTTTATACTTTTTAAAATTTTGCTAGATATAATCACTCCCAAAAATTACAACTAAAAAATAAACAAAAGATTACAAACATATAATAAAAAAATTACCTATCCAAAAACAAAAACAAAGATGATAAAAAAGAAATAAAATTGATAAAAAAATTTTTAAAGAAAATTGATTAAAAATAACAAAACTAATGAAAAGAATAGAAACAAAACTAAGAAAAAACAAGACAAAATTGTGAGCGGACGGAATACTCAGGAGAGGGGAAAAGAGCGGGGTTATAAGGGGGAAAATAGTACTTGTGTCAGGAGGAGGGGCGATCAGCAGCTCTCTCTTTTTTTTGGACTTGGATGGCGATACATATAGAATGGTTAATTTTGATACTTTTGATCTACCGATGCATATTATGGTGCATGGGTGTGGTGTAAATGCTGTTCTTTTCAAGCGTATTAAATTATTCAACATAAAGCATTATATTATTTATTATTACACTAAACACCATATTACAATGGCTTATACATTTCAGCTATTATGCGTGGAGGTGGAGCCAAACCGGGGTGGGGTTGTCAATGCCCTTCTTTTGTTCTTCTAATCATAGCAGTATGACATGATAGTTAATCCCATATCAAAAAGGCCTAAAAATGTTTAGACGAACCCAGAATTAATGTTATCCGGGCCTACAAGAAAAGACTAATGGCTGTGGTCTCCTAGTGGAGGAATGCATGCAACATGGCAACAGTTTAATAAAGACTAAATGGCTTGTGGCGTGGAAGTGAGTTGGGCTTGTGGCGTGGAAGTGAGAACAGCTTTTGGTGCAAAGACAGACGGACATAGTCTGCTGACTCTCATTGGGTTGTGTGTCACAGAGATATATGTGCATCCATGCATGCTTAATTTGGAGCATGTCTTTGTCGTTGGATATGCCGAAAGAAACAGCTGCATGCTTTGTTGTTGCTTTAGCTATGAAATGCTCAGCAAAACAATGACAAAAGTAGATTCAAAGTTTCCAACTCCATTCCCTTTGTACCTCGATCATCATCATCATCATGCTTGTTGTTGCATCTCTTGGAATCATCATCAGATGGCTGCAGTTGCCTCAAACACAGTTGTATTTTATGTGGCTGGGAATTTTTCAGGGCAGCCATGCAAGTTTCCCTTCAAGGAAAGTATAAAGCAGAGGAGCAGAGCTGAGACAAAAGAGATAGAATACAGAATCCCAGTAAATTTTAAAAGCAGCCTGCCTTTTAGTATTCTGTGGTCATAAATTCCTCATCATCCATTCCAATTGATTCCTCTCTTTCCCCCGGCCATCTCTTTATCAATCAAGTTCACGTAGCTGAAATCTTAAAAACAATTTGCAAACAATGCATTGGCAGCATGCATGGGCTGGTGTTTTAGGCCACAGGCACGTTTAACTCAAGGTTAATTGTTATATATACTAATAGGTGTACGTGCCAATCAAGTCTTTTTGAAGGATGAAGAAGAAGATGACAGCTGCTGATATTGTTCCAAATCGTGGAATCCCTTCCATAGGAGTGCCCATCCAAGCTATCAATCCACTTAAAGTAGATTCCTGTTTAACTGTGAAAGAGACACAGAGTCTTGAACTTGAACTTGAACACCGTCACCATGCAGCTGCTTAATTCTCTAGCTCGCTCACTGGTGCACCACCCGGTGATAGGATCTCATCTCTAGTTCTATATAAGTGTATCAACCCCCTCTCTCTGTTCTCATCTCCTTTGAAGCACCTCATATATAGTTTAGATTCTCTCGTAGTGGCCGTGACAACATGTCTCTTAGTAACGTACTTGGGGATATATTGGATCAGTGTAAGAACTCTGTGCCTCTTAGGATCTCCTTCAACAATAAGAGACTTACAAATGGGACCGACTTGAGGCCATCAGCCATAGCTAGTAGGCCGGTTGTTAGGGTTGGAGGAGACGATATCTGGGTGCTCCACACGCTTGTAAGTTGCCCACATAGCTTAACGTATATATTAGCTTCTCATGTAGAAGTCAAGCGTAAGGCTTCCTCTTGGTTAACCAGCCTATGGGCTCAACTAATAAAAAAAAAAAGTCAAGCGTGAGCTATCCGCATCAGCTTCTCTGTCCATCCTCCCTGAATATTTCGACATATATTATTTCCTTATTTTATAGTTTCTTTATGTATCAGCTTTTCTAAATCCTTCCCTATATCATTAAAATACTCATTCCCTTATCTTCTTTTCTTATCCTACTCTGCATTTATTATTTAATAGCTATATTATTGTAGAAATTAATATCATATTACAAAATTAATCTTTGAGATATTTTTATATTAAAATATATTATAAAATAAATAGTAAATAATTTTTATCTCAATAGTTCTATTAATTAAATACTTGAAATACATCCATCAAAATATAATGTTTTAGTTTTTTTGTTTTTCAAATAAAAGATATGGGATAATGTTTTTTAATGTTTATAATGTTTTTTTTTAATATTTATAATGTTCATATTGTTTATAATGTTTATAATGGTTAAAAAGAGATGGTTTAATTTTTTTTCCTCTTCAAATAAAAGTCCCCCACCAACTTTTTTTTTAACATAAAATAAATGGCAGGGAGAGTTATAGTGGTCCCTTACATGCGGGGGCACGTTTCACCTCCTCTAAAATAAGAAAGCAACAGGGCATTTGATTTGGAGTCAAAATGGGCATTTTCCTACTATTCGTTCCTTATAACAGAGGACTGAGGGAAATAGGGGCATATGATCTGGATGCCCTAGGAGCTTGAGAAGTTTATTAATTAGTTACTGGCTTCATGCATCCTTCATATATTTATACATATATAAGAGTGATTAAGTTGGCAATTATGATGTCTTGCGAAGGTGATGGTGGATCCTGATGCTCCAAACCCAAGCGAGCCGACCTTAAGAGAGTACTTGCACTGGTACGTACGGACGTGAGCTCTCGAGTTAAACATGCATGCATGTCTCGCGTTGTGATTAATTTATTCTCTTGAAGATTATATCATTGTAGTTATACTCATGTCACAAGTATATTCCTGATACGTTTGAAGTGTTGTTGATCTCTGACAGGATGGTTACGGATATCCCTGCCACTACTGATGCCACTTTTGGTGAGCAGAATAAGTTCTTCTTTTCACTCTAGCTGTGTTGTACATACATGTGTGGAACTAATGGTAGAGCTTTGAAGATTCTATCTCCACCCTAGTTGCTTGCATGCAACCCTTTTCCCAGCATATCGTCCTGAATTGGCATCCAAGATTTCATAATATGTTGGAAACCATATGCATAGAATCTCACACATATGCTAGTAATCTTCACAATATGCATGTATATTCTTCATCCCATGAATACATGAAGAATATGCTGTGAAAAGTTCATACATGGCACTCATGATCAATTGAGAGACAAGTATAAGATTGCATCTTTGTTGCTTAACCTGAGCCACTCATATGAATACAGGGTGAGCTCATATCTAATTGCATGTGTTTAGTTATTAAAGGTGGTTTGTCCCTTTTGTTTCATTCTGTGACTTATTTTCCTTTGTACCGGGTGGTTACACGTGTCAGATATCGTTTAGGTCCACTTAGTATATATATATATATATATAAGTATTGGTGGGCCCAATCACCACACTCACTGATCATCATCTCTCCTAATCATCCGATAACCATCACATTCCACGTAACATAATCTTGAATATATCCGGGATTACCTTGGATTATACTGAACCTTATATAACAGAAGATTGCAAACATATAATGAACTGCATGGCTTTATTGTCTCAGGCCGTGAGCTCATCCCTTATGAACCTCCACGACCGACGTCCGGCATCCATCGTGTAGCTTTCATTCTCTTCCGTCAGGAAAGCAAGGACTCCGTGTCCGCCCCAGGGGGGAGAGCAAACTTCAACACTAGAGATTTCGCTGAAAGGTTCGATCTCGGCGTGCCAGTCGCCGCCTCCTACTTCAACTGCCAGAGGGAGGGAGGCTCCGGTGGCCGAAGGTTCGGCAGGCCTCAAGATTAATGACAGATATTACACTGGCTAGCTAACTAGCAGTGATCTAGCTTCATATATATATGTAACTGCTATGTGTGGATCAGAATAAAATAAGCATCTCATGATGTATTGCTATAAGATGTATTAATTACATGCATATAATAGGCATGCATTTTCCAAAGTATGACGATGTTATTGTTTAAGCTGATGGAATATATCTACTAATTTGAATCATAGACCTAATTTTGTATCAAATTTATAAACTTTTTGGTCTGAGAGATTAGAGTAAGCAAAAAGAAGACTTGCTTGGAAGCAAACTGAGACTTATTTCACAAAAGATAATATAGGACTTGTGCAACATATATACTTGATTAAAGGTATAATAATTGAGATACAAACACGTCTTGGGCCTTCTCATCCTGATCTAAAGCTAGTTGACGAGCTTGTGGCCTGTACTGCTTGTTCCACCAGGCCCGGAGCTCAAGAAGCTGTTAACAAAGCCGAGAATTGATTGGCCATGCATCAACCAGTAGAAGAGACTCAAGCGATCTCTGTTCAGATTGTTCAACCATCCTCTGCTCGATCCCTGTGTTCTTCTTAATAGTAGCATATATCTTTCACTAGCTAGCTGCACCAGTATATACTGCTAAAGAAGTACCCAAGTGACATGGATCATATTGCAGCACGAGAAGAAGCAAATAGAGAAGGACTTGAGAGCCTTGGGTGCCTCCGAATGTGGAAGTTGTTTGCGATTAATTTGATGTCCATGTCCATGGTGGTGGTGTTTATGATGAAGAAGATGGGCGTGTATCATTCCTAGCTAGGATGATCTTGGCGCGCGGTCTCTAGCTACTTGAGTTACGTACTCTGCATAGCTTAATTAGCTTCCATGGTTCCGATGGTGGTGGTGTTTATTGGTTGGTGATGGGCAAACTAGAGGCCTTTGGATAGCTGCTTTCTCGAAGCTAGAACCTGGGAGAATTGAAGTTGTTCATGAGAATACTTCGCCGTTAGTGAACTTTTTAAGGATTCATGTACCAAACTTCGAAGGTGAACATGAAACACCACTCTGTCTCCGTGCGTGGTAGAAATTACACTGCTTCAAGCCAAGCTCTCTCTCTTTTCCAATCTCGTAGAGTTCTTCCGAATTTTCTGGAAGGTGAAACTTTATATTCCGGAGTGCTGCTGGCACATAGGGCTTCATTCGTGCCGAGCCAAGCCGAACCCTAACTTGTTCGAGCTCGAGTTCAAGCTCGCGCTCAAGCTGAGCTGGTCACAAGTATGGTCAAGCATATTCTGTTGTTCGAGCTCGGCTTGAGCTCGAGCCTAAACGAATTCAAGCCGCGCTTGAGCCCGAGCTATTTGATTAAAGCTCAGCTCGAATACACATAAACCAGAGACTACCAGGAAAGCAAGTCTTGTTCGTCAGTTTAATCGCCCATGGAAGGATTCTCTGCTTGATTACAAAAAAATAAGAGGAACAGAGGAAGCAGTACAAGCAACAACAGGTAAAACAGAGCAAAACAGAACTGGCTTAATTATGTTAATAAAACTGCTGCTGAATTGCGAAAATGACTCGTAATGTAATCAGAAAGTAATTGTTCCCAGAGAGGATTTACATACGGGTTAGGCCAAACACACCGCACAAACTGCTAAGTACATCACAACATTTATTTATTCAGTTTTTAAAAACCGAACACTATGTTATATGGTTCGATCGATAACAACCGAATCATGTAAAAATACATAATTCGGTTGATCTTTGTTACCGATCGAACCATATAACATAGTGTTTTGTTTTTAAAACCCAAACATGTAACATAATGTTTGATTTTTTAAAAACAAATAAAACAGTGCGGTGCACTCAATAATTCTTACGGTGTATGTAACTGAAAGATGTGAAAACGATGGAGAATTGGCTTTGGTCAAAAGTAACCAGCCATATGTCCATTGATATATTTATATAGACATACATATGAAGAGATACATATAAAAGCAAACTAACAGATGGGTACAAACCGAGTGGGATAAACATTAATTAAGACCCATCATTATCTATAGGCTCAGTAGAATCTAAAGAAGATAAGCATTGCTTAACACCCCCCACTCAAACGAATGGGGAGCTGTATCACCATGAGTTTGCGCATCAGAATCTGAAAACGAGCAGAGGTAAGGCCCTTAGTGAATATGTCCCCAACTTGATCAGAGGAAGAGATAGACTGAAGACACACATCCCCATTTAGAACTTTCTCCTGAATAAAGTGAAAATCAACCTCTATGTGCTTGGTTCGAGCATGAAACACAGGATTAGAGACGAGTGATATTGCACCTTGATTATCACACCAAACGATTGGAGGAGAAAAGAGTGGTAGATAAAGATCACGAAGAAGCATGCGAAGCCAATAAAGTTCCGCGACAACCATCGCTAAAGCACGATATTCGGCTTCACAGCTAGAGCGGGACACAACCGTTTGTTTCTTGGCACACCAGGAAACTAAGCACGGACCAAGAAAAACGCCATAACCAGTTGTGGAACGTCGACCGTCAGGGTCTCCAGCCCAATCAGAATCACAATATGCCTGCAAGTTAAGCGAGCCACGAGTGAAGTATAGTCCATGATTGATTGTCCCTTTCAAATAGCGTAAGACACGCTTAGCCGATTTCCAGTGATCAAAGGTTGGTGAGTGAAGGTGCTGGCACAGTTGGTTGACAGAGTAAGCTATCTCAGGTCGTGTAAGAGTACAATATTGAAGAGCGCCGACAATTTGTCTATATTCAGTGACATTAGGTAGTGGCTCGCCTGAAAGAGAGGACAGTTTTGCACCTGCAACACAAGGAGCAGGATATGGCTTGGTTCCTATCATCCGAGCGCGGTGCAAGAGATCAATGATGTATTTACTCTGACGTAGATGAAGACCAAGAGCATCCCGAGTAGCTTCAATGCCAAGAAAATAATGAATCTCGCCTAGATCTTTAAGAGCAAAGTCCAAACTAAGGCGAGAAATAAGAGAACTAATTGCACTCGGGTCAGATCCAGTAATTAACAAGTCATCCACGTAAATAAGAATAAAAAGATGAAGATCATCTTTATGATAAGTGAATAAGGAAGTATCCACTTTAGAGCCTTGAAACCCCAGATCAAGCAAGCTCGTAGAGAGACGAAGAAACCAGGCTCTAGGAGCCTGTTTTAGGCCATACAAGGCCTTTTGGAGATGGCAGACATATTGAGGGAACTCTGGATCCACAAAGCCTTGAGGTTGCTCAGTATAAACCTCCTCATGCAACGTTCTATGCAGGAAAGCATTAGAGACATCGAGTTGTTTGATGGTTCAACCGAAATACACTGCAATAGTAAGCACAACACGCACAGTTGCCGGCTTAATCACCGGACTAAACGTTTCGGCGAAATCCAGCCCACTCACCTGCTCATACCCTTTTGCCACCAGTCTTGCTTTAAATCGATCGATGCTACCGTCCACCTTTTGTTTGATCTTGTATACCCATCTCGTCTTTATGACATTGTGACCATGAGGTCGAGGAACTAACACCCAAGTCTTGTTAGCAAGAAGTGCTTTGTATTCGGCCTCCATAGCTAGCTGCCAATCTTTGGAAACACAAGTCTGTGAGTATGATTTTGGTTCTTGAACATCCAAAACAGCAGTTAAGGCTTGGAGAGGATATTTGGTAGAATAAAATAGTTTGAAATCTGGAAAAGCTTTGGGACGGAGGGTTCCAGTCTGTGACCTAGTAACCATTCTTTGGAGTGGTGGAGATAGTGGAGATTGGTCAACCGGTGAGGAGGAAAGGGTATTTAATTGAGGAGATGCAATTGTGTGGGAAGTATGAGATGTAGAGGTTTCAGGTGAGATATATGCCTCAGGAATTGTAGCAGAGATAGGGCTTGAGAGAGGTGAGGGTGGCTCGGGTTGGGATGTGGGATTAGTGAGAGGTTCAAGTGTGGCATGAGGAACAGAAAGTATAGGTGGATTCGTGATATAAGGCATACCTGACGTAGGAGTTCTCATGCTTGCCGAAGAAGATCGAGAGAGCCACATCCTAGCTGGGAAGAGAGTCTCATCAAAGACAACATTGCGAGACAAGTAGACCTTGTGTGAGACGGGATCGAAGCATTTATACCCTTGGTGATTGGGAGAGTAACCAAGAAAAATGCACTGCTTGCTTCGGAAGGCGAGTTTGTCAGTCGCATATGGTCGTAATTAATAGTGGATAACATGCACAACCAAAAGTTCTTAAAAGTTTATAATCAGGGCTACGACCGAAAAGCTTACTAAATGGAGATTCATTAGTTAGGAGAGGAGTTGGAATCCTATTAATCAAGAAAATGGAAGTCATGAAAGCCTCTGTCCAATAGGTTTTAGGAAGAGACGATTGTGCTAACAGTGATAAACCAATTTCCATAACGTGTTGATATTTCCTCTCAGCTAGACCATGATAGTCTATGATGTATTCCGTTAGCACGAAGAAAATTTTGAAATTGATGGGAAATATATTCTCCTCTGTTATCGGACTGAAATTGTTTAATTTTGCATGAGAGCAAATTTTCAGCAAGAGTCTTAAATTGAGCAAAGCAAATAAAAACATCGAATTTATTGGCAATAGGATACATCCATGTAAATCGGGAGAAGTCATCAACAAAAAGAACATAATATTGATAACCATTTCTCGACATCACAAGAGACACCCAAACATCCGAATGCACTAATTCTAGAGGGGATGAAGAAACTCGCTGAGACTCACCAAACGGCAGTTGTTTGGCTTTTCCTAATTGACACGAATGACACACTTGTTTGAAGCTAAATGATCCATCAACTGGTAATTGAAATTGCTTAACCAGATTGGAGGTGACTTGAGAGGAGGGATGACCAAAACGTGCGTGCCACACATCAATTGAGGCTCGCACACTAAACAAAGCAACACCAGAACGACACTTATTAAGAGAGAATCTATTCACTTGAATTGGATATAGCCCTCCTTCACTCCTTCCGGCCAGCAGAGTTCGCCCCCTGAGATTGTCCTTTATCACAAAATGAGAATCTGTCAGTATAAAGTAACAAGAATTTTCAAGACAGAAATGATTAATGGAAATCAAATTAGCGGAAGCCTTGGGACAATGAAGGACACGAGATAAATGAAGTTTAGATTGTGGGGTATGTAGAACAAGGGAACCAATATTTTGGACATCAAGGCCATTACCATCACCCACGACTACTTTGTCTTCCCCATGATAAGAATCAGATGTATTGAGATTGGCAATGTCTGAAGTAATATGTTGGTTTGTGCCACTGTCTGCAAACCAAGTATTATCATCATAGAGAGCATTCGACTGAGCCACCATAGCAGCCAACTGTTGAGGTGGGTGTCTTCCCTGATAGTTGTAATCATATCTATTGAAGCAATCGACGGCCACATGATTTTTCTTTCCACAAAATTTGACAAGCAGGATGATCGGGCTCAGACATCGATGGCAACAGACGAAGTGGAGGTCCCCTATTGCTAGCATTCCACTTATTGTACTGGGGTCGCTGTTGAGAAGGTGCATTTGGAGGTAATGCTCGAGGTTGCTAATTCTGTTTGTTGCTGAAATTGTTTCTTTTGGGATTGCTATTGTTTGATAATTGACGAGCCATTATAGCAAAAGTGTGCTGCTCAGATTGTGTTGTTTGTTGTTGACTATCCAACACAGATTCAAAAGCAAGAAGTTCAGATTGAAAATCATCGAAAGAGATTTTTGCTGTACGCATACCGAAGGAGCAAGTAGTAATAAATGGAGTATAAGTAGAATGAAGTCCCCTGAGAATATGAGAAATTAGATCCTCATCTGTGACAGGTTTTCCAATCGCAGATAGTTGGTCAGCTAAATGTTTAGCAACTTCAATAAATTCAATGCAATTCTTACTCCCTTGTTTCAAACTCTAAAGTTGTCTTCGAAGTTGATTCACATGAGATGGTGTTGAAGACGCAAACCGATTGACGAGAGCTTGCCAAACTTGTTGCGCAGTGTCAAGACCATAAACCGTCGACAAAACTTTCTTGGCAAGAGTAGAATTCAACCAACTCAATACGAATTGGTCCTTTTTCTGCCAAAAGAATGTAAGCAGGATTCCTTGATTTTTCTGCAGAAGTAGATAGGAATTCTTCCGGGCACGGTTCCGTACCATCCACGAAACCCAGAAGATCATTGCTTCTTAAAACTGGCACAAACTGAGAAATCCAATTGAGATAGTTGGTGCCATCCAATCGCACCGAAACTAATTGAACAACATTCGGTGGAGTGAAGGAATAAACGGAAGCAGAGGAAGAAGCCATTATAGGTCCGGATCAGGCGTTAGCCAAGGTGCTCTGGTACCATGAAAGATGTGAAGACGATGGAGAATTGGCTTTGGTCAAAAGTAACCAGCCATATGTCCATTGATATATTTATATAGACATACATATGAAGAGATACATATAAAAGCAAACTAACAGATGGGTACAAACCGAGTGGGATAAACATTAACTAAGACCCATCATTATCTATAGGCTCAGTAGAATCTAAAGAAGATAAGCATTGCTTAACAGTAACATGACCCTTTAGATGCAATGCCGCGGAATGGGCACTCAGCTCTAATAAGTTGAATGTTCCTTATCAGAAAGTAATTGTTAACAATTGATGATGTTTTCTTTATGATATTTGGAATCACATAGCTTCTATTTTTATTTTTATTTGTCTTAGTTGAGTCATAGGCTGATTATAAGTATATCCACCGACAACGGGCAACGACATCCCACCAAATTGTGCCCATCGGTGAACAAAAAGCCATAGGGAGGGGGGAGAGAGAGAGAGAGAGAGAGAGAGAGAGAGAGAGAGAGAGAGGCATGCATGCTGTTTGATAAGAAGATCCAACAGTTTTTCGGCGAGGAGAGTAGTTACGAGACTACGAGTTGAAAAATGGTCTTCGTCAGGGAGATCCGATCTCCTCCTTTCTTTTCATCCTTGTTCAAGAGGTCCTCTCCCTTATGCTCAAGAGCGGTGATGGCGGCCTTTTGGGAATCAGGTTCCCTCGTGATCAATCCTCTTTCTCCCACTTGCTGTACGCCGACGACTGCATCCTCTTCACCAAGGCTTTGGCTCAAGAGGCAGAGCTCATTTTGTCTACCTTGGCACAGTTCCATTGCATGTCGGGTCTGGGTGTGAATCAAGCCAAGTCAAGAATCAGGTTTTCTCCTTGCACTGCAACAGCGCTTCGCACCAACATATGCCAACTGTTGAGGATTGCTGAAGAGCAAGGACCTCTGAAGTATCTTGGTGTTCCGGTCGATGGTGGAAGGCTTCGGGCGGATGCTTTCAACGACCTTATTGAGTCTTTTGCAGCCAAATTATCCGATTGGAGCGCCATCAAGCTTGCTGGGGCAGGACGGGTCACTCTCATTAAGTTTGTCCTCCAAGCTCTCCCAACGCACACTTTTTTGGCCACCCACATCCCGGCAGCCGTCGTCAATAAGCTTGAATTCTTTGCTTGCAATTTCCTGTGGAATGGCAAGAAAGGCAACCGAATTTCTTGGGACACTGTCTGCAGCCCAAAAGAGGCCGGCGGCCTTGGTCTTGGTCGCTTTACCACTTGGCAGAGGGCGCTTCGTCACAAAAGAGCTCTGAATCTGCATACACAACCGAACTCTATTTGGAACAAGATCACCAGAGCGAAATACAAGTGGATTGGTAACATCCCTTCTGGCAAACCGCACTACAGAGCTTCTTTTCAATGGTGCAAGGTCTGCTACGCTGCGAAGGAACTACAACCTCAACTGAGATGGATTCCCGACCCTAACAGTAAGATCAACATCCTATCTGATCCCTGGATTTTTGATGTGCCTCTTCTGTCCCTCCCATCTTTGTTTTCCTCTTCTGTTACTATCAATTTGGTGGTTGGTGACCTAATGCTTGCATCTGGAGTTTGGGACATGGACCTTATCTCGTCTCTCTTCCACCCGGCTCTTTGCTCCTTAATTTCTGGCTTTCACACCCGGGAGGAACCCAAAGACCGTGCAATTTGGCCTCATGCTAGCTCCGGTGCTCTCCCCACCTCCTCTATTTTTTGTTGGCTGTCCAGTTTGGAGACTCCATCTTGGTTAGGTGAAGAGCTATGTGCAGCTTGGCAGAATTTCTGGATGTTAGTTGCAGGCCCCAGAGTGATCTTTTTTCTTTGGAAGCTGTTCCATGGCAAACTCTCATCTGCTATTGCTCTTTGGCGGTGGGGTTGTCTCGCGGATCCCTCTTGCGTACGATGTTTCGCTGCTCAAGAGGACCTAGCCCACATTTTTTTCGACTGCGGTTTTGCCCAAGCAATCTGGAACCGCGTCGCACTTGGCTGGCAGCCCACTTTGTCCCTTCTGGACTGTTGGACCCTCTTCTCCAAGAAGTCTTGTGCTGGGCTGGATAAGCAGAAAACCACCGTCGCATATACGCTTTGGTGGCTTTGGAAAGAGAGAAATGCAGTCATCTTCAATAATCAACAACTTCCTCCGACCAAGCTCTCCTGCGTTATCTTTCGGCAGGTTAGAGAATTCACTTTGTCTCTTCCTCGCCGGACCCCCCCTCTCTCCCCTTCTCTTCGTACCTCGCCTGTCTTGAGAACGGACGCGGCCGTCCGCTCTGGTTCTGCCGGTCTCGCAGCCATCCTTTTCTCCGGTTCTTCGACGGTGTAGCGTTGGTCCTCCCGCCGGCATGTCCTTTTCGTCATCGAGGGGGAACTGTTGGCTATTCTTGGCGGACTCTCCCAAGTCAACGGTGTCCAGATTCCTAGATTGGTGGTCGAGTCCGACTCCAAGATCGCTGTCAATCTTATCTCAGGCAGGATAGATTGGCCACCAGAGTTCTCTCAGATCATCCGGCAAATCTGGCGTTTTTCTTCCCTTTTTGTCAATGTCCTTTTTGCCCTCATCCCCCGTGAATTTAATGTGGAAGCGGATTGTTTGGCAGGCTTTGCTCGGGGTGGTCCTTTGGGTCCGCCTCTTCTCCTCTTGTAATCTCTCCTTCACCCCTAACCGTCTGGCTTATCTAATAAAAAAAAAAGAAAAATGATAGAATGTACAACTGAGGTGCTCGCCTCCGTGGCAGCCAGGTGGTGCAGTGGTGTGGCATGCCACATAAGCAATTAACACATACATAGACATTCCACGCCGGATGGCAGATCCGACTGGATGCGACTTGGGTCACCAGTAAAAAGGATCGGATTCGGATCAAGCCATTTGGTTTTGGAGCTCCGATACTACCATCAGCCAAATCATATGAATCACGCTCATTTGAAGCAGTACTCCATGAGTTATTGAACAAAAAGTAGCAGGAAATCCGAAGGTATGCATGCTTCTTCTCTTAACCCGAATAGATTGATGCCTTCCCCTTTCGTAAACAAACCAGTCGGATAATTTGCTATGTATTGGTGCCAAACTGCCAACGGCATTTATTTTGTAGATTGTTTGCCCAGGATTAGATAAGGTCAACTAAGGTTGATTCTTGATGAGGTCTGAAAGCTTTTTCTTTTTCTTTTTTGGGTAAAAATTAAGTATATGTGTGCTGAGGGGAGCTTTTTTTGCCAGTTTCATGTTTGATTTTATGCTTCAGAGAGCATGTTCATGGCTGTTGATCCGTTCTATTCATTAAGATGGCAATGATTGCTCTTAGAGACTCTCTCTTTTAGGAAGTACCCTCTTACATAAGCGTAGGGCTTGAGTTCATTTCAATATGAATGAATCCAACTTTGGGTGCTGGTTTTAAAATTTGTCAGCCATCCATAGTAGTAATGAGTCACTATCCATCATCCCGGATTATATATAGCTCACTGCCACACTTTTATGGCCATTTCTTGGGAATATTGTATATGTTTTGTAGTCTATGGAGTGAACGTGAAATTTGGATGTTAATTTGTGTGTTTCTGGTTCAGGTGTTCGGTTGCTCTTATTCTTTGAGTATATGAATAAGCACTAGGATGATAATTATGCATGCATTTCATTTGTATTTGCTCCACCTGCCATCATAAGCAACAAGATGGCATCTTTAAGACTGCTATATGACATGTTTTGGACTACCAAAATTTTTTTGGGTGAGCAAACTGATTCCACTATTAGAATTGCTTCATTTATTTCTTAGGTACTTGGGAAATGATACAGATGAGAATACTTGTTCTCCTGCAAACTGCATACTTTGACGTGGCAAATTATGGGATTATAGTTGTGTCTAAAACAGCACCAAAGGTGCTAGTAAAGCATGTTTACTATGCAGTGCTTCAAAAGGCAGTGGCAGAATGTTTGCCTGTTTGCATTGCTGCTCCATAAAACAAGATTGAGAACTGAAACCTGTTTCAATTGCCATGAATAACAGATGTGGCATGACAATGGAGCCATTGATAGACAAAATTAGTTTAGAAGGCTTGCTAGGAAGCTTGAATCTGAAGACAATCAGTATGTTGACTTGCATCGATGGATGCGGACATACTGATGATTGCAATGCTTGTCTGCTTTCTTTTTTTATGGCCAGCTAAAAAAATCAAGTAATGCATGATCTTATTCCAATAGTGACATCTCAAATACTGTCTGGAAGGTTGATTTCTAATGGGCATAAGTCTTGTAGAAAGAAATGCATCATTCAGTAGATATCTGGGAACTTGTTTGACCCAATTGATTAGCTTTGGCTTCAATTATGTATGTGTAAGTTGCTTCAAGTTAATGGAGTGGAGCTGCTCTCAATCCGAGGAACTCCTTCGATGTATATTCAAGGCCATCTAATGAAGCTAACTGCAGTAGGCAGGGGATAGTAACAAAAATTACATGATACTGCATTAAGAGAAAAGACCAGATGCTTTAAACTCATGCTTATATATCCTCAGTCCAAGGTAGTGGGAACTGTTTTGTTCTGCGGTTTTAGGAACTTTTACAAGAAGATTTGTAAGAATCAATTGCAACTTGCGCTGATTCCTCTATATAAGGCTGTATTCTCTCTTGAACTCTTTACTATGAAAATAAAGCAAAGAAATGAACTCTCTAAATTTTTTTAGGTGGACATAGACATTGCAATAATTTGGGCATAAGTAAGTCTGAGTTTTAGTCATATGACAAAATTTTGAGGTCCTCGTTGTCTTTGGGTGAAGAGCACCATGTATGTTGAAGTTGATTATTAAATAAGGTTCAGAAGTTTGCATCTCCGATATGTGACCGAACCTTTGATTATGGGTGTCATTTGTTGCATGAAGTGGGGAAAAAAAACGAATATGGTTCAGAGGATTTTTGGATGTAATTTGGGTATAATTTGTTGGATGAAATTGATTATTAAATAAGGTTCAGAAGTTTGCACTCGGATATGGGACTGAACCTTTGATTATGGGTGTAATTTGTTGGATGAGGGAGGGGGGGGGGGACGAGCTAGCTAGAAGCCTAGCTCAATCAGTAGAGGCATAGTTTTTGCCCCAGTTGCACATTCAGTCCCATGAAGCTTCTTCTGAATGATGCTGATGACAAACGTTTCTGAAATGTTGGTGTTGCGCAAGCTTTTATCTTTAAATCTTTTTACTTCTACTATTTCTGAGATCTTCATGCATATTATAGTCAAGCTGGTACTGTAGTAGTACGCATGAAACAGTTGGACAACTTTAGAAGCCTTCAATATCTATCTGTTTTCATTAAAGTTGTTCTTCCATGAGTGCTGAACCATCTTTACCCTTTTCCTGACTAACTTTGCTAATAGATTACTTGTTTGTTGGTATAGTGGAATCATATATTGTAATTAGAAGAAAGATGGATGCAGGCGCAACCAGTACGAATGTGGCATCAGCAGAAAATCTCTTGCAGTGGAGTCAATGGCAACTAGTGGATTCAATCCTTCCTACAGGAGGCTTTGCTCACTCTTATGGACTGGAAGCTGCCATCCAAACTCGATTTGTACTGGGTCCTGAAAATCTAAAACCCTATATCATCCAAGTTCTGGAGAATACCGGGAGCCTACTTCTTCCATTTGTATATGCTGCTTTCAAGTCTCCTGATATGGACACCTGGTCCAGCTTAAATAAACTTCTTGATGCAACACTAAGCAATGAAGTCAGTAGGAAGGCATCATCTGCCCAAGGCTCAGCACTTCTGAGAGTAGCTGCATCTGTTTTCTCAGAGGCTCCATCTTTGAAAAAAGTGAGGGACACCTTCTTGGGTTCAGTCACTGTTCCATTGCACCATGCACCTGTTTTCGGTTTCATATGCGGACTTCTTGGCATCGACAGTGGTACATCTCAGAGGGCCTATATGTTCATGACAATGAGAGACATAATCTCTGCCGCGACAAGGCTGAACTTGATCGGCCCCCTTGGCGCGTCAGTGTTGCAACACCAGATTGCTCCTGTAGCAGAGCAGATCGTGAAGAAATGGATGGACCGACCGGTGGAGGAAGCATGCCAGACTGCTCCGTTGCTTGACACAGTGCAGGGCTGCCATGCATACTTGTTCTCCAGACTATTTTGCTCTTGAAAACATTACAGGTGATGTGCAGTCTTTGTATAATGTTGGGCCACTATAAATTTGTTGTCTGAAATTTATTTATCAACTTTGTTGTGTGTTTTATTTTGGAATGTTTGCAATTTTTGTGACAGCAATGAATATACGGGAAATTGGTGTTTAGTCTCTTTTGGAGACTTTATTTGCTGTATAGTCTCCTTGAAAGTTTTTAAGTCATTTAGTTCCTTTTTGGACAGCTGTACTTTTTTTATTTCTAAAATACCCTTTATGTATTTTTTTAAATGAGAGATAGATGAATAGTTTTGAATTAGGTGATTGGCATTAAATGGAGTGGTTGGGAATATATTCACCTATTCCCAATACATGGAAGGCATGCATGCATCCACTTTATGGCTGGATGCATGCATTAATGGGGGCATTAATAGTAAAATTGGGGGAGTAACTACCAATTTATATGGGAAGTAATTACCAGTTAACTGTGAAGTATCTACCAGTTTAATTGGCAAGTAAATACCAGTTTGAATGGGAAGTAACTACCAGTTGAAGTGTGAAGTAATTACAGTTTTTTTGTAAAGTAATTACCGCTTAAACTGGGAAGTAACTACCAGTTAAGTGGGGGAAGTAACTACCAGTTAAATGGGGGAAGTAATTACCAGTTTGGATGGAAAGTAACTACCAGTTTTGGGGGGAGTAACTACCAATTTATATGGGAAGTAACTACCAGTTAACTGTGAAGTAACTACCAGTTTAATTGGCAAGTAAATACCAGTTTGAATGGGAAGTAACTATCAGTTGAAGTGTGAAGTAATTACAGTTTTTTTGTAAAGTAATTACCGCTTAAACTGGGAAGTAACTATCAGTTAAATGGGAAGTAACTACCAGTTTGGATGGGAAGTAACTACCAGTTAAATGGGAAGTAACTACCAGTTTGGATGGCAAGTAACTACCGCTTAAACTGGGAAGTAGCTACTTCCCTTATCTATGGAAGATAGTAGGTGGTTAGATGGTAGTTACTTCCCAATAAAGTTGGTAGTAACTTCCTAGTTAAATGGTAGTTACTTCCCTTATAACTACCGTTTAACTAGGAAGTTACTACCAATAATAATGGGAAGTAACTACCAATCATATGATGTAGTTACCACGAAGTACTTACCATTTTAATGGTAGTTACGTACTGGTTAAACAATGAAGTAAATATGAATTAACTACAATTTAACATGGAAGTTACTACTAATTATGGAAAGAGAGGCTGGTGAGCGTTGGAAATGGGAGGGGCGGAATAAATTTGGAATTTTTCGGGAATGACGGATTAGGCGGCATGCTTGGCTGTAATTACGAGAATGAGAATGAATAGGGGTATTTTAGTCTTTTGTTGGTATTGTGGGTACTAAAACACTTAAGAACTGTTATAGGAGACTAAATAACAAGTCGGGGTCACTTAAAGGACTAAACAACAAATCCCAATATAAAGCTCTTTTGCCTCAACTCAGTTAATTATTCAATAAGGTAGATTGGTTTCGGATTTTGGATCCTCATTCACCGGGTCGAAACCCGCTGTTTACCAAACATCCGAATCTATAAGAGCGGCGACCGCTCCATCTCGCTCGAAGAACTCTGTGCCTCTCTCTCTCTCTCTCTCTCGTTACTCTTCTTCTTTAGTTCGATGGCTTGGAGATCGCTCTATGGCTGTCGAGGTCTTCATAGGATCCTTCACCCTGAGTTGCGACTACGGAACCCTAGCTCCTCATCTATCCTCTCCATTCTTCAGAGGAGGTCGCACTCGGACGCATCTCCTCCTCCGCCGCTACCACCTCCACCGTCATCGACTGCGCCGCCATCGACTCAAGCCCCGGTCGTTGAAGAAGGGAATGCAAATAAAGCTGCGAGGGACTCCTCCTCTGCAATCCGATCCTCTTTGAACAAAGATGAGGTCGCCAAGTTCGCCGGCATTGCAGAGACCTGGTCATCTCTCAAGATTCGATCTTTTGTTTTCGTTTTTCCGCATCCAATCTTTTTCCCTCGTCCTTTCGACCAAATAGTGCTGATTTACGCTAGTCTAGTTGTTATAAGATTTAAGCCTTTTGCGCTGGTTGAATCGGTGCGCAGTTGTTTGTTCGTATGTAGATTTTATTCTTAAATGGGGTTCATTGGGGACAGAAATGAAATAAGTGCATAGGATCAGCTGTGTTGGTAATTGGAGTCATCTTTGCAAATTTATGCAGGTGGGATTCCGAAGGGCCGTTCAAGCCATTGCATCTGATGAATCCCACTCGGATATCATTCATTCGCTCTACGCTATGCCGGCACTTCAGGTGTGATGGGCTTGTTCGATCGCCTAAATGCAATGTTCTATTATCTGGTGGTGTTTGAGTTATTGAAAGCTTATGTTTCTCGGAGTAATTTACGTTGTCTTATCAGTAATGGAGTTAGAGAGCACCTGTTGGAACTAAGTGCATTAATCTGTTCAATTCTGCTGTCTATACTTCACACTGACTAATAAGAGATTTGCTTAGGTGCATTTGTTCTGCTCTGTTTCTTTTGGTGATTAGCTATCCTTTTCCTCAGGAAGGACCCATATTCTGCTAGGCCTCTTCAAGGGTTGAAAATTATAGACGTGGGATGTGGAGGTGGGATTCTCTCAGAGGTATTTTTCTGTTTAGACAAGTATGAAAATGTTGGTAAAGGTTTTAAGGTAGCATAGGTTGTTTGTAGAGAAGCATGAAGCTAAAGGAGAGAAATGCCAAGAATGTTTCTTCAAGAATTGGTTCTCTTTGGAGAAGTTTAATTTCCTTTCAAGCTACATTTGTAGTGTTAGAACTGTTTGTTTTCCTTTTTTGTACAAAGAATGGAAGGCATATGATGTAAGAGGAAGAAAACTTACTGATAAATAGTTGGGCTAATCAATTTTCTTTCAGCAGCCTCTTGCTCGTCTGGGAGCCACTGTAACAGGAATTGATGCTGTGGAAAAGAATATCAAGATCGCTCGCATTCATGCTGTATGTTATTTCCATCTGAGAACAAGAAATTGGGTGTGGACATAGCATTAATACTATGCTCTGTCATAATGTGCGTGGTTTCTCTTTAAAGATCACTGGCTAGGATAAAAAATGTTCTTTTACTGGCTAGGAATGAAAATGTTCTTTCTTTTCTATCTTGATTGCTCCTAAAAGGTTACTGAGCAGGATTCAAAATGTTTTTTTTTTGCCTCTTTTAAGAGCTGACTTTGTTTCTATGCTGTTGCCTTTTGAGGGTACTCAAAGATCACAAGTCAAAATGTTTTCATTAACTTCTTTTTCTTGCTTCTTAATATCCCAAGCAAAGTTTTTTTTAACATCAATGACCATTGTAAATTTGAATGAATTGTAATCAAATATGTCGTGGATTACCGTGATGGGTGTGGGTATGAAAGTTTGTCTTCTGAAATTACCTCAAACCCTTCTATACATTGTGTATTTGATAAATGAAAGAAAAGCAAAAAAATTACTTTCCAACTTGATGTCAGACTCTTGTTCTCCTTGCACAGGGATTGGACCCATTGACTTCATCTATTGACTATTACTGCACAACAGCTGGTACAATTTGTTCTTTCATTGTTCATCTAAACTTCATGACTTTTTTCAGTTTATGCAAAAGCTTACTTGATTCATATTGTGTGGAGCAGAACAACAGGTTAAAGAGAACAAGAAGTTTGATGCTGTAATTGCCCTTGAGGTATGTTATTGATAGGGTAAGGAAATCTACCCTAGTCTTCTATATTGTTCATGAAGTCTCATGGTGGATCTAGTTTTCCTTGCTGTGATTTGTGTATATATCTCTTTCTATCACCTCCTTATGGCCTTATGGACACTAGTCTATTTCTTCGTCAACATGATCTATTTTTAGTGATTGCCCAATATTTTGATGACCTAGCATACACCAAAAAGTTTCATTGTGAGTTTTTTTTGTGCGTCTTTCCAATTTCCAGTTTAAGGCTTTAGAAGTTTTTGCATATTGTTTCTTTATGTATCCTCATTGCTATTACCTGCTTAATTATTTTAATCTTGATTTTTTGGAGTCTTTAATTGGTCTAGTTGTCATAGGGCATCAATTGATCCTTTTTCAACCTGCGAGATTTTACATCAAAAACTCATACTCGAACTTGATGGGAGGAATATACAGTGGAAAAAAGGGAATTTTTTTCTTCTTTTCTTTCCACCTCGCTCTTCATTCTCTCGAGCATATCTTTTCTTGGTGAAGCTTTAGTTGTTTCTAGAGCATTGAAAAGAAGCGCATTGTGCTTGTCGCTAATCGTGCTCACAACGAGGAAACTTGTGGTTTAAGCTCTTTGTATCTTTATACGTGTGGATCAATGAGAACCCTGCTCTTAGGAGGCGATCACTGTATAGAGACCATGGAACAAGCCTCAATCTAGGCTAGGCTTACATAACGTCAATTTTTCTTACTGATTAGTAGTCATTTACAATTTATCTTCGTATAAGGCTATATTGATGTGTTTCCATTTACATATCAACTTCGTACAGGAAAGGTTAAAGATACTGTTACAAAGAGTTGCCAATTTTAGATAGTTTCAACCACATTCTTCATTTTGTCTGGGAACAGGAAACCCTATTTTGTGATATGTAATGTCACACATCGGATCCGATTGTCACATCCTAACTTTCTCGACTTTCCAGTAAAATCTGGTTTAAGTCATTAAATAACAAAATCAGGTTTAAGGTACCTTTCTCATATGTTTTTAACCTAATTAGTGAAACAATTTATATTATGAGTTCTACAAAAGCCGAATGTGCAGCTCTTTTTCTAAGTCGTTTCATGGTTAGTTAGTTTGTCTGTATTTGCTGGTTTTCTTTTGTTACTTAATCCTTACATGTGAAGAAAGAGTTTGGGGCAAAAAGGACATGATAGACAACATTTATCTTATGGGCTCTTGACATATATTTTTGACTCTAGGTAATTGAGCATGTTGCAGATCCCTCAGATTTTTGCAAATCCTTGGCAGCGTTGACAGTTGATGGTGGAGCTACTGTCATCTCTACCATTAACCGCTCTGTGCGATCGTATGCTACTGCCATTGTTGCTGCTGAGTACCTCCTTAATTGGGTATGTTTCATTCTCTCAAGACTTTGATTGCTGAAGGTCAGAGAAGTATTTTCCCCATAAAAAAATATGCATACTAGTTATAGAGGCGAGCTTTGAAAGGTGCAACTGGTCTTTGTGACAATGTCTTCTATGAAATATCACAAGCCATTTGCAAAATAATGGCGTAATGCTGCCCAGTGCTGCGCAAAGTATTTTGCTTGCCCTTCCAATAACGAGATCTTAATTCATAGTTAAAAGGCTGTTCTAGCATTCTATCTTCTTATATAGGCAATCTAAGTAGTTTTAGCTAAGCTCTTGTCATCCATCATGATGACATTAATGGCTTAGACAACCTGATGTTTTTAAGTACTGTGTCTAGATTTTTAAAGTGCATTCATATTTTTCTTGCATCCCTTCCAATACCTGTAGCATGGCCATAACCAGAGTTGCTGAGCATATCTATTCATTCCCAAGAAAGACTGTTTACTCACACATACCAGGAGTGAAGTTGGGAGCTTCATGATGTCCAGAATCTTTTCGAAATAGGGGTCAATTTTTACCAAGCCCGCTATGTATGTTTCTACCATTCCAGTAGTGTTTTGAAGTGACAGTGAAGAATGCCGATGGTGCTTATATAAGTTGCTCAAACTTTCGGAGCATGCAGTTCGTGTGAAATGTTCAGAGTTGGTAAACCCATTTTCCTTTAAATGGTCGGAAAGGCATTAGGAGTAGATATAGATTACATGTATTGCTTGGCTTGCTTAAGTTAGGTTGTAGTAGAGTTTATTTACAGGTAGGGTGAAGATGATTCTCCTCTGACCTTTTCATCGCCCTGTTTTCAGCTCCCGAAGGGCACCCATCAGTGGTCCACTTTCCTCACTCCAGAGGAACTAGTCTTGATTCTGCAGAGAGCTTCAGTCACTGTAATTTTTTCTTCTCACTCATAGCTTCGGATGGATTAATGTTATTGAACAAATACCATTGACGCATATAATCTGTGATATTTTCTATTATTTACTGCCTGTTTTGCAGGTAAAAGAAATGGCGGGATTCTTTTACAACCCTTTGACAGGAGAATGGTCTCTCTCAGATGATACTAGTGTAAATTATATCTGTTTTGGTGTCAATGAGGGTAGTTAACCCTTGTAGATCACAACTTCTTCTAAACGTTGAAATGCATGCTCAGCCTGCTATCTGTGTATTGACACGCAATGCTGCCATGCGATGTATTCAACAGAATCACAAAGAGACGAAGTTTCTTTTGGAAGAATGAACATTAATTCCCTTCGAAGTCAGTTCTCAGCTCATCTAGAATCTTTTTTCCCCTCTTTTTGATTAGTTAAACCTTATACCCTAATCCATTATCACCGCTGGTTACTAACCACTTAAGCTACTCGAGCTGTTCTGTGACCTGTTTCTATATCACCTGTGTATGACTTTAGGAGAAATTTTCAGGCATCATCCTACCATACATAAAATGATACTTTGGTCCCCTTTGCGACTGGGACGAGCACATTCAGTCAGTGTCTTTTCGTAAAAAGCCCTCGACTCACAGAGAGCAATGCGGGCAAACCTCACCCAGTGGCCTCCTGTGCAGCCGAGTGAACGCTGGGAGGCTACATAGAACTGGATCTTACAGATAATGACCTATTACCTGAAGTGAAATTTAGGACTGTCTAGTCGTCACCCCTAATAGTATCAAGCTCTAAAGACATTTGTTCACCTTGAAAATATCTAGCTGAAACATTGCTGAATAATTCATGCTATCAGGCAGTTGGAAAAAGACATGAAGTGCACCGTCGGTGTTAAGACAACGCTCAAGTCACAAGTATTTGATACAACATTCATGTCCACTTTAGGGTTCATTTGGACGCATGGCGGGAGAGGGAGAGGAATGGAGAGGAATGTGATTGTCCTCGTCAGTATTTGGTATGAGCACGGGAGTGAGTGGGAAAGACGTTGCTTGTGTTTGGTATTTCCAAATTAAGATGGAAAAGCGTAGAAATGATATTGAAGTTACTAATATACCCTTGTTATATTATCTCATTAATATGACGTATTTTGTGATATTAAACATTATATTTTTAGTAAAAAATATTACATTATTAACTTTTTAAAAAAATTAAAGAGAAAAAAATATAGTAAACCCACACTTTTTTTTAAGCTTGATTAACACAACTGTCATTCAAGTTGCTTAATACACAGTTAACAAACACATAAATTAATTCGCATTTTTAATGTATGCTGTAGCAAGAAAATAAATTCGCAAATACATTTTTAATGCAACTGTCATTCAAGTTGTTTAATGCACAGTTAACAAAAGTATTCTTAAACAGTAAGAATAAATTCACAAATACATTTTTTTTACAATGGAGATGTCGTCGATAGTCTTTGTAGGTTTTTAATCTAACCCTATTTAGCATCAATTGAACGATTGTAATCTAATTCATCCTTTTAGATCGGATGACTATGAAAAGAATACAATGAGTGTTTTAGTAATTTAACACGACGAAGGGAGTCCTCTCCCATGGTCAAAAGTGTAACCAAACGCACACTTAGACTCACCGCACACAACACAATTGGGTAAGACATTGGTGACTAAAGCAGTTAAAGAAACCATTTGATAAAACGACGACCAAGTCATAAGGGCTCGTTTGGTACGGATAGCTTTATTCCGGGTTAAGAAACTTTATTTCTGATTTTAAAAATAATTTTATAATAATTATTTGAAGTAAGAGAAAAATAAAATGAAAAGTGAAAATAACTTTATAATGATTATTTGAAATAGAAAAAAATATTTAGAGGAATAAAATATAAAATAAATAATGAATTCAAAAATATTCCAAGAATATTCCCTCCTTTAACCCGGGTTAAGAGTTATTTCTGTTCCCGTACCAAACAGGGCCTAAGAGTTTCTATACAACGTTCCTGTCAGGCTTTAGGCTTACCCCACAAACACAATTAGCAAAGTTCAATTTGGTTCTCGAAACAAGCATGCTTACATAATTGCGAGGGAGGCATGGGGCTCTACATATATTAGCCAACACCACCTCCTAGGACAAACAAAATACAGGAAGATGAAAAAAACCAGGGTAACTCTACAGCATTTTTCGATCTTATGACAACATTACATATATGTGATTCTATACAGGTGTTTGATTCTTGAAGCTTAGGCTGCATCATCTTCTACAGTGTTGACTCTTTCACACTCATCGATCCACTCGCTGTATCTGCAAGATGGAACAACTCATTGATGACCTTTCTCTACCAACATGCTCATCGATTCAGCTATAGAAATTCAAGGAAAAAAATTTGACTTACATATCTATTGGCTCTGTCAAGGCTGCAAATAAGAAAAAGATATATCACATTAGCAAATTAACAGATCTGATCTAAAGTGGCTTACAGTTAAGTAGTTAACAGGTAGATAACCATGGTTTGCACAAAGAGTGAAACAATCATTAAGCAAAAGTAATTGGATAAGTTTAAACAGCTTTTGAAGTCAAACGAAGAAATATCTTGAAATGCAACATAAGTACAAATTTTCAAGCTAAACAGAACATAATGCCATCTGCAAAATCTATGATGCCAGGTAGTTTAAGGCATACAGTACTCTGCGAAACGACATGAAGCTCTGCACTTGAAATCTATATGCAGTTATATTGGCAACATGGAACAAACCATTGGCCTAATCTCTGAGGCAAGACTTATACCGCAACTACAATCTAATTCTTATTCACCCACCTGTGACAGTGGTGCTGAAATTCTCCTGACAAATCCGGCAAGAAGCCTCGCCAATCAGGTTCTTCATATCACTGCAAATCAAATCAACAAATTAACGCCGATTCAAGCAGAATGAGTAAAGAAAGGCGTAAGAAAGTACTGCCAGCAAATCAGAACCTTAATCCAAAGAAAAAAGCGAAAAGGACAAGGATCATGGCATTGATAACAAAATATTACATCATAACTAGCCAGACAAAAACTAACAGCTTTCCCCTCAATTTAAAGCAAAATGTACTTAAAGTCGAACAAAGAAATGAGTGGTGGATAATGCATACATGCGGCACTCGACGCTGCTTCCATGGTTGCAAAACGGGCAACAAAAAACAGTATCAAGCTTATCCATTCGCTTTTTTGGAGCTGGCTTTGCCCTGGACTTCCTCTTACCCATTGTTCAACTTCAAATTCTCCTCAGTTCAGTATGACACCTGAATCCCAGTGCATGACATTACAGATGTCTTATGAGAACATATCAAAGAAACATAATCAAATTTGACTCAAGCACAGTATAAAGATCAGATTAGCAAGAAATGAAAGAAGATGTAACAGCTTTAAGGCAAACTCACAAAAGAAGCAGAGACTGAATAATAGAGGTAGCACATATTCTTTTCAACTTTTTGTGGTAGCAGTATAAGCAATAATATCAATGCTCCTATTATCTCTAAGGTGTCTTTTATCCAAAAATAACAAACTTTGTGTCCCGAACTAAAAGTTCCTAGAATAATGCACAGCTTCTCAAACATGAGATTTCAGCTCAACCCCATGTTCAGAAGTATTTCATTTCAGCTTCAATTTCCATTGATTTTCCATTGAAGATGACTCGATGTGCCGTTTTGCAAAACTAAATGAACATAGAATAGGTTAGGGGTGTCCAAAAAGCCCAAATGGCCCGACCCGGTCCAGGTGTTGGCCATGCTGGACCAGGCTGATCCGGGTTCAGGGCCGGACCAGGGCCCCTTAGTCAAAACCCGATCTGGCCTGGTCACCTATGAATTTAAAAAAAAAACATAGAATTTATACCCAATGACCTATGGTCCTCCTACTCTCCTCTCTTCTCCAGCGCTAGCGCCGATCCGGAGGCGGGCCGGGTTCTCCTCCACCTCCGCCGGAGCCGATCCCCATCGCCGTCGACGTCATCCTCCTCCAGCGAATATCCAGATCTGAAGCTTCTGGAGGTCGGGGTGGCCGGAGGCAACAGTTCCCGATGATAGCGACGCCGGATTGAGAGAGAGCTCGAGCTCGAGGGGGTTGAGTTCCATCGTAGAGGAGGACGACACCAGAATGGAGCTTGGAGGCATCACTAGGGGTTGGAAGGCCACGGGATGCTACGAGGTCGTTGGAGGTGTTGGGGGGGGGGGGGGGGGGGGGTTGTGGCTTACCGGGAAATGGTAGCGGAGAGGTTAGGGTAGCATGGAGTGGTAGTGGAGTGTTCATTGCCGACGGGGTCACTGGAGAAGAGAAGATGGACACGCCACGCCCCTCCGCTCGCTCCGCCCCCTCCCCCATGCCGTGCGGAGCTCCTCCGCGACCCCCTCGAGCTCCCTTGTTGCTCCCCCTGCTCCTCCCACTTCAACACTAACGGCGTCATCGCTTCCAAGGGCCGTAGCGGCGGCGACACGAGGCTTTACGCCTGCTCGGCGCCCCATCTCTCCTCCAACCTCCACCAGCTTCCACACCACTCAATCCCGGCCCCGACCTCTTCACAGCCCAAGCTTCACCAACCTCACCGTCGTCCACAATCCAGCCACCTCGTCGCCAGTCGCCCTGATCCACCCGATCCACTTGGAAGACGGCCGCTAGATAGGGACAGGCCGGCTCTACGACGGATCCCGCCTGGACGGGGTCGGAGGAGGGTCACTGCGGCGAGGAGGGGCTCGGATCCGGCAGAAGATGGGGTTGGGCCCCCCGCTGGAGTGCGTAGTGGTGGTCGTCCGGTGTAGTGGGCCGGCAAGAGATGAAGATGTTCGGTGTAGTGGGACTCCACACTAATTTTTTATTATTAAAAGAACTGGACCAGGCCAAGCTCGGCTTGGTCCGGTCCAACCCGGTCTCCAAACCGGGCAGGGTCATACTGGGCCGGACTGGGTGGAAGGCCTATTGGGCCCGGCACTGGCCCGGCCTGGATGCTTACCAAGGCCAGACCGGGTATTGCCTCCAACCCGGCCTGGCCCAGTTGGACACCCCTAAAATAGGTACCAAATGCCTAATAATGAAGTTACAGTATTTGGAGACTTTAGGAACCTCATTAGTAACATCATCACATATTGATGCCTACTTTATCCTTAGCCAAATATTGCGACAACTATGAAGATGATAGATTTATTTGAAGGTCTTCAAAAGATATCCAATGCCAACACCACAATCTAGATATGCTTACCTCAGTCAGTCATTTGGATCCCAAATCCCCTAAAAAGCAAAATATCTTACAACACAATAGTCATAATACATGCAGAAAGTCTGAATAGTATACACAAAATCTTCTAGTTCAAAATCAAGACCAAACAATCATCTAGAGGTCTCGCACCAAACAGCAAAAAAACCTTAACAAGAGTCCAGATGCCATGAAGATTAAGACGAGAAGTTACATAATTATACCTAACACTTGCTTTGCTTAGGGAATACTACTACAAATATGGAGATGAGTGTCTCTTCACATTCCAAAGCACATATATCTAGCATGATAGGCGATCACTTCATTAAGAAATAAAGGCCAAAATATTTTATCTTCGCTTGTTGAAAAGCTCATCTTGATCAAGGCCAAAATGTTTCCATTCAAAACCTCAATTAACACACCAAAATATTTAGCTAATGCCGAGATAGATTTTTGATTCCTATATAAGGGATGACATCATGGTGATCAAGATGGGCTATTGTACAGATTTGACATGTTAAACCAACTAAATAATCCAAATGTAGAGAGAAATCTTCAAGAACGAATAAAAGAAGCCATTCAAGTGATCGAGGATGAAAACTATTACTTATGGCGATAAAAACTATCTAGATCAAGCTTTCCTTCCAATTTAAAACTGATACTATCAACAAGACAAACAAACTCCATATTCCCGGTGATAAAACATATAATAGCAAAAAATTGTGCTTCTTTCTTTTATCAACACCTAGAGGCAAGAAACTTAACTCAAAATCACCAGAGCTTGGTGTAAACGCAAAAATTGACGAAAACCGTAATCAAGCAACTACGCATAGAATTCAAGAATGACACGAAATAGATATTCTTTAATCCTATCGTTCAGCGAGAGGTTGCAAATCAAGCTCCTCATCAAAACACCCGGAAAAGATATCCTCAACGAAGCCCCGAAACCCTAACCCTAACCCCGACACTAGAACGAGCAACAATAAACAACCCAACTCATCCCCCACGGAACCCTACAAGAGAGGAACCCTAGAAGGGATGAACAATACATCGGCGAATCGCAAAGCATTACGCGAAGCCAAAACCTAGAAGGAACAAAGAACAGAGGAGGTTACCTGGCTGGAAATAGACGAGTCGAGTGAAATCGTCGGCCAGGTTGGGAACAAAGAACAGAAAGATCTCCCTGAGGGCCTGAGGGGTATTTATAGACCCCTCTCAGGGACGCGTCTCGGATTCAGAGATCCGACCGTTGGTGGGTTAGCGGGTTTGAGTTGGTCTCTACAACGGTTAGCATCTTTTATGGGCCGGATCCTTCTTTTTCCCGGTGGATTCGCCAAGTCCAAGATTTGACTGGGTTGTGTCTACTTGAAAGATATCTGTATATGTACATGCGTAAGATAAAACGTTAATTTTGTATATGTACATGCGTAAGATAAAACGTTAATTTAGAGTTCAAATTGAATATGTTGTTAACCAAAGATATCTGTGTATTTACTGTATATAATCTACGAAAAAAATAAGAAAATCACACTTGAGCTCAAATTCCATTCTCTTTTCTTTTAGGACTAAAATATCTCAATATGGTTTGATGGATATGCTTTGGATAATTTGAATTGCATGATACTCAATTTTCTCTCCAAGAATCGAAAGTTGGCATCACTCAATTGCTGTCAATTTCAAATAATATGCGAACAAATTCTCTACTGAACAAGAACAATTACTGGCGTCAACTGAGTGCCAGTAGAGCCGCATAGAAGAGGTGATTCCATGAATCAGGAACCCCAGGAATGCACAAATGGCTACAATCCGGCCGTCCATTCTTATTATACATTAAGAGACAAGGAATTATGTGGTTTCTCTCGTGCCCAAACTTGAGAGAGAGCATGCTCTTTTATAATGTGAAATGTGTAGCTGTCAATTATATTTGAGAAAGAAAACTTCCTTTTACATATATGGTATAATTGGATTTTCATAATCATGGGATATGAAGATTTGAATTGATATTAGAGATTTGCTCTAATCTCGGGTGATTTGCTTGATGAATGATTTGTTACCGAATTCGTCCAATTTTGAACATGATTCTTATTACGCCCTTGCAAGCTCAGTAGGGAGGAGAGTATGTTGAGCTTGTCCCTGAGAAGAGCAAATCAAGCCGAGACTAATGGCTTGGTAAGACCATCGGCAAGTTGGTCTTTTCTGGATATAAAACGAACCTCTAATCATTTTTGCTGAGCTTTTTCTCTCACAAAATGGTAGTCAATCTTTACGTGCTTGGTGTGGTCATGAAAAACTGGATTGGCAGTGATATAGGTAGCACCTATATTGTCACACAATAACACAGGGTGATTTTAAAGGAAAATCCCAAGTTCGCGAAGGAGAGATTGGACCCATAACGATTCAGCTGTAGCATGAGCAATGGCGCGATATTCGGCCTCTGTACTTAATCGAGCGACAGTGGGCTGCTTTTTGGATCTCCAAGAGATAAGATTGTGTCCGAAAAATATGCAAAATCCGGACGTGGATCTTCTATCATCAGGGTAACCAGCCCAGTCTGCATCTGAGTAGATAAATATGTGAGAAGAATTGGTAGGCCGAATCAGCAGGCCATGGTTGATCAATAAATTTCAAGTAGCGCAGTATACGCTTTATCCCAGTCCAGTGAACCTCTGTGGGTTTGTGCATGAATTGACAAACCTTGTTGACTGTGAAGAAAATATCTGGACTTGTGAGAGAAAGATATTGGAGAGCACCGACAATACTTTGAAATAGTGTGGGATCTGAAAAAAGGACTTCCTTCAAATAAAGAGAGCGACTGAGAAGAAGACATTGGCGAGGAAACTGGCTTTGTAGCAATCATATTGGTGTGTTGTAGTAGGTTCACAATCTATCGTTGTTGAGAGAGAAACAACCTAGTTGCAGATCATGTAACCTCCACTCCGAAAAAATAGTGCAAGTCCCCCAAATCTTTTACTGCAAACTCAAAACTTAAGGTTGAAATGAGGTGAGAGGCAGCATCTTCATTAGATCCAATTATAAGAATGTCATCAACGTAAACTAAAACAAACAGAGTCACAGAGTTGTCCTTATAGATAAATAGAGAAGTGTCAGAGGACGAATTTGTAAAGCCTAGAGAGAGAAGATTCTCACTCAGCCAAGAATACCAGGCGTGAGGGGCTTGCTTCAGACCGTAGAGAGCTTTGTGGAGCTTGCACACATGGTTCGGAAAGCTGGGATGAACATAACCAGTTGGTTGTTGCATAAATACCTCTTCGGATAGAAAACCATGAAGAAAAGCATTTTGTATGTCAATTTGGCAAATCCTCCAATGATTCGAAACTTCAATACTTAACACTAGTCGGATTGTTGTAGGTTTAACAACCGGACTGAAAGTGTCAGCAAAATCAATGTCGGGTTGCTGATGATACCCTTTCGCAACCAATTAGGCTTTCCGGCGCTCCATAGAACTATCATATTTCTTCTTTGTTTTGAACACCCACATAGATCCAACAACATTCAGACATGGCTGAAACTTGGGAGACAAGGAATTATGTGGTTTCTCTCGTGCCCAAACTTGGGAGAGAGCAGGCTCTTTTATAATATGAAATGTGTAACTGGCAATTACATTTGAGAAGAAAAACTTCCTTTTACATATATGGTATAATTGGATTCCCATAATCATGGGATATAAAGATTTCAATTGATATTAGAGATCTGCTCTAATATCGGGTGATTTGCTTGATGAATGATCTGTTGTCGAATTCGTCTGATTTTGAACATAATTCTTATTATACATCGAGAGGTGCCCATCTATCCTCAGCTGCGTTGGTCTCGTGATTGTGAAGAGAACAAGTCTTCCTCTATTCTATGCAACAAGCAAATGATCAAATACTTGTAGGGCACTATGTAGACAACCAAGTCAATGCAAAACAAAACAAACCACAATGAGACACCAATTTTACGTGGAAAACCCCAACTTGGGAAAAAACCACGAGGGCCTAGCCCTAGTAACAAACTTCCACTATGATGATGAGAGACTACAACAAAGTCTTTTCTAGATAACACTAGAGGCATACATCTACTATCAACATAATGAGATACACATAGAGTGGAGAGATCTCACCAAACAATGGTGGTTGGAAAGCTTAACTTGCTCCCCCTTCTCTCTTCCCCTCTCCTTCTCCTCTTCTCATTCACCAAGGAAACCCTCTTCTAACTTGTAGAGAAAGACACCTCCATCAACTCTTGATGGTAACTTGGGAAGGATATATAGTAGTGCGCTTGGCTCAACCCACTAACACCAAACTCACTAACCAATAGGAAAGTGGCCCCACCCAAACTTGCTATGGTGTGAGTCCAGCACATGAAGAGGACACCACAACAAACCCCCCCTCCGACTCATGAAAGGGACTCCACCATGCATAACACTCCGGTCATACCGGCCATGCTTCTACGTAGCTCATGCTTCTCTTTTGGTAGAGGCTTCGTCATCATATTCGACCCATTCTTGTCGGTATGGATTTTCTCAACTTGTACCATCTTCTTCTCAAGAACTTCATGAATCCAATGATATCTTACGTCGATGTGTTTGGTTCTACAATGAAAACTTGCATGCTTGCATAAGTGGATGGTGCTTTGACAAAATAGAACATACCTCTCTTGCTTCAACCCAAGTACACTAATGAACCTCTTCATCCATAACAACTCCTTACAAGCTTCGGTAGCGGCAATGAACTCGGCTTCCGTACTAGATAAAGACACACATTTTTGTAATTTGGATTGCCAAGAAATAGCTCCCCCCGCAAAAGTGAACAACTAACCCGAAGTAGACTTCCTTGAGTCAACATCTCCGGCCATATCCTAATCTGTGTAGCCCTCTAGTATAGGATTGCCTTCTCCATAATAAAGACACATCTTGGTTGATCCCTTGAGATACTTCAAGATCCATTTCGTAGCCAACCAATGCTATTTCCCCGGATTGGAAAGGAAACGGCTTACGACACCAACTGCATGTGCTATGTCGGGCATTGTACACACCATGGCATACATCAAACTTCATACCGCCGAAGCATAGGGAATTTTCTTCATCTTATTCTTCTCCTTCTCATTTGAAGGGCATTGTTTGACACTCAACTTGAAATGAGAAGCAAGTGGCGATCCCACGAACTTGGTGTTGTGCATACCAAGTCTTTCAAGAACCTTTTCAATGTATCTTTCTTGTGACAACCATAAGTTCTTTGCTTTGTAATCACGAGAGATTTCCATACCTAAGATCCGTCTTGCGGATCCTAAATCCTTCATTGCAAAAGATTTGTTCAACTCTTGCTTCAACTTTTCAATCTTGTAAGTATCCTTGCAAACAATCAACATATCATCAACATAGAGTAGAAGGATGAGAAAAGTACTATCATTAAATGTCTTCACATAGACGCAATGATCCGATGTAGTTCTTTTGTAGCCATGATCCATCATGAAGGCATCAAACTTCTTGTACCATTGCCTTGGTGCTTGCTTCAAGCCATATAGACTTTTCTTCAACTTACATACCAAGTGCTCTTTGCCTTTGCATTTGAAACCCTCCGGTTGTTCCATGTAGATTTCTTCATCCAAATCTCCATGAAAAAATGCCGTCTTGACATCTAGTTGCTCAACTTCTAAATCCATGGTAGCCGCTAAACCCATCACAAGTCTAATAGATGACATCTTGAATACCGGTGAGAAGATTTCTTCAAAATCAACTCCTTTCTTTTGCCCAAAACCCTTCACAACCAATCTTGCCTTGTACCTTGGAAGTGAACTCTTGTCTCCATTCTTCAATTTGAACACCCACTTGTTCTTGAGTGCTTTCTTTCCAAAGGCAAAGGTACCAACTCATAAGTATGGTTATCATGCAAGGAATTCATTTTCTCTTGCATAGCTTCTAACCACTCTTCTTTATGCTCACTATTCATCACTTTATGGAAACTTTCCGGTTCTCCCCCATCAGTTAGCAACACATATTCGGATGGAGTATACTTAGTAGATGGTACATGCACTCTATTAGATCTTCTCGGTTGATCTTGTGGTGGATCGATTTGTTCATGCACTTCTTTAATTTGAACATTATTTGAAGTAGCATACTCTTCATCACCATGCTCATCATCATCATCATCCGGATGCTCACTTTCTTCTTGCTACTCTTCTCCTCTTTCTTCATGCAACGTAGGAGGAACACTTGAAGAATCTATGAACTCATTGGTGGCATATTGTGGCTTCTCCATTGGCTTCTTCATATCTTCAATGAATTGGTCTTCAAGAAATACGACATCTCTACTTCATATAATTTTTCTCTTCTTCGGATCCCACAATTTGTAACCAAACTCCTCATCGGCATATCCCAAGAAAATACAAGAATGAGCCTTCTTATCCAACTTGGATCTCTCCTCTTTTGGAATGTGAATAAAGGCTCTACAACCAAAGACCTTCAAGTGTGAATAAGAAACATCTTGTTGACACCAAACTCTCTCCGGAATATTATCATCCAAAGGAAATGAGGGAGACCGGTTGATCAAATAAACCGCCGTCTTGACCGCTTCACCCCAAAATGACTTGGGCAACTTGGACATAGATAGCATGCTTCGGACTGTCTCTACAATTGTGTGATTCATCCTCTCACTATACCATTATGTTGAGGAGTGTGAGGTACCGTCTTCTCATGCCGAATGCCATGCTTCTTACAATATGCTTCGAACTATTTTGAAGTATACTCTCCTTCATTATCACTTCGAAGACATTTGAGAAGCTTCCCCGTTTCCCTTTCAACCTTGGCATGAAAGAATTGAAAATGCTCAAAAGCTTGCTCTTTGGATTTCAATAGATAAACCCAAACCTTTCTAGAAGCATCATCAATGAAACTAACAAAATAGAGATTGCCACCAAGCGATTTGACCTCAAAAAGGTCCACATACATAGGAATAAATCATATCTAAGAGCTCTCTATTCTTCTTAGAAGCACTTCTAACAAAAGAGATTCTATAATGCTTTCCAAATAAACAATGTTCACAAGGTTTCAAAGACGTAGAAGTTTGAAAGCATTTTCTTCTTTGCTAGAACTTGCATTCCCTTCTCACTCATATGGCCAAGCCTCCGATGCCATAAGCTTGAGGTGGAATCATCCATAAATGCAAGAGTACCATCACTAGCAACACTTGCTAATGATCGATAAAGAGAGCAACGCTTCTTGCCTTTTGCAACAATAAGAGATCCTTTAGTAAGCTTTCATACACCTTTACCAAAGCCCGATGTGTAGCCTTCATCATCTAAACAACCCAGTGAGATGAGATTAAGCCGAAGATCGGGGACATGGCGGACATCTTTTAGAATCATCTTCATTCCAATATTGGTTTCCAAGCAAACATCTCCAATTCCGATAGCTAGAGAACAACCACTATTACCCATCTTTACGGACCCAAAATCACCCGACTTGTAGGAACTAAATAAGTGTTTATGTGGTGTAGCATGAAAGGAAGCACCAATGTCAACAACCCAATCAATATGAGAAGCAGATGCCATGGTAATGCACTCATCACCACAGCTATTTATGACCCCAATATCACTATTAAGAGTCACAATAGTATCTTTTTTGTTGTCCTCTTTGACTTTTCCCTCTTTTAACATCTCTTTTAAAAATGCGGCATTCTATTTTGAAGTGGCATTTTCTCTTGCAATAATGGCATGAGAAATCCTTCCTTGACTTGGACCTGCTTCTTGACTTGGAGTGATCTCCATGATCTCGAGATTTAGATCGACCTCTATTCTCGGCAACTAAGCTTGTGAGAGAAATGAACCGGTTGACTTTCTTCTAATCTCCTCATTCAACAAGCTACTAGTGACTTGATTCATGGTCATTATTTCATTCGGTGCCGAATTGCTAAGAGAAATCACCAATGTCTCCCATGACTCCGGCAGAGAATTCAACATCAATAATGCTTGGAGTTCATCATTTAACACCATCTTCATTGAAGCAAGTTGATTCACAATGCTTTGAACCTCATTCAAGTGCTTCGCTATGGATTCCCCATCTCTATACTTCAAATTAACAAGCTTTCGAATGAGAAAAGCCTTGCTACATGCGGTTTTCCTCTCATACAAGTCATGTAGCTTTGTCCACAAACACTTGGCGGACGTCTCATTTGCTACATGATGAAATACAACATCATCCAACCATTGGCGAATGGTAGCGGCGGCTTTCCGATCTGCCTTCTTCCATTCACCATCGGACATGCCCTTGGGATTGTGCTCATCTCCTTCTATGGGTGCATATAAATCCTTGTAATATAGAAGGTCTTCCATCTTGGGCTTCCAAATAATCCAATTGTTCCCATTGAGTGAAACTATCATACTTCCAGTGCTTGTATCCATTCCAATGATGCACAAAAGAAATCCAAAACCCGTGCTCTGATACCACTTGTGAAGAAAACAAGTCTTCCTCTATTCTATGCAACAAGCAAATGATCAAACACTTGTAGTGCACTATGTAGACAACCAAATCAATGCAAAATAAACCACAAGCAAACCACAAGGAGACACCAATTTTACGTGAAAAACCCCAACTTGGGGAAAAACCACGAGAGCCTAGCCCTAGTTACAAACTTCCACTATGATGATGAGAGACTACAACAAAGTCTTCTCTAGATAACACTAGAGACATTCATCTACTATCAACATAATGAGATACACATAGAGTGGAGAGATCTCACCAAACAATGGTGGTTGGAAAGCTTAACTTGCTCCCCCTCTTCTCTTCCCCTCTCATTCTCCTCTTCTCATCCATCAAGGAAATCCTCTTCTAACTTGTAGAGAAAGACACCTCCATCAACTCTTGATGGTAGCTTGGGAAGGATATATAGTAGTGGACTTGGATCAACCCACTAACACCACACTCACTAACCAATAGGAAAGTGGCTCCACCCAAACTTGCTATGGTATGAGTCCACCACATTAGGACACCACAACAATGTTGAGTAGGTACGCTGGCGTCGCCATCTCATGCAGCGCCGCCTCCACCACGGCCGCCACCTTCTCCAATGGCTCGTCGACGTGCAAAGCATTAGCCATCTCTGTTTCCCCCCGGCATCGAAGATGATCAAAAGAACCATAATGCATTTATGCTTTGATAAGCTAGTACAAGAGAGGAACTCCAACAATGGAGAACCTCACCTGGCGTGCATCGGCGAAAGCCCCTGGAAGAGCACTCTGGTCCTCCTGTGATCTACGCCGGAATCGACCCACCTCCCCCACGTCCTCAGCCCCAGATGGAGGGAGGGCCTTATCCCTGCAGGGCATGTCTTTCATATACTTTGTCACCAAACTCCATGTTATCCCATCGAGCTGTTAATATTAATTAATGACATCAAGAAGTGATTGTTAGTTAAACAAGGCGAAGTGATGAAGAAGAGTGTATACCATTCCTCGACCTTCTTCTCCGATATATATGGACTCGAGCTTCAAAACCCTGCCAATGGATTCCTTCACGATATCTACGATGAATGGTGTTTGGAAAAATGCCACATTTACATCATAATCCTGCCTATCGAGTGTTAGCTTCGCGAATCAGCTCACAAACTTAAGCTCTAATGTAAAGCATCAACTAGAGAATCAACGAGGTAATGCAATAGATTTACTGGGTATCCAAAGGACTGTGTTTAGTGTTTGGAGTTGAAAGTTTGTTCGAGCATGCGACAACGCGGCAGAGAGCATGCACCGCAGCGACTACCACTGGTTGAACGTTAGCGAGTCACCGACGAACATGATCGTCTTGCTTCGAAATGTATTTAAGAATTCCTCTCCGTCGAACTTAATTAGATATCGATCAACCATGAAAAGTTACAGTCTAGATGAGAAGATCGATTGGATTAGCTAGACGGCCTGATGGATAGATAGAGGTTAGGTTACTGGTTAAGCATGCACCTGGGGAGATGGCATCCATTGGGCTGCCATTCGGAGGTGGAGGTAGCTAGTGCGTGTCCGGCCGGTGGTACTTCTGGTAGTTGAACTCGTCAGCAATGTATGGGCATGTAGACGTGCTGTAGAGGGGGCCGGAGGGATCGGAGGCCCATTGGCTTTCAGAGAGGTTGCATGTCCAACAGGCGGCACTGGGGTGGTGGTGGCACAGGGAGTGGCTACCGGCGTTGATGTCAGGGAGAGAGCTGAGGAGCAAGAAGAGCAATGGAAATGCGAGGAGATGAAGGAGGATCACCATCTCTTTGTAGGAATTTAAATGGTGACGGAGACGGACAGAGGAGTTCTGATACTACATATAAACTTGTTGAGAAATGGGTGTTTACGGCTATAAGTATACTCTGAGATACACTAGAATCTCAATTCTTCTTCTTTAGATTCTCTAGATTTACTAGGATCTATCTCTCTGCACCGCCGTAGACGTAGGAATGCCCGGCTCGTTTCAGAACGTCCAATCTCATCCTCACTGAAAGAATATGAACGAAGGTAGAGAAAGGGTTTAGCTACCCTGCTAATCTCCTTTTATAATACAAATCAAGAGATGAACAGATCAAATACAAAAGGAAATAAATAAAATTACATAATAAGAATATCCAATCTACTAGTTATGGGATTTAGAATCATCATCCACTATAGCAGGAAGATATGTAGAATTAGAATCCCCATCTACTATAGAAGGTTGCTCCTTAATATCACTCTGTATGTCTTCATTCATTAGAAAACAAAACTATGTATCCGTCTAAAATTAGATTAATTCTAATTTAACTTGCGCGTGTTAACCAGCTTTTTTTTATTTTATTTCTTTGTTAGAAATTGAGTCTTTTATCTTAGCTTAGATTCATGATTTGTTGGATCGTTTGCGTTCGCATGCCATGATCTAGATCCTAACTTTCACATTTATGATATCTGAGTCAAATTAAAGAAGAAAATAATTAGATTGAGCAGCCAAACGCACATGGATCATTATCTTCATGGTTGTAAGCGTCTCGATAACGAAAAAACTCTTAAGTAAAATCCATTACCTAAAAATGACAAGAAAAGTATGCTTTAATATTATAAATGAAATGTGGCAAGATGGTTTCTTAAACCTATATATCCCATTAAAAAACCTATCTTCGTCCCATTAACACGACAAACACCCCAATTATCATCTCCGCCGCTTCCCCCCTGCTCTGTTTCCGCCTTGTTCTGTTTCTCTTTTTGTTTCTTTTCCTCTTGCTGCCTTTTCTTGGTTTTGGCTTCTCTTCTGTAGCTTGACCCCAGCCCTTTGGGTTTAACTAATAAATAAAAAAGAAGGCAAATACCCCAATTATGCAACCATGTCTTACTCGTGAATTAGTCAATAGTAGGAAACAAACTTGTATTCATTTTAAGCAAACTTTGCAAACATGAATTCAGCCAATAGCAGAGAGATCATTCCAAGATAAAACACCTTTTTATCTTGGATGCCTTTTTAAGACTTTCTACATCCATATCTCCTGAAACAGATGTACACACACCTCTTATGCATGTCAACTTCGATCAACCATCTAAAATTGGACTTAAAACAGAACACGATTTGGGTCGCTATCATCACAAGAGTTTGTTTGATAATGACATTATGATGCAATAATTTGACATACCTTTACATACATGCCCTACTCTTCTCGTGATCCTAAATCCTAATCATTGTGTTATATCACTATTAAACTGGAAGATTCCAGCTAAACAAAACAATGCATAACCCCACCCATGAAAGGAATAGACCTTCCAACCTACCATCTGGTGGTAGTCCCCATAATCGCATTCTTCACGACACGAAAACTAAGAAAGATCAACACTGATCCAATGTCAAAGAAGGATCCATACTCTAAATTTAAACCAAATGAATACTAGACATGAAGATAGAAGTTTTGTCTCATTTCCTGGACTGAATTGCGTCACGAAACATAAATAAAGCTCTCATTCTGTATACAAATATTATACGGCAAGAAAACTCGAGAGAGAGGCACATAAAGATTTCTTTCTATTAGCTCGCAGAGCCATTTCTAGTTAAGCTTTTGAGGAAAGAGCCACTCTTGGTGATCTCACGCAGAGGCTTGTTTGTGAATCTGATGAGATTGTAAGCCCACGCCCCGGCAATGGCGCCGCAGATCGGCCCAACCATGTACACCCAGATTCCCTTGTATTCGCCTGCGACGATCGCCGGACCTAAGCTCCTCGCCGGATTCATCGACGCACCTGATATCGGCCTGCCAAAGTAAACAAACCCACATTATTATAATTCATACATGGTCATTAGCATACTTCATGCTAGTAGTTCTACCTGGTTTGAATTTTGTTGTGGCTAAGGTTTAGTAAAATACCCGGCAAAGAGCACGTTTAGTAGCACGGTTGCTCCAACGGCTAAGCCTGCCAGTTCTCCAATCTGTAAGAAGAATTAGTCATGCTCAGAGTCTACACCAACTTCTTACCAGCATATCGACTAATGAAGTTTGATCTGTTGTGAATCCATGGCGACTTATTGTCAGAAATTTTGTCAGATGAATGGACTTACTGCACGGTTATCAGTAGCAACACCGGAGATCACAAACATGAGGTAGAAGGTGATGATGAACTCCAGAGCCAGAGACTGCACGTCGGAGCCGGCCGGAATCGTCCCTGGGAAGTGCTCGTGCTTCCCTCCGAATAGCAAACGCAGGGTTCCGCTCGCCAGAGTCGCTCCCAGAAGTTGTGCCGAGACGTATGCCGGCACCTGAAATTTATAAAAGAGGAGCAATCTAACTCAACATGAAATCCTCTAAAGCTATAATTTTTCCAATGCAATGAAGTGCTATAGGAACAGAATCAAAAGACCTGTTTCCATGGGAATCGGCCAGAGAAGGCGAAAGCAAGGGTGACGGCCGGATTGAAGTGGGCGCCGGAGATGTGGCCGAGAGCGTAGACCATGACCATGACGGCGAGCCCCCAAACGATGCAGATGCCAGGGAATGTCACAGTGCCCTTGCTCAAGTTCACCGTCACCGAAGCGCAGCCGGCAAAGATCAGGAAGTATGTTCCAAAAATTTCAGCAATGATCTACGAGAAAAGGAAAGGAATCAAAGTTAGCCCATCAATTTCCAATGACCAATCAAGGCGTTTCTTGCTCGAATCATCCCATATTAAAAGAATTAGTGCAAAAAAAAAGAAAAAGAAAAAAGAACCCAAATTGTGAACATGAAACAGAGGAGGATCTTAGAAACAGAGCAATCTCACCTTCTGGAGAAAAGGAACAGAGAAGTTCAACCCACAACCTTCCTTGCCAGAATTCCCATAATCATGGGTGGGAGTAACAACCTCCTCCCCGGAAGAACCCCCACCAGTTCCCTCCTCCATGGACCTCTCCTTGAATCCATTGCCAGAATTCTCACCCTTTCCAGCCATGTTACTCTCTGTCTCCCTCTCTCACTCCCTCACAAACTCAAGAGGTTAAGATAAAGAGAGAACGAGGAAGGCTATGCTAATCCTATAGATGGGGGCTCTATTTATGGAGACCCATTACCTGGAAAGGTGGGAGTTAGAGAACACCAAAAAAGCTAAAAAACAACCTTTGTTATGCCAATCATCTGTCCCTCTCATCAATTCACAGACCCCTTCTCCCTATTCAGACTACAGCTATATATTCTATTCAAGCCATGGGGAGAGGGATAAGAATGGGAGGTTTAAATGGTAAATGGTTTAAAAGGTGTGAAGAACTAGAAATGGTCTTGGATTCAGAGTGGGAGGAAGAGGAACAGAGGAGGGAGGCATTGATGAGCTTTCCAACGACCCACCAACCAGACTTTTAAATAGAAACAGGGGGGGTTGAACAAGTAGAAACAGGGAAGTGCATTTAAGTATTACGCTTCTAGAAATTTTTAGTGGATAGAATCATAGTTATGAAGGATGGTAAATACGCATTAAATGGAGGACTTATTTGCATGACTTTAAATGCACCGAGAAGAGTTTATCCAATAATGGATGTTGGTGATTGACGTAATATTAGTTTGGAGAGTAGCGTTGATGAGTAGGTGAAATCTTGGGTGGATTTTTCCAATAAAGTAAAGTGAGAATTACCGATTAGTCTTAAAAAAGAACCCTCTTTACCAATTGGTCTCCCATCATACACTGGACCAAAATACCCATCTATATATTTTATATATATCCAAAACCCCCTTACCCCCACCCTCCAATCCGTCCCCCCTAACCCCCCTACCCCCCACCCCCCCGTTCGTCACTGATCCTGATCTCGCTGTCGCCGTCCATCATTGATCCCCGTCACCATCCGCCGTCAACCCCCCTGCCTCGGCGCGACCTTCTTCCCAGGTGCCATCCCGCCACTACCTCCTCCCCCGGCTCCCTATCACCGATACCGACAGATCCCGTCCGAACCGGTCAGATCCAACGAGAGCTTGCCGCCACATCCTTCCCCGTCCGTCGTCGTCCAGATCTCGCCGTCCGTCGTCCCGATCGTCCATCGCCGTCCAGATCTTGCCGTCCTGTTCCGATCGTCGTACGTCGTTCCCGATCGTTCGTCGCCGTCCCGAGCTCGTAGTCCCAATCTCGCCATCGCCGGTGGCTAGATCCGGTTGTTAGATCCATCGCCAGTGGCTAGATCTATTGGATCCCGGTGGTTAAATCAGTCGTGATAAGGTACTTTGGGGACGACCACACACTCGTGGGAAAGAGGTGAGAGGAGAGAGTAAAGGCAGGGAAAATAGGGGAAAAAGGCAGGGGAAAAGGATAAAAATCAGAAAAATAGGGAAATATTCTGGGAAAAAAAGTGGAAATATCAAAAATGAAATGTAGAGTTACTTCATAATAAAAATGAAAAGTAACTATAAAATTGGACACGGAAAGTAACTACAAAAATGAATCCGGAAAGTTACCACAAAAATGCACCATGAAAGTAACAACAAAAATGGCCCGGAAAATAAGCAACAACAAAAATGGCCCGGAAAGTAAGTAACTACAAAAACAAACAAGAAAGTAACTACAAAAATTGGCCTGGAAAGTAGCTACAAAAATTGGCATGGAAAGTAGCTACAAAAATGAACCGGAAAGTAACTACAAAAAATGGGCTCGGAAAGTAACTACAAAAATGAACTCGGATGGTAACAACAAAAATGGGCTAAAAGGTAAGTGACTACAAAAATGGGCATGGAAAGTAACTATAAAAATGACTTGGAAAGTAACTATAAAAATTGGTCGGAAAAGTAACTGCAAAAGTGAAACTAGAAAGTAGCTTCAGAAATTGGCCCGAAAAGTAACTACAAACATGAACCGGAAAGTAACTACAAAAATGGGGCTGAAAAGTAACTACAAAAATAGGCCGGAAAGTAACTACATAAATAACCCAGAAAGTAACTACAAAAATGGGCCGAAAAGTAAGTAACTACAAAAATGAACCGGAAAGTTACTACAAAAATAATCCAGAAAGTAACTACAAAAATGGACATGGAAAGTAACTACAAGAATGAACCCAGAAAATAACTACAAAAATAGACCGGAAAGTAACTACAAAAATGGGGCCGGAAAGTAACTACAAAAATGAAGATAAAAGTAACTAAAAAAATGAAACCGGAAAGTAAATATAAAAATGACCCGGGAAGTAGCTACAAAAATGGGCCGGAAAGTAAATAACTACAAAAATTGGCCCGGAAAGTAACTACAAAAATGAACCGGAAAGTAATTACAAAAATGACTCTGAAAGTAACTACAAAAATTGAAATTCACTTTTCAATATTTTATGGTTACTTCCCACAATTTTGGTAGTTACTTTCCACCACAATTTCGGAAAGTAACTACAATTTTGGTATTTACTTTTCACAATTTTGGTATTTTTCATCGATTTTCTCACCATATTGGTAGTTACTTTCCGCAATCTTGGTAGTTACTTTCCACCGTACTTTGGGTATTTTTCAACTATTTTGGTAGTTACTTTCCACCAAATTAGTTTTCGGCAAAAAATGTAAAAAAATATGAAAAATAACTAAAAAAATATTGAAAACTAACTACAAATATTGATAGTTACTTTTCAAAATACTGATAATTACTTTCCACCACAATTTTGGTAGTTACTTTCCGCATTGTTGGTAGTTACTTTCCACCGCACTTTGGGTATTTTTCACCTATTTTGGTAGTTACTTTCCACCGAATTAGTTTTCGACAAAAAATGTAAAAAAATATGAAAAGTAACTAAAAAATATTGAAAACTAATTACAAATATTGGTAGTTACTTTTCAAAATACTGGTAATTACTTTCCACCACAATTTTGGTAGTTACTTTCCGCAATGTTGGTAGTTACTTTCCACCGCACTTTGGGTATTTTTCACCTATTTTGGTAGTTACTTCCCACCAAATTAGTTTTCGACAAAAAATGTAAAAAAATATGAAAAATAACTAAAAAATATTGAAAAGTAACTACAAATATTGGTAGTTACTTTTCAAAATACTGGTAATTACTTTCCACCGTAATTTTGGTAGTTACTTTCTACCGCACTTTGGGTATTTTTCACCTATTTTGGTAGTTGCTTTCCACCAAATTAGTTTTCGACAAAAAATGTAAAAAAATATGAAAAATAACTAAAAAATATTAAAAAGTAACTAAAAATATTGGTAGTGACTTTCCTCAATGTTGGTACTTACTTTTCACAAATAATTTTCAAATTAGTGGTATGGTATCTACTTTTCATGAAATAGTAATATTTTCATCCTTTTTCTCTCTTTTTCTACCTATTTTATCAATTTTTTTTGGATTTTTCTCTCACCTCTCCCTTTCCCACTACCCGCACGTCGTCCCCAAAGTATCCGGCGATCGCGCGATCTCCGTCGACCCCCATGATCGCCGATCTCCCGTCGCAACCTCGCTCGAATTCCTCCGCACCGCGCTCTTCCTCCCCTACACTCCTCTGCGTCGCGACCTCGCCAAATCTCCTCCACCTGAACCATGCCGGAGCTCTCGCCGCCCTCACCTCCCAAGTGGAGGACCCCCACGACCAATCTCCTCTCGCCAGATCTCCTCTCGACGCCCTCACCATTCGGCCGGAGACCCCCACGACCCCCACGACCCCATCCGCCCGGAGAAGAGGAATCTGGCGTCGTCTCCCATGCCGGAGCTCTCGCCGCCCTCACCTCTGGAGTGGAGGACGCCACCTCCTTTCCCAATGCCCCCACCGCCGCGATCCTCCATCGCCATCCTCACGCCGCGATCACCATCGCGATCCACGCCGCGGTTTGAGATCTCCGGCATGGTTCAGGTGGAGTTGGACTTGAGGATGGGGGTTCCTGCGAAGGATTGGCCGTAGATGGCGGCTTTGATCTAGACCTCGCCAACCTCATCCGTCGAGCCCCACGACCCCATCCGCCCGGAGAAGAGGAGATAGAGGAGAAGGGCATATTTGTCATAAATTAATGATTAGAGGACTTATTGAGTTAAGGACTTTTAATTCAGACTTATCGGTAAAACAAGTCTCCCAGTGAGACTAATCAATAATTAATCCTAAAGTAAGAATAAGGGAAGTCACTTTGGATCATGTGATTTTGTGACCACCATGACTTGCATGAAAGGATGCAGGTGTAAACACGTCTGCCGATTTGACCGTTATGAAAGTCTAATTTGATCTACTGTGATTCAAATTAGGAAAATAATAGATGATTAGAGGGATACATTTGCTATACTTTAATTTTTTTTTTTTGAGTAATTGAGTCCAAAGGCTAAAGGACCCAGCTAAGGGTTAAGTACAAAGCTACACTAGGGGACTTGGGGCATACCCCACATCCCCCTCAGAATCCATAAATTCCAATCGAAGTCTAAGGGCCTCACGTGCCAACCAGTCCGCATGCATGTTGTCTTCACGGGGGATGTAGGAGACATGAAAATCCATGAAGTTGCGTCCAAGCCACCATATGTCCTGCACGGTGCGCCTGCTTTCCTCTGTTAATGTCATCCTACCCTCTATCATTCTTGTTGCATGGAGTGAGTCGCTCTCGATAAGTATCCGCTTGAAGCCACGCTGCTGCGCGATACTGACCGCCAAATGGATGACGCGGAGCTCCCCGAGGAGAATGGAGCTGGTGGTTTGTGAGGTGCTTTCAGACCATAGAAGAAGGTCGTCGTCGCCGATACATGCCACCCCAATGCCAGTCGTACCTGAGAGCATATCGAAGGAAGCATCAGTTTGGAGTCTAATACCTGTAGCTTCCACCGGGATTGCCTTTTGCTTGTGAAGGTTGGCGATATTGATGTACACCCTGGACTGCCACCTGATCAAGCGCTCTAGTTTGCTATACTTTAATTCGCTACTATATAAAGGGATGTGTAGGATAAAATTAGAGTTGGACTAGATATAACTCGGTTATTCTTTTACCAAAAAAATACCTGACTTTCTAGGCTTTGATTTGCTTCGAGACATTGTTAACCTAAATTAAAACCAAAACTATTAAATCATTTGAAAATAAAATTAAAAAAAAATAAAATGCTCATCTAATTTTTAATTTTTAAGGCAACTTTACGCCGACTCTGGCGACGATGACAGATCGACTGTTTCCCATGAGCACGATTAGAATCCAAAAGAAAACTGAAATGACGAGCGAGAATCGAACCTGGGTTGTTAAAATTAAATAATTTAATAGTTTTAGGTTTAAAATACCGAAGTGATGTCTAATTCAACTCGTAAAATTATGTATTTTCATTGTAACACATCATTTTGTGTGGCGTGTGATAGTATAGTATTTTACTGTGAATACTTAATATATTAGATGTTGTGTAACTCTATGGCACTCGCGAAAGCCAAATATCAATGGCAAGGACCCCTTCCTTCCCCTCATGACTCAGGTTTAGCTTCAACCCATTGGAAGCATATATGTTATGCCGCGAGCTCTATCAGGAAAAGATTAGTTTGGAATCCAAGCCTTGGAAGCCATCTCAATGTTGTGAATGATGCATGGATTTCAGATCTGCCTTTATCTAGATGGCCCACTATGTTTAATGTCTACATTGGATTGGAGACCATTCAGGTTGGAGATCTTGCAGCTAATGGAGTTTGGGATGACAATGCTTTACAAAGGTCCTTTCACCCTTCATTGTCAGAAGCAATTGAACGGATAGTTTGTAGCGAGGATGATAGCAGCCGCTGGCCTCTCAGTGGCTCTGGGTTGGTAACTTCGCAATCAGCTTATTTAGCACATACACAGGAAGCAATCCAGCAATCCAAGTATGCCAATGAGGAAGCTTGGAACAACGTGTGGAGGTCTCCAGGAGGGCCAAGAGTTCGCTATTTCCTTTGGCGAGTCATGCATGAGAAGCTACCGGTGAGAGATAGGCTATGGAGGCTGCATTTGACCTCAGTGAGAACTTGTCCAAGATGCAATAGGGAGCCTGAGACAGTTGCTCATGCGGTCTTTGGATGCCAGTTCATCTTTGAAGTGTTTTCCTTAATTGCCGAGAAAGAGGGTTTTCATCTCCCAGCTTGGAACCTTAATGTAGTCTTAGACACATTGCTTGGAAATGGTTCGAAGACGATGAAAGCATACTTGGGATGTTGTATGTGGATGATTTGGAAAGATCGCAACGTGATAATCTTCAGTGTCAGTGGAGATTCTGTTGAGACTGTTGCCTGCAAGATAGGCTTAAATATGCGTTTAGTCCTTAAGGTTTTGACAAGTTTTTATTAAGTCCCTATACTTTAAAAATTCCCGATTGAATCCCTAAGTTTTTGTGAACCAGTTTAATCTGGTCCTTCCGTCCATGCACCGTCTATCCCTATACTTTAAAAATTCCCGATTGAATCCCTAAGTTTTTGTGAACTGGTTTAATCTGGTCCTTCTGTCCATGCACTGTTTATCGGTCTAACGACAGCTCGACCGAACCAAATCACAAACCAGTCAAATCAGGCCAATTTTAATTTACTAGTGACGATGTGGCATAGAAGTGCCTCCTCCACCTCCCCTTCCCCTGCGTCTCTTCCCTCCGATGTGGCCAAAGGCGTCGATTCCATCGCCGCGCGGAGGAATTGAGAAGGGTTGAGTTGACTAGTCAACTCATGTTCACCAGTTGACTAGTTGACTGGGCCTCTCCGTTAGACCGATAGTCGGTGCATAGACAAAAGGACCAGATTAAACCGGTTCACAAAAACTTAGGGATTCAATTATGAATTTTTAAAGTATAGAGACTTAATAAAAACTCGTCAGAAACCTCAGGGACGAAACGCATATTTAAGCCCTGCAAGATAAGAAGAATGGTAAAAGAGCAGTTAGAGCACGCTAAGAGGCCAAGCCATGTTACCTCACCTAGTTCGTCCCTTGGTGCCTCTTCTTCGCTGGGATCTCATGTGATCCAAACTAATGTTTCTTATGACCCACTGTCTGGATCTGCTGCAATCGGCTCTGTCGTTTTATCCGCAGATCAGAGAGAGGTTTGGGCCTGGGGTAGGCCGCTGGTTATTGCTTTAGTCCTAGAATGTGAGATGAAAGCGATTTTGGAGGGGATGAGAAATGCTAAATTACACGGGCTCAAGAATATCATAGTTGAGACGGATTCACTCGCCGCAGTTCATATCCTTAATGATCTAAGGGTATGGCCCCCAGACTTAGAGCACGTTGCTAAGGAGATTTGGTTGCATGCACTCCTTTTTTATTTTGTTCTCTTTTTAGACATTTCTAGAGAGTGTAACGCGAGAACCGATAGTGTTGCTCGAGCGTGTCGCAGATTCAGGTTGATGTATAACTGGTCTCGCGAGTTAGGGACTCGGCTGTTCGGCAGCTAATTTTGTTGTCATGTTTGGATGTAAATATTAACCTGTGGGCTCATCTCATAAAAAAAAAACTCTATATCACCTTTAAATGAGTGTAGTTTTATATAGAGCTTCATGGCATGTTTGGTTCGTCCCTAATAAGGCATTATATAAAATAAAATTATGTTTTATCATCATACTACGGGCGTTTGATGCAACAGTGAATAATACAATAGTTTAAACCAGAAACTGTATGTCTTTATACCACCTCTAAGTTAATATAATTTTACAAAAACCCATTATATTATTTATTTTTAGAGCATCATGATTTCCTGGCCTATATCTTAGAGTCAGCACATCCTTAACCATTATATTATTTATTTATTTATTTATTTATTTATTTTTTATAGTATGTGTGAATGCGCGCTCGTGCATGTGGGTGTAATATATAGGAGTAGTGTGAGTATTCGATAAATACCGAACCGAAATATCGAATATCAAATATCGAAATATTGAAATTTTTTCGATACACTAATTTAAAAACCGAACTGAACCGAATTAGTGTATAAAATCATACCGAACCGAATTAATTCATGACACTAATTTAAAAACCGAATCGAACCGAATTCATGTAAAAATAGAACCAAATTGAAAAAACCCGAAATAATTCATAGTTTTTTACTTACAATATAAAATTGAGCCGAAATAAGATATATAACTTTAAAATTTTCAATATTTTGGTTTTGTTCATGTCAAGGTGATTGTGATATTTTAGATTTTTATGGGTAATTTTGTCTATTCTTTTAATATTATACTATACATCATTCACGGAATATTATACTATCATTCCTTTCTAATATAACTCTCGTCTTTAATGAACTCATCATATGTTGTACCAAATACTTTGTGGTAATAAAGGTAATTTTGTAAAGGTTATTTTTAAGCTATCCACTGTATGATTCATACAATGTATAAGTTATTACATCCATATTGTATATAATGCGTGAACCAAACGGGCTATTGCTGTATTATTTACTTTTTCTGTTATACTAGCATTAATTATCTTGATTTTTTCTTATATATGATCTTCTCTAATGTTACATCAAATACTATACAAAATTAAAAATATTCCATGAATTATCTTTTGTTTAGGTAATAAAACGTATAAGTGACACATCCTTATATTATATAGCAAACCAATTAAACGGGTTAAGGGCCCGTTTGGTTAGCCATATAAGGGAATGTATAGTATAATATTATATATTGGCATTGTAATACGGTGTTTGATGCGACAATGGATAGTATAAAACTATATGATGATTAATTTAATATGTTGAAGGCCGTATAGCTTTACACCATCTCTGAGGCGATATAATTTTATATGGAGCCCATCGTATTATCTGTTTTGGATAGATACCATTATCGCCATTCTTTTCTTATGTTTGCCATGTCCTTAATGAAGAACAATTTTAGTCTATGCAAAATATTTTGTACTATACATTATTCATCTTACGTCATACCAAACCTCGTATAGTTTTAAAACTAGTATTAAATTATCCATTATATAGCTTATATAATATATAAAGTTACACAACCCTACCAAACGGGTTAGGGTTTTTTTGCATATCGCTACCTACATTTTAAGGATATTGTAAAAACCTATGTCTTTTATTGAAATTTGTAGAAACCTACATGCCTTATAGAATTAATTTGCAAAAAAACTACATGTCATCAACTTCCGTTGGTTTTGTAGGCAAAATGGCGATTATAATATCTCTCTGTTTAATACCCAATGCCTTTATTACTATTTCTTGTCCTCTCCTCTCCTCTCCTCTCCCATCTTCACTATACCAGAGCTTGCTTCACCGTTGATTTTTCCTTGAGGATCGATGGACTGCTAGAGGATCGATAGTAGGAGTGCGTGTCGATGAGGATTGCTGTGAATTAGATTTTATTTTACAATGATGGGATTTATGGTTATATTGACTAACTTACATTAACGGATCTCGGGTTTAAAATCCAATGGCTATATTATCATCCGAGTCCACTTATGTATTGTAAAGGCATTTTGGACATTTCCATGTCAGGTTAGGTTGAGTTAACCATGGTTAGGGGATAATAGGTAACAAATACTTATGGAAATTAACGTCATGTAGTTTTTGTAAAAAAATTTCATAAGGGAGGTAGGTTTCCGCAAATTTCCGTTCTGTAATATCCTTAAAATGTAGGTGGCGATACATAAAAACCTCATAAATTTGTAACTGATGGATAAAGTATATGATTCAAGCTCTTAACAAAATAAGACTCAACTAATTGAATTTCTGATGACACCCGGCCCCCCTGATAAATTATCTAATTTCCAAAATCCAAAGTTTTTAAATTTTGATGCTTAAGAGAGCGTGTACGTTTACCACGCATCCTGTAGGAATATCAAAAAGGGCCTTTTGCAATTATGGTGAAGTGGAACTCTCCTTTGTAGCTGTTACATAGATTTTGATAACTTTGATATGTGGTGCGGTGTGAGCATGAGAAATATGGCCTCTCGACGGGAGAGATGACCGTTCTCTCTGTGGGAGATAAAATCAGAATTCTCAAGAGGAGAAAACTACTTAAATCTCATTAATCCAAAAAACTGAACTCCAATTACAAATCTTAATCTCCTTTTATCGAGTAAGAGAGACATATTTACAGATGAACTCAAATTACTTTAAGATAGCAACTAATCCCAATCAAACTATTAACCAAACTTCTAAAATTGTTAAAAACCCTATTTATGGAAAACTGCCAAATATGGAAAGTTTTTAATAAAACCGAATTTTGGGGCATCATAAAAAGAAATTTGGGCTCGGAACACCTTGGATCATGGGGAGATCTATCTCCGATGATTATTGTAGAGCTCGCTGAGCTGGTCGATTTGACACCTCATATGCCCCGATCGGACACCGTGAAAAAAAATTATGCCATCCGACAACCACGGTCATCCGGAGACCTAATTCGGACTGATGGAAACAAGATTCACTCCGATCACCTAGTTTAGCCTCATCCTGTTTAGTTTCTTGACCTCCATCAATATGGTAATTAAGATGGATCACGATGTCTTCACCATTGGAAGATTTAACTAAGAGAATTGATCACTGTAACAAAAGAAGAAATTTATCATCTGAATTATGTTTCTCTAATTCAAGCGTAGATCAAGCTGCATACAATCTTGCAAGTCCAATTGGGTCAGAGAGGAAATCTGGATGTGCTGCATGTTCGTCATAAGACCTCTAATAGAGTATCCATTCTGGTACGATGTTTGTTGACAACGACCATCTGAATTGCTCATGACACCTCTGAACAATAAGTCATCAGCAATTTAGTCAAGTCCCAAGAGTGATCTTCATAGCCTTTCTTGG
>OY986968.1:20993393-21081775 GCA_963920575.1 Narthecium ossifragum
CTCTGTGTTTGGTTTGCGAGAGAGAGTACATGGTGAAAGAAGAAGATTATTTATACTAGAGCAGTTGGATAACTTCTGCTGAGTACGTTCTCAATGATCTTCCGTCTTTCACTCTTGATTTGCCGCGTGTCCTATGTTCTCTGATATTTTCTCGTTTCTTCCTTATCTTGTTTTGGCCGATGACGATTACGTCTGGGTGATAGGCTTCTGGCCGATGTTGATTGCGTCTGGGAGAGAAGCTTTTGGCCAATGACGGTTGCGTCGGGTTGGTGGGCTTGTGTATGTAACATCATCTTCTTTGATTGGTGTTCTCTCTTATTTCATTTCTTTATCGTCCAACACTGACATCTTGCTATTTATAAATGGACTAAGTCTTTGGCCGATAACCTGTGATTGCTGTTGGTCGATAAACTTCTTGTGTAAGGAAGATCATCGTTCTTAGTCAACAATGTTATCGGTCTTAAATCATCATCGCTCTTGATTGATGGTTTCTTTATGTGAAAACAATCATCATTTTTTATTGATGATTCTTCTCTTTGGTCGATGGACTTCTCTGAGCGATATCATTCTTAGGGTGATAATCTTATCTTTGAGCGATATCGCTCAATTTGGATTTGAAAGTCTGTCGACCATATTTATTATACTGACACGTTAATCATTGATTAGTTAGCCATTATATTGGCTAACAGCTTCAAAGCCAACGCCGAACACATTGATGTTACACTGTTGCCCTAGAACCCAGAACAGACCCAAATTTAAATCCTCACATGCCTTGCATACCTATTTCCAATGGGTAGATCCACCATTTTTGAACTTAGGCAACCTTCCTTTCCAACAATACTTAGCTTTGGCAAATTCAGTCCAAACCGAAGCCTTACCTTGAAGAAAAACTTCAAAGCTAAGTGTTTAGGTTTACAAACTTCACTCCAAGCCACCAAGTTCAGCCCTGAACTCTTGCCCTACCAAAGAAAATTTTTACAGATTTGTTCAAGCTTATGAAGAACTTTACCATGAACTACCAACGCAGTCATAGCATACACAGGAATGCCCTGTAAAACTGACTTTAAGAGTACTACTCTACCTGCCTCTAAGACTTTTTTCCCTTTCCAAGATAGCACCTTATTAGTCATACGCTCTATCAATGGGGTGAAGTCAGCTGCCCTTAGTCTTTTGGCACTAATAGGAGCTCCCAAATACTGCCAACATTCCTTAGCTATCCCCACCTTCAGGATTCCACAAATTGCCACCCTTCTTTGCTTCAGAACTGTAGGAGATAACTAAATACTAGACTTATTAGGATTCATTTCAAGACCACTCAAAATCTTGAACAAGGTCAACTTCAACTTGAGCTTCCTAGCCTCCAGACAAGTCGCACGGATCACAATCAGGCAATCATCAGCATACAACAAATGAGACAAAGAGAAATTTGAATGTCTAAAATTGATGCCTTCCACCTTAGAGCCTGGAGAGTCCAACATACGTGATAAAACTTTTTGTACAATGATGAACAAATAGGGAGAGATAGGATCACCTTGGCGAACCCCACACTTTGGCTTAACTCTCTCATGAATCTCCCCATTAACTATAAAAGAGAACGTAGATCCACGAACACAGTTCATGATTCACTTGATCCAAATTGGAGGGAAATCCATCCTAACCAGCACCTCCTCGAGAAAGGCCCATCGGACTTTATCATACGCCGACATTAGATCCACTTTAAGCACCATTTGACCTTTGGATTTAGGAGCCACCGCCATCAAATGCAAGATCTCATGGGCCACATCAATACTATCATGAATGCTTCTACCCTCAACAAAGGTTGATTGTTCCTTACTAATCAAATCTTCAAGCACATCTTTCAATCTAGAAGCAAGTATTGAGGTAATCACCTTATATCCTACATTGCACAAGCTAATAGGACGAAAATCTTTCACCTTCTTTGGGAACTTACACTTCGGGATAAGGGAGACAAACGTCTCATTCCAAGCTGATGGTAACCTAGAGTGGTTGAAGAAGCCTTGAACAATCCTCACAAAGTCATCCCCAAAAACCTGCCAATTCAGCACATAGAACTCTACCGGTATCCCATCAGGATCTGGGCATTTATTCATGCCCAACTGAAAGACTACCCTTTTAATTTCATCCGCATCCACCTCATCAGTCAGATAATCTCTCCACTGACTACTGATTTTGGGTAGCTCGGGGAGTAACTCAGGGAAAAGAACACCATCATCACCCCAGATACGCTCATAATGCCTTTGCAGAGCGAACCCAATATCTTCTTGACAAACAGCAACATTGCCATTAGCATCCACAAGCTCTCTAATATTTGACTTATGTGATTTGGAGGCAACAAGTTGGTGGAAAAACAAAGAATTCCGATCACCGGCAACGAGCCACTCCTTTCACACCCTCTGAGAAGCATTAGACTCTTGCATTAACATCATCTGTCTTCTAACTGCCGCAGCAAAAGATCATCCTCTCCCGACAAGTCACCTCTTTCCTCCATCCCACAAAGCTCATTTAAATATGTTTCCAACTTCTTCCCGGTGCCAAAAACATCAAATTGATTGGAGCCTCTGCAAGGGAAGCTCTAGGCTCTCAATAGCGCCTCTTTGAACTCATGCCTCACCATCCATGAGTGTTCCAGCCAAAATGTACCCAAACCATCCCTCCTCTTGTCAGCATGCAAGGAAAATAATAGAGGAGAGTGATCAGGCCCAACCTTAGCGAGGTGTTTGATATGGGATCCTGGGAAAGACTCTTTCCAGCGCTGATTAGAACCAACCCGATCCAATTGCTTAAACACCTCCGACCTTTTATCCCACTCTTTAACCACTCTTTTAATGGCTTTGATTCTGGTAGCAAAAGCAAATTGAATGGAGCCTCTGCAAGGGAAGCTCCAGGCTCTCAATAGCGCCAGTTTTGAACTCATGCCTCACCATCCATGAGTGTTCCAACCTAAATGTACCCGGACCATGATGAGACGTGAAAACTACACAAATTAACCCTTTAATTTACCTTTATTAGTCTTCGAGTAAGGTATTTCTAATAGTCTTCATGGTATTTCAGGTACAAGAGTCCTCAACAGAAGTTAGATCAACTTTGGAGCTTAAACGAGCCTATTCGAGCACATTTAGGTACATGGGTCAACTTCAAAGATTAAACTATACCTTCTCAGGAAGAACCAAATAATGTACCATATATGATTGGAAAGCTCTGGAAGTCTAGTTTCTGGAGAATTTTACGGTTCATGATTCCGAGTTTTCTAGATGAAGTTATGGCATTTTTGGTACCAATGCGCAGTGCTGAATGGCAAAAGAGATAATATACAGAAAAGAAGATTGATCTTATGTGTATAAACGATCGATCTTTGTACTATAGCAGAGATGACAGAGGACAATAATTCAAAAGATCGATCTTCTCCCTATAGAAGATCGATCTTCTTCGGGCTCAGCCAGTTCTACGACAATAAAAGATCGATCTTTCTCCCTAAAAGATCGATCTTTCATTGCCAATTAAGCAAAATGAAGGGCCCAGATGTAATCCGAAGGGGAGAAGCTTGAGGGCTGTAAAAACCAAACTTTGAGCTCTTATTTGGGGATTCCTTTGGACAAGAAGAGGCTAAGGAAAGGGGCAACCCCCTTGGGCAAGGAACGGAGCTCTCATCCAAGAGGGAGGAGATTGATGAAGAAGAGGAGGATCCGTGTCGCGCCCCGACCCGCAGGACCCAGACCGGGCCGGGACACGAGGGGGAAGAGCCTACATCTACTAGCCTCAACTGGCGAAAACAGCTGAGACTAACGTACAGCTGGCGGAAACAGCTGACTGCAAGCACAAGGCGGAAGCAACTACTACAACATCTATTAACATCTATTAACATCTATTACAAAACAGATATTAAAGAGTTAAACAGAGTTCTAGTACAACAAAGTCTACAAGGGATCAACAGTCCCCAAAAACTACAGCACCCACCGGGGTCTCCGCAAAAGCACAAACGAAACCATCCTGACCCTCAGAAATGGTCAGGAGCTGGAGCGCCACCACGAGACAGCCGACGGGGGAGCACCGGAGAGGAGCTGGAACCCGCACCTGCAAACAACACAGTCCAGGTAGGAATGAGCAACAGCTCAGCAGGGTCCTACTCTACCACTCTCGCTGAGAAGGCAAACCCAACGAATCAACCCTGAAGCCAAGTACTGAGGCTTGCCAAGGATCCCATAAATCCCGTCAATAACCCGAAGGACTCCTGTCCCAAGTACGCCCCTCCGACAACCACTGCTCAGGGGTGGACAACTCCGACAATCCCTGACACAGGGTGGACATGACGCTACTGGTAGGACACCCTTCTTCAAGCGGGATCTCCACACTTGGCGGAATGACCGAGGTTAAGACTACCACCTCTCAGTACTCCAAGCCACAGAGCCAACGGGACCCCTAACTCCTGGCCAAAGACTAAGCCTAGCCAGGGAGTCCATCGATCCCATCGATGTCTCTCTCCCCAAGGGTTCCTGTCCAAACTACGTCTCTCCGATAGCCACTGTTCTAGGACTGGGTTACCTCCGACGGTCCTTGACACAGGGTGGGCCAGACGATACCTGTAGGACACCCTTATCGGGGTGACGGCATCCACCACTTAGCCTCTAATCACCGAAGTCCACGGGTCAACCCCACCCAGTCTAACCTAGCATGTCTAATGCTCAGGAAGCAGGACATGATATAATTAAAGCAGTAACATGCAGCATAACAAGGGCACACCTTCGGCCCATTTATACTAACACTCCCGAGGGTCATGACTCCTTCGGTTCACCACAAAGCGAGATAGGGCATAACCCATGGCCCATTTATACTAAGCATTCCCGAGGGTTCATTACTCCCTCGGTTAACCACAAAGCAGTAAACATTCAAGCAGGATAAGTATCATATTAAGCCCCGAGGGCAAAACCGTCAAAACCACTTGCAGGCGAAGCCCCGCGGGCAAAACAGCACTTAAAGCAAGCAAAAACCCTCTCTGCACCGAAGGAGATCGATCTCCTATAGCAGCGAGATCGATCTTCCTCGAGGCTAGAAGCACCCGTCCTGGTCACCCCAACGAGATCGATCTCCACCCATATGAAGATCGATCTTGTATGTGACCCTTGACGCACTGACACCAGCCGCCAAGAGATCGATCTCCCTCCCAGGGAGATCGCTCTCGCTCGGGCGTGCTGGGCCACCCGGACCAAGATCGATCTCATCCCATGAGATCGATCTGGATTTGGGTTCACCGGCGGCCGGACGGCGAGAGATACCGCCGGAAACCTCCACCATACCTCATCAAACTAGGTGGGCTGGTAGATCTCAGTGCCACGAAGCTACTCAATGCTTCAAAACTGGAAATCAACAACTCCACAAGGAGATCTATCGAAAATCAAAACAGGATTTCAAACCCTCAAAACAACCGGAGCTTTGAGTGAGAACCCTACCTCTTCAACGCAGCTTCGATCTCCAAGGCCTAACCCAGGACCTTCCTCGCCTCGCCACGAATCCAACGAGCCTTCAAGCTCCAGTAAAGGTGGCCGGAGGAGGAAGAACGGCGAAGAAAAGCTCAGCCGAAAACAGGGGAAGCAGAGCTCTCGCGAGGAAGAAGAAGGAAGCAGCCGAAGAAAGGAAGGGAGAGGGGAAGGGCTAAGGCCGGGGGAAAGCCGGCGAAGCCGGGGGAAAGGCGAAGGAGGGGAGCAAAAGTCTCCCCTCCCCTGACAGGGGAAGCGACGGTCATCGCCGTGGCCGTCCTTCGACGCCACCGCCAACGACTTCCAGGCACAGAGAGATCGATCTTCATGGCCATGGAGATCGATCTCCCTTGCCCAGAACGACAACCTTGGGCTAAGACACAAGCCCAAGCCCAGGACTACCGAACCTGGTTCCACCTAACCTTTCTAACAAACACAAACACCAAACAAGGTCTGTGTGTGCACACCCAGTGTGAAACGACCGCCAAGGCGCAATTTCCCAAATTGCCCTTGGGTCAACTACAAGCCAAAGGAAAGAAAAGAGGGGCAGGTCCTCACAATCCGTCTCTTCTTCATGGCTTCTCCATCGAAGATGAGTAGCTAATCTATTTACCTAGTGGAATACCATGATGTTTTAGGTTTTATTTGTAGTTTTCTTTGGAATTGGATGTTGTAATCCTTATGAGACAAGTTGTATGAATTTATTCTTCATTTCTATACCTTTGTAGTTGGATTTTAATGTTGAATGGTGGATCTCATTCTATTGCATAGGCTAAACCCTTATGCTTGGATGATGTTTGTTGATATTCCCCAATGAGTAGGCTATGCTAGAACCATGGCCACTTGTGTTGAAAGGAGTATTGGCTCTAGGTTAGGGCTTATAGGTACTAGAACCACCCCAATTCACATCTAGCCTAGCCTCCATTCCATCTTTTTAATGTATTGGATGGGATGTGCTAGAACCACATTGATCCATTACCGTATTCCATACAACCCGATTCCTTGCGACGAGATGATCCTAACCCGACTTCTCGTTGGCGATGATTGTAGCTAATCCCTTGATCGTCGACTTTCTAGCATACACCTAGTGCGACGGATAGTCTTTAACCAGTTATTCGTTAGCGACGACCATTGTTAGCCACAATGTAATCGATATTGTAGTGTCTCGATAGGATTGCGCATCTTGATCTATTAGAAAGCTACAATTGAGCCTAATTCGGATTGGGATTCCCTAGGACCTCTTTCTATCCATTGAATCATTTACATGCTTTCTTAGCTATCATATCCTAAAACCCAAAACCATTTCTTTTATTATCCTTGTAGGAATACTTAGATTGAGGTAAGTAGTTTAATTGTTTTCATACGCATTCCCTGTGGATTCGACTCGGACTCACCGCTAGCTACCCCCAAAGGTAGTTAGTTAGGAGTTTGATTATAAATTTCTAATTTTGATCGGGCGCGTTAAGCCACGACACTTTCCATGTCCTATCAAAATTTTCCGTAAAATTCTCCAGAAACTAGATTTCCAGAGCTTTCCAATCATATATGGCACATTATTTGGTTCTTCCTGAGAAGGTACAGTTTAATTTTTGAAGTTGATCCATGTACCTAAATGTGCTCGAATAGGCTCGTTTAAGCTCCAAAGTTGATCTAACTTCTGTTGAGGACTCTTGTACCTGAAATACCATGAAGACTATTAGAAATACCTTACTCGAAGACTAATAAAGGTAAATTAAGGGGTTAATTTGTGTACTTTTCACGTCTCATCAGACCATCCCTCCTCTTGTCAGCCTGTAAGGAAAATAACAGAGGAGAGTGATCATACCCAACCTTAGCAAGGTGTTTGATATGAGATCCTGGGAAAGACTCTTTTCAGCGCTGATTAGAAAGAGCTTGATCCAATCGCTTAATCACCTTCGCCCTCCCTTATTGCATGTTGGTCCAGGTAAACTTAGTCCCCGAGAAGTCTACCTCATGCAAATTATTCATACAGATGAAACGTAGGAAGTCTAGCTCAGAGTCACCATACGAAAATGCCACACCCCCTCGCTTTTCTTCAGAGGAAATAATAGCATTAAAATCACCAGCAATGAGATGTGGTAGACCACTGGCTTCAACCTTAGACAAAGCCTCCCACAATTCCTTGCATAGCCCAGCTCTAGTTGCACCATAAACTACGAAAATACATACATGGCCAAGTTGATCACTTGAAACCACCCCATGAATGGCTTGAATTGACCAATGGGTAAATGAAACATGACCAATCTCCTTCCCGACCTCTAAAATGCCACCATGCCGCCTTCTACATGGTAGGAGATACATACCCAGATTTGTCCCCAGCTTTGCTTCCACCCAATCAACTTTAGCACCAACAACTAAAACATCAATAAGGAACAAAAAAGAAACCGCATGGTCACCAAGTAGACGAAAGCAGATCCTAACCACGCGTCTTGGACCAGCCCTACACACATTCCAAAATATAGCCTTCATTTGATCACCATGGGCTCAGCCGCGTTGATCATTTTAGTAGATACACTTGGTTTTTCTCAATGGCAAGGACATATGATGTTTTTACTATTTTCAAATATTTTCAATCCTTTGTTGAACATTTCTTTAATTCCAAGATTAAGGCCATACAAACGGATTGGGGAGGTGAATATCAATCCTTATCTAGCTATTTTTATCTCTCAAGGGATTCAACATCAAGTTTCCTGTCCCTGCACTCATGAACAACAAGGCACTGTCGAGAGGAAACATCGGCATCTTATCGAGACCGGCCTTCCTCTCTTGAATCATGCCTTTGTTCCTGTTTGTTTTTGTGACTCTGCTTTTGCCACAGCTTATCATCTGATAAATAAGTTGCCCACACCTGTTTTAGGCAACCTCTCACCTTATGAAAAACTCTTTAGTGAACCTCCTAACTATCAGTTGCTTCGAACCTATGGTCGTGCATGCTGGCCCTATCTTATAGACCACATAACTCCTAAAAAATTCACCCAGGTCCAAGCAATGTATTTTTCTTGGCTATGTAGCCAATCATCGAGGTTATAAATGTTTGGACTTGTCTTCAGAAACAGTATATATCTCTAGACGTGTTATTTTTGATGAAAGTGTGTTCCCCTTTAAAATCTCTTCCTCCAGTATTGTTGCTTCCCAATGTGAGGAACCGCCACCTCCTATTTTCTTCTCTACCATTCCATTGTCCTCTACTTCTGTGTCCTCTCCACAAGTACCAACACCTTCACCATGTGCCGCTCCTACTACCCTATGTGAGTCATTAATAACATCACCTGCTAGTGCAAGTACTCCATTTGAGTCTTCAACATCATTGGATGCACCTGGTATTCTTGGACCTCCACCTACTAGACCTCCTATGGCTACACGCCTCAAAACTAATATCGTTAAACCACGGCTCAATCCTGATGGATCGGTCAAATATCCACTATCCAATGCTCCGCTGGTTGAATGTGACGGTATTCCTTCTGAGCCCACATGCTATACTGATGCATCAAAATCCAAAGAATGGCGTCATGCAATGAACCTTGAATTTGATGCTCTCTTGAAAACTTATACATGGACTTTGGTACCATATACCTCATCTATTGAACTTGGTTGGATGCAAATGGATGTTTAAGTCTAAAATGAAATCAGATCGGTCTCTCAAGTACAGCAAAGCTCGTTTGGTAGCTAAGGGTTTTAATCAACGAGTTGGTGTGGACTATGATGATACATTTAGCCCCATGGTCAAGCCTATTATTGTTCATACTTGTGCTATCGCTAGCTATTTCTCATGAATGGCCAATTAAACAAATTGATATTCAAAATGTCTTTCTTCATGGTATGCTTTCTACAGAAGTTTTTATGAAGCAGCCGTCAAGATTTGTACATCCTCAATATCATGATCATGTGTGCAAACTGAATGAAGCCATCTATGGACTTAAACAGGCACCTAGAGCATGGTTCACTCGGCTAAGTTCGAAGTTGCTTGACTTAGGTTTATCTAATAGATGTGCATGTACACAATCTACGTGGCTAACATCCAAGCCATTATTTTTCCCCCTAATAACATCACTCTAGGGCTTGGATGTTAGCCACATAGGGGTGTACATGCACATGACATGTATCCCAATCAAAATCCAGGATCGAGGCGTGTCAGACTACCCAAGGTTTGCACTTGACCCAATAGAGATATATTGTAAATTTATTAAAGAAGACCAACATGGCAAACACCATGCCTATTTCTTCTCCCATGGTGTCCGGTACAACCCTATCTCAATTCACTGGGCCTTCTTGTACGAATCCAACTCTTTATATGAGCATTGTTGGGGCCTTCAATATTTATCTCTCACACGTCCGGATATTTCATACGCAATCAATAAGACTTATTAGTTTATGCAGACTTATAGAAGTTCATTGGTCTGCAATTAAAAGAATTCTTCGATATCTCAAGTTCAAATGGGATCATGGACTTTTTATTCGGCCCAATAAGAATTTCATTCTGCATGCTTATTCTGATGCATACTAGGCTATTTTCCTCAGGCCGAATCTACTTTCATAGAGTTCCAAGAAACAAACTACCATGGCACGATCCAATACAGAGGTGGAATATCGGGCCCTTGCTCACACCACTGGTGAAGTTTCTTAGCCACAGACTCTTCATAAAGAGCTTGGAATCTTTCTCTCACCATTTTTGTGGTGTGATAACATTGGCGCTACTTATCTTAGTGCCAATCCGGTATTCCACGCATACATGAAACATGTGGAAATTTATTTCCACTTCATTCGTAAGAAGGTTGCTCGGCGTGATCTTCAAGTTCATTTTCTTTCTTTCAAGGATCAAATTTACGATATTCTTACTAAGCCGCTTGTATCTGCATGGTTACTCTACTCCAATCCACGCTAAACGTGACCTCCTCGTTGAACTTGCCGGGGCGTGTTAGGGATAAAGATCACGATCACAATCATGATCAAGATGTACATAACAATATTGATAATGATAGAGGATAAATGTCATTTGTACTTATCTTGTAACTGATTGTTATATTTAATGAGAACCCGTCTCACAAATTTAGTATTTCATATACTCTAATATTTGAGTCCACCACAATGATCCAAACAAGTTAGTTTCATTCATACAAAATAGGTGATTCGGCTTAAACTCGATCGACAAAACGAAATGCCATATTCCCCACTAAAAGAGCGGATAGGGACTCCTACATCAGCGTTAAGGCTTGTAACCTCTTATGTGACGTCTTGGAATCGAATTCTCTGTCTAGGGGATTTGTGATTGTATGTGTATTAACCAATGAGCCCAATTGACATGGTCGCATGACTATCACCATTAACTCCTTCAATGTTTCTTCTTCTTGCGTAATTAAGCAAAAATAAATTAGAATATAGATAAACTCAATGAATCTGTTGAAACAAATAACAAGGGAATCATTGGATTTTCATCAGGTGACTATGGATAGTTTAGTTCTTCTCTTGTAAGATTCTATCAACCAAAGCTCCTTTTATCCCTGAAATTAAATAGACCCCGCATATTACCCGAAATACATGGAAGCAGATATATGGAATAAATCAAGCACACACAATAAGGAAGACACGATTTTTAACGTGGAAAAATCCTCACGGGAAAAAACCACGGGTCCAACGCAGGACCAGGCCAAATCAATCCACTAAAGAACAAGAGTATCGTGTATACAAGTTAACAAGACTCACTGTACTGACTTCTCAGATCTACGCTGTCGTTCTCCCACTTGCTCGACTCCTCGAATCACGGTCAGCAACTCTACTTTTCTTGATTGATTGCATCCATTTCAAATCTCCCTCCTCTCTCTTTATTTCTCTCTCTTCTTCTCTCTCTTTTCTTCTCTATTTCTTCTCTCCTCCGCGGCTCTCTCTCCTCTCTGTTTCTTCTCTGTCTCTTTCTCCCGCACACCTCTCTCTTCTTCTTCTCTCTCTCTCTTTCTTCCCCCACTTCTTCCGCACACCTCTCTCTCTCTTTTCTCCATATCTTCTCTTTTTTTTGCACAGTGCTCTCCTCTTCTCTCTATGTTCTTTTTGGCCGCCTTCTTCCCCACTTCTTCCGCACACCTCTCTCTCTCTCTTTTCTCTATATCTTCTCTTTATTCCGCACAGTGCTCTCCTCTTCTCTCTCTATTCTTTTGACCGCTTTCTTCTTCTCTCTGTTTGTTTTCCCCGGCCAGACATCTCTTTCTTCTCTCTATTTCATCTCTTCCATAGCCACCTCTCATCTCCTCTGGGGTTTAGTGATGAGTTATTAGAGAAGCTGGAGAGAGAGGGTAGTTATCCTGTCATATGACATGGGATTTACTAGTATATATATATGTAAGTAGAGGTAGGTTATTTATCCAAGCCGTTAGATTCCGTTTCCCTCCAATCCAACGACAGTGATTAATTCTTGGTATTTACTTAATCAAACTTGATGTGACTTGAAGCAATTTAATCCCACTTGATCCAAATCGCTTGAATTAGTATTGTATGAATCATATACCCAATCTAGCTAATTTAAATATTAAAAACTAAATTACCTTTTTGGTCCCCGTAGTTTTCTAAAAGTGTTTATGTGGTCCATATAGTTCTAATTTGACCAATTTCGCTCTTATAGTTTCCAATTTTTGCCAATCCAAGCCTCGCCCTCGACTGCTGTCTGGAAACCAACGGTGCCGTTTATCAACGTTGCCACGTGTGCGGTCAACGTTGACCAACCCCTCGCCGGCCAACCCCACTGCCATTTCCTTCAACTCATCACTAATCACTCCAATTTTTGCATGCTTCCTCCACCACCCTGCCCCCTCCACCTCCTCCCGGATCGCCTCCCAACGCCCCGCCCTCAGCCTTAAGCCCACCCAGCTCGTCTACAAGGCTCAGAAGCAGCAGCAGGCGGCCGCCGTCGACGAGGAGAGCCATGCAGTGCTGTCCCGCCGATTGGCTTCCTAAAGAAATTCTCACTTCCTCAGCTTCCTAAAGAAATGCCAGCTTCTAATGGATAATATTAATAAGTTTTTTGTCATCTTCCCTTCATTTAATTATATCATCTCCAATTTCTCTTTTTAAAAACATGGTATACTATACTATAGTAGCTAGCAAGCTCCCAGTGGGGTTATATAGTAGGTAGTGCTGATCTGATCAGTCACTAACTAGATCTACTACACAAAGAAATTAAAAGCTAAGCTAGCTACGATGTCGCTGTCCAGCGACTCAATAGCATGTGATCATGATAACGCCGCCGGCTGGACTACTACAACTTCGAGGGCCAGGACGAGTTCTTCCAGTCCCGCGTCGACAAGTACGGCTCAACCGTGTTCCGGGTGAACATGCCGCCGGGGCCCTTCATGGCCGGGAAACCCCAACGTGATCGCCCTCCTCGACGCCAAGAGCTTCCCGGTGCTCCTCGACGTCACCAAGGTGGAGAAGAAGGACGTCATGACGGGCACTTACGTGCCATCCACCTCCCTCACCGGCGGCTACCGCGTCTGCGCCTACCTGGACCCGTCGGAGCCCAACCACGCGCGCGTTAAGCAGCTCGTCTTCAACATGCTGGCCTCCCGGAAGGCCAGCTTCGTCCCCGCCTTCCGCGCAGCCTACTCTGCCCTCTTCCAGGCCGCAGAGTCCCAGCTGGCCGCAGAGTCCAAGTCCGACTTCAACAAGCTCGGCGGCGCACTCAGCGACGCCGCCGCCTTCGATTTCTTCGGTGTGCTCCCTTCCTCCACTGCCCTGGGCAAGACCGGGCCATCCAAGGCCACCAAGTGGCTATTCCTCCAGCTACACCGGCGACGGATTTAAGCTGATGATACCGGCGAAGTGGAACAAGAGCAGAGAGGTGGAGTTCCCAGGCCAGGTGCTGAGATACGAGGACAACTTCGATTCCACCAGCAACCTCTCCGTCATGGTCACCCCTACCGACAAGAAGGCCATCACCGACTACGGCTCTCCTGAGGAGCTCACCACCAATCCAGCTACCACCTCCGCCCAAGAATCATCGCCGGGCGGCGGTGGTCGTGGGGTTGGCGGCGAGGGGTTGGTCAACGTTGCCATGGGGATGACGACGACCGCACACGTGGCAACGTTGACAAACGGCACCGTTGGGTCTCCTGACGGCAGTCGAGGGCGAGGCTTGGATTGGCAAAAATTGAAAACTATAGGGATGAAATTGGTCAAATTAGAACTATAGGGACCACATAAACACTTTTAGAAAACTATAGGGACCAAAAAGGTAATTTAGCCAATATTAAATCAACAAAATTTACCAATTTATATGAAATCTTGACATCATTCCTTACAATCTATCTAATCTAATCTATCTAACTCTATATAAGACAGAGTTTTGGTATATCTGACGGCCCATAAGATGTTAGAAGAGTTTTATCTAGCGGTCAAAAAACACTCCCATCACATGAGTTCAGTTATTCCTAAAATACGGTTATCTTTGTCCTAGGAGATTGTGGAGGTGGTTAAAATATATATATTGTGAATTAATCATAACCAATCAATTAAACCGTGTCAGAGCCACGGGAATCCAATAGTCCACTTATATCGAAACAAAATCATCTTGCTGCCAAGGGGTATTAGGCCATAGCCCCAAATCTAGCCCCCTCCTTATCTAGAGGCCCATACATCTTGGTAAAAACCCATGCAGCTTATTTTTACATCAAAAAACCCAAATTGCATAAAAAAGACCAAACTACCCTTATTTTATTTTCCTTTTTTTTCTCAACCTTTTCTCTCTCCTCTCTCACCTCTCTTCTCTCTCCTCCGGCGAGAGAAACGCCCGGCTCACCTACTCCGGCAACCTCGTCGAGAAATCCATCTTCTCCGGCGATCACACAACTACCCTCAACTCTGGCGACCTCGCCGGCATCAACCACCACCCGCCGCCATCTTCTCCGGCGATCACACAACTACCCTCAACTCTGGCGACCTCGCCGGCATCAACCACCGCCCGCCGCCACCTCCTCCGACGAAGCCTCGGCCCCCTGCAGCACCGCCCCCCCCCCCCCCCCCCCCCCCACCTTGTCCAGCGTCGCCCAGGACCCCCGGCGACCGTCCTTACCCACGAAACCCACCCCCGAGCTCCTCCCTCCGACGCCGACGCCGACGCCTCCGTTGTCCTCGCCTCCACAACTCGAGCAACCCTGCTGCAACCCGGCGCCGCCACCGTCAAGAACCGCCACCATTGGCCTTGCCGTCCTCCACAATAGTTAGATCCGGAACGCCCTAACCCTCCCGATCTCTTCTCCTTCATCTCCGTCCCAAATCCGGCGACGACATCCACCTTCCTACCTTCAAGACCCACCGGCGCCGCCACCTTCGATCCATCGCCTACGGCTGCACCACCGGCGATTTAACCCAGGAGATCAAGTCCTCATGCCATCACGATCACATCCCCACCGACGTCGACGACAGGACGTCCCTCCTTGCCGGCGATCGGGCTCCGGCAACTCCCAGCCTTCCGATCGAGCCGCTTCAGCCAATGTTGATCGAGACGATGGCTTGGGAGGCGAGCCGGGGGTGGAGATAAAGGTAGAGGAGAGAGAAAAGCCGGGTAAAAATAGGAAAATAGGGGAAAATGGTAGAAAAATAGGAAAAAGTGGTAGAAAAACATGAAAAAATGTGGAAAAAGATAAAGAAATTTATAGAAGAAAAGTGGATGTGATCGAAGAGACTCTTGATGGAGAATCTCAACCAATTAAGTTGTAATTTGAGAAGTTAAAAAGGATGAAAATGCATTTTAACAGATAAAAATAAAGTTAATAAGATGAAAATAGATTTAAAATGATAAAATAGAGTTAAAAAGATGAAAATGTATGAAAGATGAAAATGCCTTTAAAAAGATGAAAATGAATTCAGAAAGATGAAAATGAATTCAGAAAGAAGAAAATGATTTTTGAAAGATAAAAATGATTTTTGAAACATGAAAATGCATTTAAAAAGATGAAAATGAATTTAGAAAGATGAAAATGAATTCAGGAAGATGGAAATGAATTCACAAAGATGAAAATGAATTTAGGAAAATGAAAATGAATTCAGAAAGATAAAAATCATTTCAGAAAGATGAAAATGATTTTTGAAAGATGAAAATTATTTTGAAACATGAAAATGCCTTTAAAAAGATGAAAATGAATTCAGAAAGATGAAAATAAATTCAGAATTCATTTTCATCTTTCTGAATTCATTTTCATCTTTCTAAATGTATTTTCATCTTTTTAAATTCATTTCATCTTTTTAAATTCATTTTCATCTTTGCACATGTATTTTCATCTTTTTAAATTCATTTTTATCTTTCGTGCATTTTCATCTTTCTCAATTCATTTTCATCTTTCCTGCTTTTTCATCTGCCTAAATTAATTTTCATCATTCTAAATTCATTTTCATATTTTTAAATGCATTTTCATCTTTTTAAATGTATTTTCATCCTTTTAAATCCGTTTTCATCTTTTTGAATTTATTTTCATCTTTCGAAATTCATTTTCATCTTTGTGAATTCATTTTCATCTTTCATACATTTTCATCTTCTTAACTCTATTTTCATCATTTTAAATATATTTTTATCATTTTAAAATTTATTTTTATTATTTTAAAATTTATTTTCATCTTTCTCAAATCATTTTCATCTTTCTGAATTCATTTCCATCTTCCTGAATTCATTTTCATCTTTGTGAATTCATTTCCATCTTCCTGAATTCATTTTCATCTTTCTAAAATCATTTTTATCTTTGTGAATTCATTTTCATCTTTTTAAAATCATTTTCATCTTTGACAATTCATTTTCATCTTTGTGAATTCATTTTCATCTTTGTAAATTCATTTTCATCTTTCATACATTTTCATCTTCTTAACTATATTTGTGAATTCTATTTTCATCATTTTAAAATTTATTTTTATCATTTTAAATCTATTTTTATCATTTTAAATCTATTTTCATCATTTTAAATCTATTTTTATCATTTTAAAATTTATTTTCATCTTTGACAATTCATTTTCATCTTTGTGAATTCATTTTCATCTTTCATACATTTTCATCATTTTAACTCTATTTTTATCATTTTAAAATTTATTTTTATCATTTTAAAATTTATTTTTATCATTTTAAAATTTATTTTCATCTTTCTGAATTCATTTTCATCTTTCTCAAATCATTTTCATCTTTCTGAATTCATTTTCATCTTTCTTGCATTTTCATCTTTTTAAATTCATTTTCATCTTTTTAAATTCATTTTCATATTTTTATTTGCATTTTCATCTTTCTGAATTCATTTTCATCTTTCTCAAATCATTTTCATCTTTCTGAATTCATTTTCTTCTTTCTTGCATTTTCATCTTTTTAAATTCATTTTCATCTTTTTAAATTCATTTTCATATTTTTACTTGCATTTTCATCCGTCTCAAATCATTTTCATCTTTCTGAATTCATTTTCATCTGTCTGAATTCATTTTCATCTTTCTGAATTCATTTTCATCTTTCTGAATTCATTTTCATCTTTTTTAATTAATTTTTATCTTTTTCACTCCATTTTTATTTTTCCATCATTTTTATCTTTCTTGATTTTTATCGAGGGAGCCGGGACGCCCGACACACCTCGGATTTGGTCAGCTCACCGAGGTGGATCGTCTTTAATTTTTTTCACTTTCGCATATTTTTCCATATTTTTCCATTTTTTACATTAATTTTCCATAAAAAAAGTGGAGAAAATAGGAACTCATGGTTTCTTTTCTCCTTCTTCTCCACGTGGGTGGTCTCCTCCCTCATCCTCTTCTTCTCCACAGGATCGATCAGACGATCACCACCTTCGCCCTCTCTTCGCCAACCCTCTCTTCGCTAGCCCTCTCGCCTCCACCCCACCTCCGTCGCCAGCCTCCTCCGCCGCCTCGACGAGCATCTGCAACCGCGCGTTCTCCCCCAGCAGCACCGCCCACTCGACTCCATCACCTCTAGCAGAGAGCTCTGGAGCTCCACCATCCTGGACGACTCCACCTCGTCTGAACCCGGCGCCGCCACCTCCCAAAACCCTAGATCTGGCATCCCTGAAAGCCCACGACCCAACTCCCCTTCGTCCCCATGCGCGTCGCCCGCATCCGGCCCATCTTCAATGGCCTCCTCCTCGGCCCATCTTCCACGTCCCTGCAAGCCATACTACCGTCTCCGTGGAGCTCCACCATCCTGGACGACTCCCCTCTCTCTCGCTCCATCGCCGCCATCAGCTACCTTCCACATCCCCGGAAACCCACGCCGAGCTCCACCTCGTCTGAACCCGGCACCGCCACCTCCCAAAACCCTAGATCTGGCATCCCTGCAAGCCCACGATCCCAACTCCCCTTCGTCCCCATGCGCGTCGCCCGCATCCGGCCCATCTTCGATGGCCTCCTCCTCGACCCGGTGCTTCCAATCGGGGACCTTGAGCCCGAGATCGCCCCTGACACCGCTTCCCATGATGGTGGAGCTTTCCATCGCGTCTCCGTGGTGCTACCACCACCGCGGCTTCTGGAGTAGGCAAGGTGGCCGCGGCTCAGATGGAGGAGATGCCGGCGGTCTGGGAAGCTTGTCGAGGTTAATGGCCATGAGTTACGGCAATGGGTTCCGGGGTGGTCGGCGACGCGTGTAACGGCGAGGGCGGAGGCGTGGGATTGTGGCAGGGAGGCGAGGGAGGTGGTGGTCGTGGCAGCGAGGTGTCGAGGAGGTGAGCCAACGAGGGGGTCGGGGAGGTGAACCAACGACGGAGCACAACCATGGACTCAAGCTGGGATCTCCGGCGATCCGGCGGTGGAGCTCCGGGCAAGGGCGGGGCGTCGGCCGGTGCTTGGTCGGGATCAGGAAGTGAGAACAAGGGGGGAGAAAGAGAGAGAAGGGGTAAGAAGAAGGGGGCATTATGGTCTTTTAATGTAAATAATAAACCAGTTAATATACTGTCATGGGGTTTTTACTTTAGAAACATGATTGATGGGGTTTTTAGCAATAAAATGGACTAAATTGGTGTTATCACCAATTAACTATAAATATTACCAATTAATCTCGCATTTCAAAACACAGACAACCTGTATCCAGTATTCATGAGTCCCGACCGTTGCCATTCGAGAATTCAAAATTCCAACTCGACCGTTAACATCCCTCTTCTCTCTGTCTCGTCGATCCAAAAAACCGAAAGGCAAGACCAGTGCCCCAAAACGAGCCCCAAAAATGGTCTCCAAATCTCTCAAGAGGACCCCCACCAGGCCTCCCAAGCCCAGCCCCAAGCATGCTCGCCGGAAAAGATCATCCCCTTTCAAGGCCCTCGTGGCCGCCCCCTCCGCCGTGGCCACATCCATCGACCGCTCCATCCGCTCGTGCCGCCGCCGCCTCTTCAAAATCTTCGCCCGCCTCGCCATCCTCGGCACCCCTCCGAAAGCCCGGAAACACGGCTTCCGCCGACTGAACAGTGTCCTCCCCGACTTCGACCACCCGCCTCCGATCCTCGCCACCGTGAAAACCCTGCCCCCACCGGCCAACCCAGATAAAAAAACGATCTTTTTGGATCTGGACGAGACTCTAGTACACTCCAAGACCGACCCCCCGCCGGAGAAGTACGACTTCGCCGTCCACCCCGCCATCGACGGCATACCGATCACCTTCTACGTGCTAAAGCGGCCGGGCGTCGACGAGATGCTGAAGGCGCTGGCGGAGTCGTTTGAGGTCATAGTCTTCACGGCCGGGCTGAGGGAGTACGCGTCGCTGGTGGTCGACCGGCTGGATCCCAAGGGGGAGATGATATCCCACCGGCTATATAGGGATTCTTGCAAGGAGATGGAGGGGAAGTACGTGAAGGAGTTGGCGGGGCTGGGGAGGGAATTGGGTCAGGCGGCGATCGTCGACGACAACCCGAACTCGTATGTTTTCAATCCTGAGAATGCGGTCCCGGTGAAGCCGTTCGTCGATGATCTCGGAGACCAGGAACTCCGGCGAGTGGTGGAGTTCTTCGAGTTGGCTGCTAAATTCGATGATATGAGGGATGCCATTGCGTGCCATTTTGCTTGCAATGGTGATAAGAAAGCCCAAGATTGAGTCTTGGATTTTTGGTGTTCATCCATGGATAGATCCATGATGATTGTTCTTGAGATGTATACTGTTGTGATGGAAGACAGAGCAATTTGATCCAACATAGCTTGAATCGGATCCAAATGAGAGTTTTCCAAACTTTTCAGTGTCCACCTGAAATACTATTGATTGAATTGGATCAAAAAGTTACTGCAGCTGAGTGTACTGTCTCTTGATTCTTGATAATTGACTGAAGGTGTTGTATGCATCTCGATTCTTGATAATTAAACAAACATTGTTCTCATCTTTAGATTTTTAGATAGTCGAGCTTTTAATCCTAATACCAGAGGAGTTTGAATTTCAAAATTCTTGACAATAGACTTGTATTACAGGGGGAACATATGCTCTCATAAGTTATTGTGAGCAATTTGAGATGCACTAGCTTATCTGTATATAGCGTTAATGGATCTAAATATCACAGCTATGGAGCAGCAAAAAGTAGTATTGCATCAATTGAGCAACATCATTGTTGGTTCATGAGTACATTATTTGGAGAGGAAATGGTTACATGTCATTGTTGTTTGGCTTTAATCATCATCCAGAAAGCCTTGTTTTTTTGCTGCTACAGTATCAATCTTCAGTTTGCCCTGCGTAATGGATCAAATATACATACAAGATTTTACATAAGTGTAATCATATTTCACATAAGACTTATCATGAGAGTAAAGAACAAGACTCACTGTGATTGTTGGTGTGAAAAAAAAAAAGAAAAAGAACAAAGACTCAATTAGTATCAGGTTTTAGGAACGGAATGGTAGTGTTGCATTGGGTGTTAACATCTTCTCCTGCCTGAGGTGTGATCAGTGGGAGCTGAATGACTAATCTCTGCAGACATGTGCACACAAGATCTTTCGAGGAATTGTTAGGTTTGCCTATGTTATTACCTTTCAGCATAGTTTGTTCGGCTTTTCTCTGCCCAGCAGTTTAGAGAAGGAGGGGAGGAATGGCAGGAGAGGTCCAATTACAGTGCTGCAGGGATCAGGGCCAGAGACGGTGTGTGCAACAATGAGCACAAGGATAAAGATGAAGTATTTAGAAAGAGAAATAGCCATTGCCTTCGTTTCAAGATGGTCTTGCTCCGTTTGAAGATGCAAAGATGTTGAGATGGCTATATCTAGAGATTTCTCAGTAAGTACACATCTATGCGTGTGATGGTGACTGGAATATCTTGTTGAGATGGAAGAGAACATTGCATGTGAAAAATGTGAAAGATACAGCTGTAGATCATTTTTGACAATTGATCTTGATAAGCTTGTGAGGTGCTGGTGTGATTCATGTGGGATGCTTCTTGACAATCCACTTAACACCTGAATTCACTTTGATTGTCTATGATTTTGATTCTGTGTTAAGGATGTAATTCAACTGGTTACATGAATCTCACTATCAGGTTAAATTTTCAGGATAATTAGTAATTTGATATACATCGGAGGTCAAGAGTTTGGATCTTGACTCCATCAATTTGCCTGATCAAAGTACTGCATTATTTGGCTAATTATACATAGGAAATCAAACATCACTAACCCAAGAAAACTCAGAATTTAATAAATAAAAAAAAGTGGAAGAGGTAGTAGAAGAAAGACATTTTTATATAATTTGGATGATAGCATTCATACATAATTGTCAGATTCTGCAGATTATGACTACAGAAACTTATATGGCCTCGACGTTGTACTCATGGATCCTTGGCAGCTGAGATCTGATGAGGCTGCCTTATTTTTATTATCGTGGAGCTACTCCAATGAGCATATCCATTTACTCAGTGACTCTGCATCAAAGAAGATAGCATTAGACTGACTGCACTGATAGGATTCAGAGATTCCAAAAGGAGAGCCGATTATAAACAGAAGAGTGACAGAAACCGTCAACAAAGCAAGGAGAAAGAACTCACTTTGGAGCATTTGGTATCATGAGTGGGAATAGGAAGTGTCACATTGCATTGGCTAGTAATGTTCTGCAACACATGGGGCCTGATCAACGGGAAGTGAATCATCATGTCCTTGAGGCACTCGCAGGTTATCCGCTTTCCGAGCGACGAATGTGTCGTGGCGGCTACCAGTGCCACACCGGTGCAGCAGAGGTCTGTGGGCTTCTTGTGGCCCCCAAACACCTGGAGGATGAAGCAAGGAAACATCGAGCCAGTGACGGGGGCACACATGATGGAGGAGCCTGCCGCCATGCCCACTCCACTGGTGAACACCAGCAGGACTACAATGCATGCAGCAGTCATGGATGCCATTGCGTTTGATTTGAGTTTGTAGCGCCGGAAATGAGTCTCAGAGGTAGTGTGAGTTTGGCTTACAGCTAGAATGGAACTTAAATAAGATCAGAGAGTTTGTAGATGATAAATGTATACTGGAACTGGAAAAGGACATTACAGGGGCTAGTGAAAGATGATCATTAAACTAGATACTATGTAGAGCAGATTTAAAATGACTCATGGATTTGATCATGTGGAATGATTTCTGAAGAGATGAAAAGGTTTTGGAAAACAAACATATTAGCATGAAATAACTAACACCACCTTTTGCAAGAGAATTGCTGTGAATGGAACTTTAGAGTAACATAGTTCACATTTAGCATCTATCACTTTTAGCCTACCGATCACTAGAGTCTTAAAAGAGGTAGTGTTACAATGAAACATAACAGAAAACACATGGCAAAGGGTAATTACAACTAAATATGCTTGCTTTATTGTATAATAGTGACTTTGCAAATGTTCATCCGACTGACTTTATGATTACATTTTCAGGATAATTAAGATCGGCATACACTCCGTTGAACCTTCAATGACAAGTAGAGGAGGAAACTGAAAAAGAAATAACACCCCTATTAATCACCTGACTTATCTCGTAACAAGCTTCTATGATATAAGGAACAAGTCTCAACGCAAATGCAAAGCCTGTCATATAAGAAACCTCTAATAGACAAAAACATCGAACACTAGATAGGCAGTGTAGCTTGAGTAGTGTTAACACTAAACATCTAGCAGTGGAGAAGAATGACACATAAGGTTTTTAACAAGGAAAACCCCTAAATGGGTAAAAACCACATATCCTTTATCGGCGACCACTTAAACCAAGCACTAGATTATCCTTTCTACAGTTACACAACAATCAACTTCCCTTGATGACTCCTCATCAATCGAGCTTGTTGCTAAAAAAGTCCCCTCATGTTCGCTTTTTGCAAATCAAGGCCCCCACCCACATTTTCTTGAAAAACAAGGCCCCCGTGTAAAATATACGTGAAAAATACACACATAAACAGTTATATATGTGTAAATGGATGCGTAAAATCCATGAATAAAACATGTGTGTACTTTTCACACATTTTTTTGGGGGCCCCTGTTTTGCAAGAAAACATAGGTGGGGGCCTTGATTTGCAAAAAGCAAATATCAAGGGCCCTTTTTAGCAACAACTTCCTCCTCAGTCTGGTAGCTTGAAGTTGAGCTCGACTCCTCGATTCACTGTCATCTAGGATATGTCCAGTACTTAGTCTTCAACACAGCTCTTGGTTGATATAGATAGAGGACTCCTCTCTTCTTTAAAGCTCCATGGACTCCACCAAGGATGAAGGATTCCACCTTCAATTCTTCTTGGATTTCTCCAAGACTGAAGAACCTCTTTCTTCAAATAGTAATCCTTGAGCTGGCACAAGGATGAATAACTCTCTTGCTTATAGAATTGCAGCACTGAGTGGAAGCTAGAATCTGAGCTCTCTTTGGTAAGTTGCTCCTCAGTCTCTCTATGCTGTGGATTAGCCCGGAGTTCTTACTTCACAGTTTTAGTCTTCCTCTATATATAAGCCTATGCTTCTTCTTTTACTGACAGCTGGCCAAGTTCTAGAAAATGCAGAATAGCTTTAGTCTTCCTCTATATGTAGCTTTGTTGCCATGCCTTGAACAACCTGCTACTCCATTGCTTCCCAGCTACTTTTGCATGCAGTTATTAATTTCTTCTCACTTCATACACAGCTGCTCTTAATTTTAGACCCATACAAAACTGCAGAGCCTCATTTTGTGTTTAAGCTTTCTTGCTGTGAAGTTAAGATTGAAGCAAACACTTCTTTGTTCATAACTTTCACAGCTGTCTTTCTTGTCAGATGAACTTTGCTTTTTAGATTGAAAGAGATAGCAAAGCCTTCCGCTGCATTGATCCACGAGCTTTGATAAAATGGTTGATGTGTTTGATTTCTACATGCAACTGATGGTGGTTGCTTTAGAACTGCTGGTCCTCCAACTGCCTCATTCCATGCATCTCCATGCAACTGAGCTTTTTAGCTTTCAAACTGATGGGATTTCAGCTTCCTTAGTAGCCTTTCAGCAACTCAATTTAGACTGCTGGTCCTCTTTAGTCTTCAATTACAGTGCTTGTGTCCTAGTTACAATCTAATAGGTTTTGACCACAAACCAAGCCAACTACAATACTTACAGAAACATATCATGTGTTTAAATTAGACTCTCTCAAACATGAGATTATGCAAAAGAGTCAAGATATAGATTCTGCACAAGTACATTCATAATTACTTACATTATTGTCTTACAGTAGATGCACTCATCCCTTTTTTTTTTTTTTTTTAACCAACATAGTTCAGACTTTTCATGGATACAAAGGACTGACCGCCAATTATCACCCTAAAAAACTAAGCCATAGCAAAAGTCGACAAACTTAGACATTTCAAATGGGGAGAACATACATTTTCTCAAGTTTGATTTAATTCGTAGATTATAGTGATCCAGTTAACAATATCACGTAGTCAAATTTCATTAAAGTTTAAGGATATGCATCTCATTCTATTACAAGTATACAAATAACTAGAACCGTATGACAAGCCCCTTTCTCAATGTTTTGGGAGAGTGATATGCAGAAATCCATTCCTGCATCAACAAAATTAGCAACAAAGTATAAAAATGATGTGATTTGCAGCAAATAAAGCAATTGATGAGAAGCTATACATTGTTCAAGCTCACTTGATTATTAGAACGTATAACAAGCGTGCCTATCCTCTTACAAATTGCTTCTTATTGCTCTCAACTATACCAAGGGAGCCTCATTGTGCTCTAGTGCAATCATAGTGCATTCCATGTAGGTTTTCTCGACACAAAGTTTCTGCCAGATTTCAAGATTAAGAGGCAATAATTTTGGAAGCTGAATCTACCCTTCTGGCAATAAAGAAGCTGCTTATGAATAGCTTTAAGTAATAAACTTTGGAGTTACGGTTGCAACTACTTTCCATTCTAGGCTCTTGCACCTCTGTAAGATGGTTAATGGTGAGAATGTGGTCCCTTTGGATCCTTACAACTATAGCACTTCCTAGAATTTTTTTCCATTCATTTCCTAGTAGCATTTGCAAAGTGATGCATGGCAAGCAATGTTTAACATGACGACATATGACTAGAATGAAAAAAGAGTAAAATTGCTTACACAAGCTCAGCTGAAATACCATCCTTCTTAACATTATTATTCGGAAGAGGCCAAACAAGTTTATATAGTCCCTGTAAGATCTCCCTCCAGTGGTATGTTGTATCCGAGTTTTCCTTGTCATTAGCCTCTCTACGCCACCAACTTGAGCGTGTGCCCATAACTGTCAGGCTGCCACAAAACAAAGACATTGTTATTTATGCCTAAGAAAGTGCAGATTGGGCTATCTAGCTTGCCATGAGATATGTGATGAGTATCGTAAGTACTAAAGAAGGATCAGGCTTGAAAAATAGCATCATCAAGAGAGAAAAATAGAAGTATTGTTCAACAAAATTGTTTTTAATTAACTACCACATGCTCACTCAAGATAAACTGACAAGCTATCAATGATGCATCAAATTCACTTTTTAGAACACTGTAAAGAGAAGGTACGGAAAATGGTCTGAGAATTTTGTATCGTCTTCTAGTTCCATAATATGACTATGAGTATATAAAGCTCTATGGCTTTGCTCTCTGCATCTCTTTCCAACTATGGAGATATTGTTTCTAAAACATATGTCTGCAAGGGTAAAGGAAGCGACTGAGTGTGGATTCTTTAATGATTTGAAAAATATGTGAGAAATGTTACTAGTGCAAAAATAGTTCTTGTAGATAGAAAGGACCAATCTCTCTGGTTCCACATGTCATGCTACACAATATGGGAAGTTAATTCGAAGAATATCTAGGCTAGAAATCAATAAAACTACAAACAGGAAGTGATTGATCTAAGCATTACATACCACCATAAGCTGAAGCCTGACTCTTCCTATTGCTGCAAATTAAACCTCCTTTTTGTTATCATGTTCACTAATTGGTCTAGCAAATGCAGCGGCATCAGTTGAGGATAGTAACTCTTGATTCATGGATTGATCAGCTCCCAAAGTAGGAGAGGAGAAATTCCTCTGGGCCTGCCTTGAGAATGATGGGGCGCTTGAGTACTGCTGAAATGAAGCCTCTTCATTTCCAGAGCGACCAAAATTGTCATGAACACTCTGTGAAGAAGAGACACCAGGTCTAAATTTCTAAGTCAGGATACCCCACAAAAAAAGATATGCAACAACTAATACTTTCATATGTTGCTTCCAATAGAAAACTTTAATGAAATATAATCAACAATACCTGATTGAGTGACACTTTCCGCATGAAACAAGCTTAACAAAGAGAACCTTGGCGTCCGAAAAGCAACCTATTGTGTTTAGACAAAGTGTTTAGACTGCTACTGCAGTTCTAAACAAAGTTCACCAAATGTAAGGTGAGACAAACAGAAGTACATTGAGAAACAATTTCTCGACAACCAATTTTCACAAGAATAAAGAATGCAACAAAAAAATAGACAGCAATGATACAATCAACGTCGCAAATAATTTGAGCCTTAAAAGAAGTGTATTTCCTTGGGTGTCATAAATCACTGCCTATATTTGACAACCTAAGCAATACATTCAATGAGTATCACCTGGAGAAGATGAAAACTTCCATAATTCTGAATACAAACGATTCAAACAAGTATGTACCCAGGTCCTGAATGCTAAGCTTTCAACCTTTTTCTCTATTTCCAGAATGGATATTACTTGGCCTCTAGTAAATGGATTCGTGCGAACCTTTTTATCACTTAATTATTCACTAACTCCTTCCAATTTGTACCAAAACCAACCAAATAGACAAACCAAAACACCAAGAATCCACAAACCAACATCCATCCGGGGGTAAATGATCAAAGCCCAGATCTTTCACACATGGGTATGCGATCAAGCCGATCCAAAGAGCTTGTTTGATCGAGAAAGATGCTGACCATAGGAAAGAGAAGCGGATCATTGGGCAGAGGAATCGCATCGCTCGCAGCCACGTGGTTGAGTATCTTTCTCACCCTTCTCCTCGCGACTGAATGCTCCATGCTTAGAAGAGCCCTGGTACCCCTCTCTGTCTCTCTCGTCTGTCTCTCTCGGTCGCTCGGATACACTGAGTTCTTGAAAGTTCTCCAAAGGTGTGGAACTCGTATATATGTAGTTTAGTTCGGTTGAGGAGGGCGCGAGGAATCGTTGAGGCGGGCGGATCTTCTACTTCTATAGCCTGTCTAGACACGTGGAGCTCAAATTTGGGAAAATAAAAAGATTCATGTATATGACAACATTGCACGTGTCACGAATAGATCTATCGATTGGTATTTCACTATCGACACCAACCAATTCGATTGTTGATAGATTTCATCGATAGTGAAATACCGATTTATTAATATATGATAGATTAAAATAAAGATTCGATATTCCATTATGATCTGTGGGCACGTGATCATGTACACAAATGATGGCTCTTGAGAAAATATCTCAGAGTCACGTGGAGGTTAATATCAAAATTTCACCCCCAAAAAGTACCTAAATTTCATGGGATTATTTAAATATCATATTCCTTTATTGCATGCATCACCGTCATGGTTCGAAGCTTCGGTATCGATTTCAGTCATAATAAAACTCAGGTGTCAAAACCAAATACGTTTTCTGTTCGGAACCCGCAGCCAAAACTTCAAACCATGATCACCGAGGAACATATCCGAAATAATTGAGGAATGCTTACTGCGTATAAGATTTGAGATTTGTGTATCCTCAATGGTTTCAGGTGATAATACTTTTTATTAAATATTAATATTAGAGTTAACATCCGAGGATATTTCTGACTGTTTACTCCTGGTTTTTCATAGGGTGCGGCTATCTACACCACCATTTAGACTCAACACATCACAGTTCTGGGTTTTTTTCATTTTTTTAAAAAAATTAAAAAAATTAAAAAAACCCTAACCTACCCCTCTCCCCCATCCCACCCTCACCACCCCGGCCCCCCACCCCGCCGGAGGGAGGGAGGGAGAGAGAGGGAGAGAGGGAGGGAGAGAGGGAAGAGGGAGAGGGAGTCCGGCGCCGGAGGCCGGAGAGGGGAGAGGGAAGAAGGGGAGAGGGAGGCCGAAGAGGGGAGGGAAGAAGGGGAGAGAGAGAGGCCGGAGACGAGAGGGGTGGTCGCCGCCCATGCCCGCTCGGCCTCCAACCGCCCGCCGCCGTCCATGCCCGCTCGGGCTCCCTCTCTTTCTTCCCTCCCCTCTCCGGCCTCCCTCTCCCCTTCTTCCCTCTCCCCTCTCCTCCGGCCTCCCTCTCTCCCCTTCTTCCCTCTCGTCGCCGGCCTCCCTCTCCCCTCTCCGGCCTCCCTCTCCCCTTCTTCCCTCCCGTCTCCAGCCTCCCTCTCCCTCTTCCCTCCCCTCTCCGGCCTCCGGCGCCGGACTCCCTCTCCCCTCTTCCCTCTCTCTCCCTCCCTCCCTCCCGCGGGCATGGGCGGCGACGGCCATGGCCGCCGGGGTGGGGAGGCGACGGCGCCGGGGTGGGGAGGGTGGGATGGGGGAGAGGGGTAGGTTAGGGTTTTTTTATTTTTTTTATTTTTTTTTTAAATGAAAAAACCCAAAACTGTGGTGTGTTGAGTCCAAATGATAGTGTAGATAGCCGCACCCTTTTTCATATCAGGTTGGTTTTTTAATCGCTATGCTGGTTTGGCCAGCGCAACCCGTTGGTGCTGCTCTATGTAGTGATGAACAGAAGAAACCACGTACGTGCATGCAACTAAGGCTTAACTCATTAAAAAAAAAGGCTTACACCTTGCTCTTTCGATTAACAACTTCGCTATCAAAACATATGATGGGAGGAGAAACAGAAATAAAAAATACTTTCTGATCAGCCCTTGGGTGTATGAGAACGTGCAGATCTGGTTACCTTGGATATATACACACATTAACCTACACAACAACTGGATCAAGATATTAAAACTCGACGCCACTATTCAACTGGATCGAGAAGGAAGGTCTACCAACAAGGCTGAGAGGAGTTTCCACTCTTAGGACAACTCCGGAGGTTCCGACGTATCCGTTCCACTTGGATCTCCCAAGCTGCAAGAAACAATAAAAAAACAAAAATATGAATCCAACACAAGGGTAAAGCACAAAATTCCAGAATGATGAAAGTTTTGACTAATAGCGAGAATCCAGTGGTTAAATAATAACCAAATGTGAAATCAGATTGAGTTACAAAAGATTTTGAATTGTCAGATGAAAGATAAGGCTTCCAGGAGTAACAATGGCTTGAATTGACGTTGTTGGAGCTCTCTTATATCTTCTCTTGTACAAAATACAAGAAAAAAGGAATGTATCAACTTGGTTACAGTATGAAAGAACTTACAGATACTGAGGCAAAGGCCGAAGGATGTGCTGTATAAGAACAACCACAAATGACACTAAGCTTTTCATGCACAGAATGGATGAGCTCTGTACGTACACCGGGGTTGCTTCCACCAAAAGTTGGACACATGCTGATTTAGCAAAAATGTTAGAAAAGAAAATCTGTTTAGAATGAGGTCAATCAATCGCAACATCACTGATTGCATAGAAAGAATTTTAACGGCAGATACTAACTCCAGACTCCAGAGACAACATTGCTCAAATAGGAAACAACTGATTTAGACATGAACTAACTAAACTTCCCCTTCATTTACAAATACTACATCTTTACCTTATACACAAGCAATAGAGTGGACTCAAACTCACGAAATCCTGAGTGTAATAAACTTAACAGGTGATGGACTTAGATATGAAGAAAAGGAACTCAAATGGCAACCTGAGTTGGACTGATGGCCTCAGCATTAGACCAGATCTCTTCCATGCTAAGGCTTGCATAACTCCAAGTGAGAACGACTTATCAGGCCATTGCACCATCGGGGTAATTCGAGTTCCCCGTTTATTCTGCAAACGACATAAGATACAAAGCATGTCAAAAATTGGTGCAAGTTTGAGAGAAATGATACCTTGAAGATTAAAAAACATGAGGTCTGAAGTGTTGTCTTGCAACTCATAATGATGTTTTGGATTAATTCTAGTATGTCCAAAATTGTGGCTACCTTGCGAGAGAAACTCAATCTTGTTTCTCCCGGGTATTGCCCTTGAGCTTGAAGCAAGCCGCCAAAAATAGGAACAAAAGCACTAGTTGTCAACCCCTCACCGGCCACATAAGTAAGCTGCCCGTAGGGAAACTGCAAGTCCATGAATGACTGGAACCAAACACCACGTTAGTTTATGACTTTAAACCATAGATAAGAAGAGACGAAAAAGCTTCAACAGGAATAGAATCATATAAAAGCGAAGGACAGTATGCATTCTGTCGTCTATCCATTCTTCTTTTCTTTTACAATGGCATCACCTCTGTCAGACTCCCAAAAATTATGGAGTTCAGACTATTCTAGGAAAAGAGGAATTAGTGGTTGTGCAGTGAGTTGAATTGAGACATGTAAAAGTCAAGATACATTAGTTTATTAGGAAAGAAAGAGATGACTGAATGGCAGGTTAAAGAATGACACAAACAAGTTCTTCCCACTCAAATTGAGCCTTTAGCCAAGGCTTAGTATGGGCAATGCCCTTACAATCTTACAAGCAACACAAAGTCCTAAAGAGGATATGAACCCAAGAGCACCTCACATGGGAGATTCTTAACCAAAGAGGTGCTAACCACCCTTACATTCCCTAGTGGACAAATATGACACAAACTATTAAAAGATTATGACTGAACGATATCTTCCATCTTAGACCTATTGTATGTCGTTTATACGTAGATGCAGAAATTGCTATAATCAACTTCATAGTTTGCTTAAGTTATGGCAGAAATATAAGATCTTATCATTACAGTGAATGATAACAGCTTCCAAATATTATATATTAGAGGGTAAAAATGACGCCAAAAAAAGGAAATTGAGAAGAATAAATAAACTTTGGATAAGGGATCACAGAGACAGTCGCAAAATTTAGAATTTAATTCATTGAGCTTACAGGAAATTATGCCAAAACTTACACAAGCTAAGGGATTTAGACAGATCATTGACATCAGCAACCATCTTCTGTGCTTTGACCACAAAGCCGGACAGAGGGAATGCAGTCCATTCTGCAGAAAGAAAAGAACGACAATAAGCATAAGCTAATTCAAATTAGAAAGAAAAACTAAGGCAACTCTCGTCTTCAAGCATCGTCATGAATTACACGAAGACACTAAAAATACAAAACCACCACCAAACTTTGTAATGAACATAAAAAAAAGAAAACTTAATAACCAAACTGACATTGTACTCCAAAGCAGAAAGACTATGAGAGAATTATATTGCATGACTTTAGAGGAAGGCAAAACTAGAAGAGAAAAGAAAGCTCGTGAACTCTAGAATTTTAATTGCCAAGAGATTATGCAGCCCAGAAAAGTAAATGCACATTCCGAAATACATGATATCAATCAATAGAATAGAGAACAATAATCTCTCACAGCTTAATTGTATTGAATACAGATCCTTTTTACTTGTTAGCATAAATTACAGGCGCCCACCAATACCAGGTCTATTCTCCTAAGTTGCAGTTAATGTGCAACCAGAAAGAAAAAGCCGTACCTTACGATCGTACCCATACCAAAGCAAGTGTTGTTTTGATAGATGAACAGGTAGAAGAAGTGTCGTATCCCGAACAAACAATATAGGTCCCAGTTGGAGGAGATAAAGAGGTGAATTCTCATTTCCTGAAGAGGAGCCGCCATGGGATGCCTCCGCTCTCCACAGGTCTCCCCTCGCAACCAATGAGCTTTCAATGTCATTGGTTCGACTATTGTATGTTGACGTAATATTAATGCTTCCCTGCATCAGCGTATTGTAAAATCAAACTATCATCATAATATCAGTAATTTTCTAATGCATCTTAGAATCATTTACAAAGAATTCTCAAATGGCTAGTCAATAGGGCAAAACATTTATCCATTTTATACATCGGCCAAGCATATTACATCAAAAGCCGACATTATTGACGATGAAGAGCAACCAAGATCAAATCCTTTATTAAATCGAAACAAATTTGACTGCAGAGAGAGGACTGTAAGTACCTGAGGCCTCCCAAAGCGTCCCGAAGCTCTCAAATCGACCCCCAAACCCTCCTCATCAATCAAATCATCTAATTCCTCGGCGATCCCCACAGAACCCTCCACAAAACCACGCCTCCCGATCCTCTCCTCCACCATCCCAAAATCGCCGCCAACACGCCTCTCAACAGCCCCATTCCTCCTCCTAGTGTCCAGGTCAGCTCTTAACCTAGCAGCATCAGCTGAACCACCCTCGTCTTGCCAGAAGGGGGAGGGAATTCGTCTAAAGAACTGCTGGACAACGCCGTTGATGCTGTTCCCAAACTCGGCGCCGGCCTGGCCGATGCGGCTGCCGATGTCGAGGATGGCTGAGACGCCATCCGCAGCAGCAGCGGGGAGGTCGCGCTTGTTAGCGGATAAGAAGAGGGGATCGAGGGGGGTCTTAGAGGAGGAGGAGGGCGGCCATTGGAAGTTGGCCGGCGGAGACTGGAGGAGGTCGGAGAATCCCTGAGCCAGGCGGTCGGCGAGGTCCTGGCCGTGCCGCTGCATCTCCTCCCATGCCTCCAGCGATCGCTCCACCGACATCGGAGGGTGCAATACCGATCAAAATAGATCGCCGGATGGATCGATTAGGGTCAGGATTAGGGTTACGAGGAGATCGAAATTTGGGTGGGTGGATGGTATCGAGAAGGAAAGAGTGGAGATAAGGGGCGGGCCCAGACAATGCCGTTTTTGTGTTTGCTTATTTATCCAGTTTGATGAATGAAGTTTGAGCGCATCGATCAGCGAATCGGATCCTGCATGGACTCGAATCCGTGTCCGATAATTCTTGGTAATAGATTTGAGTAAGGTAATGGTCACTATCTACTATCTAGGGTTCCAGCGTCGTGGGCCAGAGACTCTAGAGTGGTGTTTGGTTGTGGATAAGTTAGAGATTTTTGAATTTAGTATGTTAAAATGGGTTCTGTTTGGGTAAAGCTGCTGGGATGGGTCGAGCTTCACCCAACGGTGCAGATCTCGCCACGTCGTTAGGAGCTTACACAGCTCATTTCAAGCCACGAGAGACACTTAGCCGGCTAGAATCCCTCTCTCTTGCATTGCCCCATCTCCCCTGTCGCCGTTGCTGCGTTTCTTCCCCGTCGATGCCCCGCATCTCGTCGCAACTCCTCCACCGCCCCAGATCTCCTCCTCGTCGTGGCCGCAACTCCTCCACCACATCTCCTCATCATCATCACCACCCCCATCATCTCCTCCATCTCCTTCCCGTCGTGGCCCTAATCAGCGTCTTCTATTTCTAACGAACGGCCTTTTGATTTAGATGAGAACGGGAAAGAAGTGGATTTGGCCGTCAAGAAGCTCCATTCGATCGCAATTTCAGGTTCTAGTGATGGCGGTGGAGGTGATGTCTCTGCCGCTCCTAGTATAAGTTATTTTGTTGTTATTCATTTTAAATTACTTTCTTTTGGGCTCGGGCGCATCTGGCAATTCTCATGAAGACGTAGAGATGGAATTATGTGGCTAGAGAAGCCATTTTGTTCGGAGAGGTGTTGCTTTGAAATGTTTTGTTTTGCTTCTCCCATTAATTTTCAACGAATCTTATCTATAGATTAGATTGGGACGTATGTTTTTATGAGGATTGCAGTACAAAATACCATGATATACTACAAAGTTTTTAGGGCATCACCTATCTATATTGGAGTGGAGATGCTCTTGTTTGTATGTCAACTTATGAGCGACATATTTGAAATGATAATGCAAGTGTTTTATAACTAACATGTTTGGATGATAACTTATGAGCAACATATTTGCTTTCTCCATTGGTCAAAGACTAACTCATCTTTTTTGCATCATTATCCTATTAGTCATTGTGTGAAGTAGCTGATTTATGAGACGGAATATTGAATGCTGATTTTTGTGTGCTGGTGTAATGTTTTTACAGATCTCTAAAGATCAATTCATTCTTCTGGACATGATGTCTTGGCCACAATCAAGAGATTAAGGATCATCGGAGCTGATAAATGCTAGTGTCCATCCTCAAACTCCATTTTTTATTGTGATCTTAGTATGAGCAGCATCAGCAGTGGCAAAAGAATAGGCCAGAATAAGGGAATGAGTAAATAAACTTTTGGCCTTAAGATGTATAGAGGCATATAGAATTAGATGTTGTATCTATCTACAGAGAGAGGAATGGTGCTTGTCTTCTTTTCATGTATGTTACAGAGAAAGGAATGGTGCTATCAAAGAAAGAAAGATACCATGTTTGGATTTGTAGTCTCATGAGTGTTAAACCAGTTAAACTGGTACTTGTATTCTTTGTATGTTTTGGGTAGTGTCAAGACCTTATATTGTACACTCACTCAATTATATGTTATGGGTAAAGTGCCAATGTATGTTGTGGATTTTCTTAATTGAATATGGACAGTTATGGAATTGATTGAAAAATGAAAAGTGCCAATGTATGTTGTGGGTAAAGTGCCAATGTATGTTGCACTTGTATTCTTATTGTTGGAGTTAAAGTGCCGATGTATGTCATGGGTTAAGTGTTAATGTATGTCATGAGTGAAAGATAGAGAATGTCTACTATAAACAAAATTGCAATCTGAATGTTAGAGTAATTTACTGCAGAATGCAGTAATTTAGACCCCAAAACTCTGTCTAAATCAAACAGAAATAAGCAATTTACTGCAGAATGCTATATAAGTTATCATATGCAGAAATTAATATGTAGTAATTTACTGCATAATGTTATATAAGTTATCATATGCAGAAATTAATAGCAGTAATTTATTGCATAATGCAGTAATTTACTGCATAATGTTATATAAGTTATCATATGCAGAAATTAATAGCAGTAATTTATTGCATAATGCAGTAATTTACTGCATAATGTTATATAAGTTATCATATACACAAATTAATATGCAGTAATTTACTGCATAATGCTAAGGGTTTAAACGAACTGATAGCGGTAAAATGGTTTATTGAAATTTCAGTTTTGTCATATGCTATTACCATCAAAAACAAAGTTCATTGAGATTTTAGTTTTGTCATGACCATAAAGGGCTTGACTAAGATTACAAAAGTTGTTTACAAGTAAATTTTGAACTCTATCATCAACTTGGTGCACTCGAGCAATGGCATACACCTCGTCTTGTGGCATGTATTGTCACTTGTGGGGGTCTTCTGCCTCGTCAAGCCCATCCTACACAAAATTATAAAATTGGTACATAGTTATATAATTGGTACAGAGTTAATTAGAAAAGGAAGCAAAGCTGCGTAATACATGTACCTTTGGATCATCGTTTAGATCGAGGTGGCGATGTGCTATTGGTTGTGATGATGGTTGTAGTAGAACATGGGCCTTTCTTGGCTTCCTTGTAAACTTCTCAACAATGGTTTTTAATCTCTTGTTTCCCTTGTTCTTAGCATTGATTCGCTTCAACCCAGTAACGACCACATCTTCCCCATCCTGAGTTATTAGATTAGAACATGCTGAAGGACCATCCATTGCGCGTCCCAACTCGACCTCTTTGCTGATAGACATTCGCTGCATAGTGTCCACAAGCAAGTCTCGAATCCTATCAAACTCAGGCCAAGTCGCCTCATCAGATGAAAACCTTGTGATTATTGAGCCAAACTCTGCAAGCAATCTTCGTTGTTTTATAGCAACCCGGCGCCTTGCGTCTTTCTCAGTGCACACTGTGCCTACTGAAACATCCCTAGCGGACCTAGTCCACCTCTTGTTGATATACTGCTATGAAATATGGCCTAAGTATCCTTTCATTCGCATGACTCCTATGATGTGGCAACAGAGTACCCCAACATATGTTAAGTGCTTGCAACTGCAAGCGTATAGTGTTTGGTCTAAACTTACAATATGCTTGATGGCCTGGCTATAGTCGTGCAAAGAAGTACATATGTGGAGGCTATACTCCTCGCGATCAACAATAGTTTGCCTAGATTCTATCTTTATGTAAGGCACCTTTATAATCTTATTCTGAAACACATCAAATATAGCTGGTGTGTACAACTTGGCCGCATCATCGATCAAGGGGTCGTGCCAATCTTCTTGGGTAGGTTATCAAACATATTGAAATCCGCTTCCAACTCATTATTTCTAAGGTCGTCGACCGCTCTTTGGAAATGATGGAAAAAATGCTCCAACCTAAGATTGCATTTAACATAAGACCGCAATCTAGCATTGAAGCTTTCACTGGTTTGTGTAATTCTTTTACCTGCACGAAAGTAACCCGAATAGATTATTATCCATGGAATAAGTGTAATGAAAGAAAAAAGCCATCTATATTAAATAATAGATGCCTTTTCTTTTACATGCACAAAAAGTATCTCGAACAAACAAAAGAGCCCACATATGATGGAAGCTATATGTCCTTTTCAACCATTCATTCTGGGGGAGCCCATGTTCCTCTATCATCCTTCCCCAACTCCCTTCGAAATCCAACTCATCTCCACTCCACAACAAATGGTCCCAAGCCTGCTTGAAGTCAGCATTGTCGAATAAAGGCCCGAGGTTCTTCATGACATTTTGATTAATATGCCATACACATAAAAAGTGTCGAGACTCGATGAGGACAGTAGGAATAGCAGCTAACATAGCAGCATCTTGATCTGTAAATATCGATTGAGGCATTTATCCTTTCATGCAATGGAGGAATGTCTCAAACAACCACCTAAACGTGTATGCAGTCTCATCATACAATAAGCATGCACCAAATACAACTTGTTTTCTATGATGGTTTAAACTAACGAAAACCCCAAGCGGCATTGTTGTCTTATGGCCAAAAAGCACTTTGCTACCCTGTAGTTTCATGATTTTGCAGTTTAGTACCATGTAGTTTAAAAATGATAAAAACATATCCAAAGTTATAAAACTGTGCAGTTTGGTACCAACCGGCTAACTCCGTTAGTTCATTTGACGGAAAAACATTTTTTTATTAATTTTGACTGGATTGAAACGATTTTGACTGGATTGAAACATTTTTTTATAAGTAACTGATTTTTCCCTCCTGGCGCCGACCACTTCACCACCGCGTAGCTCTCCCCCACCACTACCCCTTTTGTACAGCATACATAGCCATCGTCGTCCTCCTCCTCGCTGGAGAGCCAGCCGCTGTCCTCCGACAAGCAGCTCGGTCGCTGGGGAATGGGTGGGTGGCAGCTGGAGAGCCAGCCACTTCTCCTCCCAGCGCCAGAGATAACCGGAGCTCTCTCTTGCGACGGCGTTGTCTTCGACGTCGACATCGCCAGCGGCACTGGGTGGGTGGCAGCTGGCGGCGGGGACAACCACCAAGGTGGAGCTGAGGCGAGGGTACGCCGGGATCCATGGCAGCGAAGGAAGGGAGGGGGGCCGGAGAAAATAGAGCACGGTAAATGATGAAGACTGCCAGTGGAGGGAGGGGAGATGAAGGCTGGAGGTACGGCCGGTGAAGGAAAAGAGAGAGAAAGGCAGCGAAGGAAGACGCCGGCCGGTGAAGGAAAAGAGAGAGAAAGGCAGCGAAGGAAGAGCAAAAGCCATGGTCGCCGCCGTGAGATGGAAGCATGGTGTCGGTGAAGGAGAGGCTCTGTGGAGGTTAAGGAATGGCCGGCGTAGATGGAAGTGGAGCACTGTGGAGGAAAAGACAGAGAGGGAGGGAGGCGCCGGCCTTGGTCGCCGGCGCCGGTGGTCAGAACCCATGGCAAAAGCCATGGTGTCTTCCGGTTGGTGGGAAACAGAGAGATGTATGGGGTGGACGGGGAAATTAATAAAAAGAATACCACATCAGCGAAAAAAATGGCCACATCAGCTTAAAAAACTAGTCAAAATTAGTAAAAAAATAATTTTCCGTCAAATGGACTAACGGAGTTAGCCGGTTGGTACTAAACTGCACAGTTTGGTAACTTGGAGTATTATTTTGCTATTTTTAAACTACGTGGTACTAAACTGCAAAACCATGAAACTACAGGATACCAAAGTACTTTTTGGCCTTGTCTTATTGGTTCGGAATGTAGTGTCAAATGATACGAAGTCCCCAAAACACTCATAGTCAACTTACATGGATGGGTCGGACCAGAATATGTTAGTGATAAGACCAAACAGATCCAGTTGGGCCTTAAAAAAGAAGAGAGAATTTTGCTCACGTTGGTCACCGAAATAATCTAGTATAACTTGGGCACCTCCATCGGCATTTGTTGGATCTTTCCTATTCACCAAGTAGTTCCGCAAGTCTTGTTTTGTGAACCCCAACAATTCTCTCCCACCAGCTTGTATAGCCATAAGATCATGGGCTTGCTTAGGCCGTAGACCAATGGCTTCAGCGTCATCACATTCAATCTTGGAGAACTCATCTATCTTTCTAAAAGAAGGGATAAACTGAGACTTTAGTTGGTGTAAACAAGGGATCATTATGCCTTGCTTGCCTCTTGTTGGCTCAATAAATCCCGCTTGCTTACCGTTTAACACCAAATATAGCCTCACATCCACATCTCGTTTCTGCTCGATCGAACTTTACCTCCACGGCCTTTTGTTTTTTCACACCTTCTTTACTACACACCCAAGTTCTATCCTTCCATGTTGCATATTACCATGTACCCTATGGCCACTCTGATATTGAATGCCAAATCCAACATGCTTTGAATGTTGGAGGTACCAATCATGTGCGTGGTCCACGTCTCTCCATTCTAACATCCAAACACTTATTTTTTCCGCATTGTCCGCCTGCACAATTTCACCTGAAAGTAAAAAATAAACTTCAAAAGCTGCACATGATGGTAACTTAAAGTTCAAAATGAGGTAAAATACCTTCTTGTTTTGAAGAAGGTAAAGCAAGCCACGCTTCCCTGTGAGGGTTGACCCCATTAATAGCGGTCATTGTCTAATCCTAGATTGAAGCAAACTTCATTAGGTGTAAAATAAAAATGATGAATAGGGAATTCACTGAAAAATCAACCGGTATAGAATGCACAAACTCAAATTTGAATCACAAACTCAAGTAACAATTGGTATTGCAAACTTAAACACAAATGATGATTATGACTGCAAAATGAGCCCACAACTATTGCATTGTCCCTACCACTAATTAACCTTTTAATTCCCACACAAAAAGATGGAAAAAAAGAAAAGAAAAACCATCTTCCATAGATGATGGCGCGACGGGGAGCGAATGGACGAGTGAGATCTCTTATCCATTAAGCTCCAAACATATGGTCTTAAACGAGTGGCACCTGTCACTGAAGTCGCTCAAATGTGTCACGCACAGCGCTCGCGGTGCAGTACAGCATAAGAGAGGTCGAATCCCACAGAGAGACAGGCAAGAAAGATCCAGAAACACAGATAACAATATATCGAAAACAATCAAGAAAGCTAACTAAATTAAATTAGATCGAAGATGTAATGGTAAGGTAAAGTTAACGAAAGAAATCAAGATTTGAATGAAGCTAGGCTTCAGGAATCACGTCACTCGGATTTAGGTTCTTTTCTTCTCAATAGTTCATATAATACTCAGTTAAGGGATTCACATCCCAATCACCTTAACCGGAAGATATGGAATTATAAACCTAACAAAATATATAAATGTCTCTTCCTATGATTGGTTCTTCCTTTTTATAGTTTTGACTTCATCCAACCAAACTCAAGAATACACGATACCGGCTGTCACTACAGGCAACGCGCAGCAAAAGTTCATCGGGACAAAGCCCTAACTCTATCTAACCGGGTCTCTAAGAATACACAATACCAACTCTCACAATCGGCAATGCATAGCAAAGATTCCTCGAGATAGAGCCCTAACCTTGTCTTACCAGATCCTAAGAATACACAATACCAGTTGTCACTACGGGCAATGCATAGCAAAGGTCTCGCAAGACTCGGTAGGAGAATCAAAAGAGAAGACTATGGGATTATAAGATCATGAAAGAAGCATGACTGGATTCATAATATTAATCATCCACATAGAAATCTATAATCTGAAAATAATATTTGAAGATTCAATACATAGAAAAGAGTTTAACAATGAAGATTAAAAACTATGAACCATTGTTGGAGAAGAAGCCCTAGTCCTCGCTAGATCATCCGTCCGCCATGCCCGCGGATTACTCGACCATGGATGGAGATTCCTTCATCTTTTTCCTTTGGGAAACGTCCAGAAAAGAGCCTCCAAAAACGTCCAAGAAGTCCCCTTTGATTAGCCCTAAGTTTCCTATTTATAGCCCCAAAGTCTCTCCATCCACGGATTAGATCTAAACCGTTGATTTTCTTCACTGGGAAAGTCAGATCGATCGAACTTTAGGTGTTGGATCGATCCGTTGCGTAGAAATCCGCTGTTTTTGGCTATTTCCGAGTCCGATCGATCGGACTATGGGTGTCGGATCGATCGGACCCCGTAGGAGGGATGGAGGGATCGATCGGACCCCTTATGGCTGAAAAATATATGTTCTGTTACGTTTCTGCGTAGTCCGATCGATCGGACTCTGGGTGTCGGATCGATCGGACTTCCAGCTTATTTTCTGTCCTGCCATTCAGACTGCGTCATCGGTACTAAAATTGCCGTAACTTCCTCTAGGAAACTCGGAATCATGAACCGTAAAATTTTTCAGAATCTAGACTTCAAGAGTTTTCCAACCATATATGGCACATCATTTGGTTCTTCATGAACAGGTACAGATTAATTTTTGAAGTTGATCCATATACTCTTTTCAACTTCTTTTAACCCCAATTTCCTGCATTTTCTAAACAACCATGTGAAGCAACATATAGATGTAAAAATAGTAATAAAGATGTTGATTAAGGATAATAATCTAGCAATTGAGATGCTTATAAGACTGTTCAGAGTGCACTTTCGTGCACTCATCAGTCACGCCCCGGCCCAAGAAAACCCATCCGGACCGGGACGTGAGGGGAGGGACCTACACCTGTTCACTTCCGATCGGGCGCGATACAACAATTCCACAAATAATCTAAACATTTAACTATTCCATTAATGATAACGCGTGAAAAGTGCACAAATCGCCCCTTTAACTAGGTCATGTTAGCCTCCGAGCAATGCTATTTTGATGGTCTATGATGCATTTCAGGTATAAGAGCCTTTAACAAAGGTTAGGTCAAGTTTGGTGCTAAAATGAAGCTATTCTGGCAATCCTGCGTAAATGGGATCGATCCGACATCCAAAGGGGATCGATCTTATTACTCCAGCAAGAAGCGGGCCAATTGAAGCAAAGAGGATCGATCCCTTTTTCAAAGGGAATCGATCTTGGTCGGGCATAATCCAGATCCTGAGTTCAGGGACGAAGAAGATCAATCCGCTTCTCAAAGGGGATCGATCCCTTTTGGTGCTGCGGGAAAAATAAAGGGCTGAGATCTAATCCGAGTTAGGGTTTGGTTAAAGCCTATAAATAGACCATGTTTGAGGATTTTTGGCAGCTACCCATAGACGAATTTTCCTCTCCTCCTGGGTGTTTTCTTGGCTCCTCTTCCTCAATAAACATTTGGGTTAGATCTCGAAGATAGATCCATGACGGGAGCGCATCATCAACCTTTTCCGATGGATCGTCTCTCCAAGATGAGTAGCTAAATCCTTAGTCTAGAAAATTCTATGATGTAATAGAGAGTTTATCTAGGTTTTTTTTCCTATAGATCAGAGCATGTACTTTATGATGGTTTAATGGATAGATTTCAGTTTTTATATATCTATTGGTAATATTTATCATGGTGAATGAATTGGATGTTCTTTGTGCCCTATATTTGGCCTGTCTTGTCTCGGTTTTTCCGTGATTGTACAGTCGGAATCTTTGAAAACAGAAAGCATAAAAGTTGTAGATCTCTTCTTTAGCTTTCCACCGAATCCTGAATCATCTTGTTTCGAGTTCGGATGTGAAAGTTACGCCGAGATTACGATCACTGGTTTTGAGCATTGCATGTTAGAAGCTATGATTAGGACTTGTCCAAGATGCTTTCATGCTAGAACCCTGTTAGATCTTAGGATTGGATTCTAAACCCTAGATTATAATTGTAGGAGTGTTAGAACCACTACCTTAATGCTAGAACCATTAAGACCTATAATTATAACCTACAATTTGTTCTTTATCTTTATTGATAGGCGATCTCAAAGTGCTAGAACCACTTTGATTATTCTCGTACCAATTATCCACTGATTTGATCTTCGTTCCGATTTAGACTTCTAATGAATCTATGTTGAGTGATAGTGGACCTAGCCGATCTTCTATCAACCTTGGAAGACCATCTAGAATTTATGGAATTGCTCTTATCCTAGGAATGTCTAGATAGCTCTCGATTACGGATTAGAAATTCCTAGCTTTTTCCTCCTATTGTTATTCCCCTGATTCAGTTTAATTCGAGTTAAAAGTAGTTCAAAGACCAACTATCATTCATCTTCCTTAACTTTTGATTTAGAACTATGCACGGTAATTAGACTTAATCCTGTTTTCCCTGTGGACCGACTCGGACTCATTGCTATCTACCCCTTAAGTAGTTAGTTAGTGATTCGGAATATAAATTTCTAATTTTGGCGTACTTGTTAAGACTACGACACTTTTCAAGCTCTATCAATTAACATCAGAGTTGTACATCATCTATATCAAAGTTCTCAAAGCTGGAAATTATACATATAAACTTATCCTCGAAGGATACTGTATACAAAATGTCAAAACTGTACAACCAGGTCTTCAATCACCTCAAAGCCCTCCAGAAGTCGACGCGCTGCCAAAAGCTGATCTGCTGGGAGCTAGGGAAGCACTGGCGCCTGCATCTGCAAACGCAGCCCGGGTAGGGTGAGCATAAAGCCCAGCATGGTTCTAGTCTACGTCACACTCAAGAAAGGGGAAACTACAACTGAACCATCTCCTTGCCAAGCCTAAGGTGTGAGGACCTGCCCCTCCATCCCTGTGGCTTGTTGTTTACCTCAAGGGCAATTTGGGAAATTGCGCCTTGGCGGTCGTTTCACACTGGGTGTGCACACACAGACCTTGTTTGGTGTTTGTGGTTGTTAGAAAGGTTAGGTGGACTCAAGTTCGGAAGTCCTGGGCTTGGGCCTAAATCTCAGCCCAAGGTTGCCGTTTTGGGCAAGGGAGATCGATCTCCATGGCAATGAAGATCGATCTCTCTGTGCCTAGTGGTCGCCGTTCTGGGCAGGGGAGATCGATCTCCATGGCCATGAAGATTGATCTCTCTGTGCCTGGAAGTCTTTGGCGGTGGCTTTCGAAGGACGGCCACGGCGATGGCCGTCGCTTCCCCTGTCAGGGGAGGGAGGACTTTCCCTCCCCTCCCCCAGCTTTTCCCCGCCTTCGCCGGCTTTCCCCCGGCCTTACCCCTTCCCTTCCTCCTTCCTTTCTTCTTCTTCTTCCCTCTTCTCCTCGCGGCTCTGCTTCTTCCCCTGTTCCGGCTGAGAGCTTTCGCTCGCCGTTCTTCCTCCTCCGGCCACCTTTCCTGGAGCTTGAAGGCTCGTTGGGTTCGTGGCGAGGTGAGGAAGGTCTTGGGCTAGGCCTTGTGGATCGAAGCTGCGTTGTAGAGGTAGGGTTCTTCTTCTAAGACTCCGGTTGCTTTTGGGTTTTGAGATCCGGATTTGTTTTCCTTAGATCTCCATGTATAGATGTTGGTTTTTGGTTTGGAAGCCATGAGTAGCTTCGTGGCACTGAGATCTACCAGCCCACCTAGTTTGGTGAGGTATGGTGGAGGTTTCCGGCGGTGTTCTTCGCCGTCCGGCCGCCGGAGGACCCGATCATGATCGATCTCATGAGGTGAGATCGATCTTGGTCGGGGTGGCCTAGCCCGCCCGAGCGAGAGCGATCTCCCTGGGAGGGAGATCGATCTCTTGGCGGCTGGCGCCTGTGCGGCTTGCGTCTTACGTCATCCGCGAGATCGATCTTCATATGGGTGGAGATCGATCCCGCGGGGTGACCTGGACTGGTGCTCCTCGCCTCGAGGAAGGTCGATCTCGCTGCTATAGGAGATCGATCTCCTTTAGTGTAGGGAGGGTTTTTACTTGTTTAAGTGCTGTTTTGCCCGCGGGCCTTCGCATGCAAGCGGTTTTTACGATTTTGCCCTCGGGGTTTGTCCTGTTATGGATCATGCTTGAATGCTTATCGCTTTGTGGTTGAACCGAGAGAGTGATGCCTCTCAGGGTGTGTAGAATAAATGGGCTGACGGTATGCCCTTACCGCTTTCTGGTGAACCGAGGGAGTCATGTGATGTCGCACAAATGTGTCACGCACAGCGGTCGCGGTGCAGTACAGCATAAGAGAGGTCGAATCCCACAGAGAGACAAGCAGGAAAGATCCAGAAATACAAATAACAATAAATTGAAAACAATCAAGAGCGTAAAAAGTTAAGAAAATAGATCGGAGATGTAATGGTAAGATAAAGGTAACGAAAGAAATCAGGATTTGAATGAGGCTAGGCTTCAGGAATCACGTCACTCGGATTTAAGTTCTTCTCTTCTCAATGGTTCATATAATACTCAGTTAAGGGATTCACATCCTAATCGCCTTAACCGGAAGATATAGAATTATGAATCTGATAAAATATAAATGTCTCTTTCTATGATTGGTTCCTCCTTTTTATAGTTCTAACTTCATCCAACCAAACCTAAGAATACACGATACCGGCTGTCACTACAGGCAACGCGCAGCAAAAGTTCATCGGGACAAAGCCCTAACTCTAATCAGATCTCTAAGAATACACAATACCAACTCTCACAATCAGCAATGCATAGCAAAGATCTCACGGTATAGAGCCCCAACCTTATCTAACCAGATCCCTAAGAATATACAATACCAGCTGTCACTACGGGCAATGTATAGCAAAGGTTTCACGAGACTCGGTAGGAGAATTGAAGGAGATAACTATGGGATCACAATATCATAAAAGAAGCATGACTGGATTTATAATAATGTTTAACCACAAATCAATCTGTGAAGATCCAATACATAAGAAGAGTTTAACAATAAAGATTAAAAACATGAATCATCGTTGGAGAAGAAACCCTAATCCTCGCTAGATCATCCGTCCGCCATGCCCGTGGATTACTCGGCCATAGATGGAGATGTCTCCATCTTTTTCCTCTTGAAAAACTCCTGAAAAGAGCCTCCAAAAACGTCCAAGAAGTCCCCCTTGATTAGCCCTAAGTTTCCTATTTATAGGGTCCAAGAATTAGTAAACTCGGATTAATCAAAACCGTTGATTTTCGTCACTGGGCAAGTCCGATCGATCCTTCTCGGGATGTTGGATCGATCGGTCTCTTGAGATCTCCAATCTTCTAGCTTCGCCCGTGTCCGATCGATCGGACTAAGGGAGTCGGATCGATCGATTTCGTAAAAATCCTTCGTCTCTGGCTCTTCCCGAGTTCGATCGATGGACGGATCGATCGAACTCTGCTCCTCTAAAAAGCATACGTTCTGTCACCCTTTAATTCCCAAGTCCGATCGATCGAATTATGAGTGTTGGATCGATCGGATGCATAAAAATCCACATTCTCTGGGTATTTTTGAGTCCGATAGATCCAACTCTAGGAGTCGGATCGATCGGGCTCAGTAGGAGTGATGGTTCGATCGATCGAACCATATTCAGCCAAAAACTACATGTTCTGTCACGGTTTTGCCAGGTCCGATCGATCGGACCTTCGCTCGGACTTCCAGCTTATTTTCCTTTCTGCCATTCAGACTGCGCATTGATACTGAAATTGCCGTAACTTCTTCTAGGAAACTCGGAATCACGAACCGTAAAATTCCCCAGAATCTAGACTTCAAGAGCTTTCCAACCATATATGGCACATCATCTGATTCTTCATAAGCAGGTTCAGATTAATTGTTGAAGTTGATCCATATACTCTTTTCAGCTTCTTTTAGCTCCAATTTCCTGCATTTTCCAAACAACCATGTGAAGCAACATATAGATATAAAAATAGTAATAAAGATGCTGATTAAGGATAATAATCTAGCAATTGAGATGGTTTTAAGGTTGTTCAGAGTGCACTTTCATGCACTCATCACACCCCCAACCAGCTTATTGCTAGTCTCTAGCAATTCAAAGCGCATAGAATATAATTAAGCACACTAACGGTTCAAGGATGTAGACATGCATGATAAAAATTCTACCTTATCAAGTCAATAGTGTTTCATACAGTACAGAGCATGAAAACTTCTTATACTCATACACATACTACCAACATATGAAATCAACTTCTGCACATCAAAACATGCTAATCACCATCCAGAAGAACACATGTGACGTGACAAATAAATGTTACGTGCAGAAGCAACTTCTACCCACCATTAGTCCAAACACACTACTATCATCATGACCAATCATCCAACCCTCGCACTTTAAGTACAGCATGCTCTTTCTCTATTTTTTTCTTTTCAACTATAAGACATTTTGCCTTTTTACGCGAGCACTCTCCGCTTCTTGAGGCGCAGAGACCCGGTTACTTAGCAAAACACTTAGTAGTTTTTTTTTTTTTTTCGCTATAAGTGGTTCTACCTTTTTACGCGAGCTCCCCGCTTCCTGAGGCAAGAACACCCGGTTACTCAGTAGATCACTTAATAGTTGTTTAGGCACAGCTTTATCAAGCTCCAGAACTTTTTCTGTTTTTTTTTTCTGCATGCAATACTCAACACTAGCTAATGTTGAAATCATGGTCTCGATGGACAATAGCATGCTCATTCCTCTAGTGAGTATAATTACCACGGCACATAAAGTGTTCGTGTGTGGATCACATGATGTTATACGTTCAGGTTATCACGCATGCAATCAATGTATTGGTCAATCCATATGAAAGCAACATGCATAATAAGCATAAAAATTTCAGCTCAAGTACAATTTCTAATAACATAATCAATTCAACACTACTAAACTCAATAAGGTAGCATGCATAAGGTCATGCATGCCTACACCCCCCAACCTGAAATTCACATTGTCCTCAATGTGTGCTAATCATGTAAATAAGCAGAAGGGTGTTGGCTGAATTTTCATATATGACAGAAATAAAAATAGGAAATCGAAATAGGAGCGAGGCCACCTCATAGAATAAGTGAATATCTCCTCAAGGCTCCTCATGGTGGCCGAATTTCTCATCTCCAGAATAGTGGTCGAATTCCTCAAGCAAGGCAAACGGTGGTCCAACATCCTAAGAAATAAGAGAGCAAACAAAAACAAATGAAAACAAAAGCAAACAAACTAAAACAAACTATCCTAATCAAAAAGGGAAATGATAGATAGGAGAAAGATCATCCCTCGTAGACAGGGTCTACGAGAGAAACGGTGTGCTCCTCAGGGTCCGCTTTCTCTGGAATCTGTTTCAAACGCTGTCCATTAACCGTAAATAATCTCCCATCCTTAGGGTCTTCAACTTCCACAGCCCCGTTCTCAAATATTCTGCTAATGGTGAAGGGGCCTGTCCAGCGTGATCTCAACTTCCCAGGATGGAGGTGCAGTCGTGCGACATACAGATAATCTTGTTGTCCGATTGCAGAAAATTTTAACATCATTAAACATGGTAAGCCAGTAAAAACCACATTGAAGAATTTTAGCAGCAATCTTTTTCATCGAGAAATGGCCTCCACATGCATGAGAGTGACAAAATATAATGATGCTTTCTATTTCATAATCACTAACACAACGACGCATGATCTGGTCAGGACAATACTTAAACAGACAAGGATCATCCCAATAAAATTTCTTTACCTCAACAAAAAATCTACGCTTATCCTGCGCACTCCAAAAGGAAGGGATCTCACCTGTCGCTAAGTAATTAACAATGTGCGCATACCAGGGCAGCCGTGCAACTGAAAAGAGTTGCTCATCAGGGAAGTCATTCATAATTTGTGGCTCATTTTCCGCTACTTCCACCATCAACCTTGATAGGTGATCAGCGACAATGTTCTCCACGGGAAAGCAGGGACTGATCGAGCACCTAAGAACAAAAGCAAAACAAACCAAAAACAAAAGCATACATGCAAGCACACAACATAAAAATAACTCAAGCATTCTCAAGCATACAAGAAAGCAAATTAAGGAAACTAAACTACTATATACGAGACAAGGATTTTTAACCGCGCCCTTGGCGGCCGTGCCCTAGCACGATGATATGCAAAATCAGTAAGTGATATGACCTGAAAGGTTAGCCTTAGTAGTGTCACCAAGGGTAATTTACCATGTGAATCTAAGTGGCATATGACAAGTGGGAGAACTAGCTTTTGCATTCTAACACCAATAAACAAAATAGCTAGATCTCTCAAATAGAAATATGTATCATCATTATGCTCAAGTTTCAGTGACTCATCCAATGACCTATCAATAATGTCATCATGCTCGTGGTCAAGGATGGTAAGATCACAAAATCTGAAATAAATCCGTCGAAGTTTAAAAATATCTATCAAGGTCATGTTCTTCCTGACTATCCAAGGAGATGAAATAAACACTGGAAATATACCTTGCGGCTTAGAAGCAATGACTTGAAGTTCAGCCGATGGAGGTTCAACGAATACCTGGTCCTGGTGGTCTTGGAAGTCTTCCAGATCTTCCTCATTGCTGGCCGGCCCGTACTGGAGTACTTCGTCTTCTTCCATATGATGTGTCCATCCGAGTTCGTGCACGCTAAAAGATGTGATTACCTCGCATAGTTGGCGTGCTTTCTCCTCGTCCTTCATAAGTAACTGCAGAAGGAAAGAATCAAAATTAGGCTTGGTTTTAGCCTCCTTAAATAAGTCCAAAATCTCTGTCATAGAAAGTTGAGCTTGAGCAGAAACATGTGCATCTTCAGCATCAGAAGCATAAACATGTGCATTACTAACATTGGAATCATGATCATAGGCATAGTGAATGTTAGTATCATGAACATGCGTATGAGCGCTAAAATCATGTGTATATGCATCACATACATTAGAATCAATAGCTTGTGCATCAATAGGACTAGAATTTTGAACATGCACACTAGCACTACAATCATGAGCATATGCATCATCAACATGAGCATCTTGAGCATGTGCACCATAAGCATTAAAATCATGGACGTATGCATCACAAGCACTAAAGTCATCGACACATGCATCATACGTGTTAGGCTCATCAACATCCACATCATGGGAAGTAGCAACATAAGTATCATGCACATAATCATCATAAGCACTAGGATAAGAGTAGAAAGGCTCATTGTGTTGCTGATAGCTGCTGGACGTTAAGGCGACATTGGAATGCTTGTAGGATTTGGCATTGGAATGATCATGATAACCATCCCAGCGCCCCGGAACCGTCTATGTATAAGTCGTCTCCACAAGCTCATCCAAATACCTCATAGCTTCATCAGAATCAATCTGCAAAAACTCACCCCTGCATCTTGTTTCAAGAATTTGACGTTCATGCTTAGTTAATCCATAATGAAAATAGCTAACTAAACGCCAATTAGGATAACCATGTTGAGGGCATGAAGCTATTAAACTGGTAAATCGCTGCCATGCATCACATAATGACTCATTATCCTTTTGTGCAAAGGATGAAATTTTTGTTTTCAATGCATTACTCATATAAGTAGAACGATACTCATTGACAGAAACATGACTCGCTCTATTCTCCTCTCTCAATTCGTATATGCTTTTCTTACGAACTGTTGTTTGAGACATTCCATCTCTTGACTTCATAGAACATGATCTCAAATAGTATTGATATAATCCATTTTCCATCTTTTCTTATTTTTCAGTTTTTGTTTTTTTTTTTTTTTTGGTCAGTTTTTTTTTTACCAAGTAAAAATAAAACAAAAATTCAAAACAAAACTAAAAAGAAAATAAAGAAAACTAAGGAAAAAGAAATAAAAATCCAAAGAAAAGGGAAAAAAAAAGTTACCGCCTTCGATGTCTTCAATCATCATGATCTGTTGATTCTGGCGCTTTTCTGAACCGTCTCCCCGGCAACGGCGCCAATTTTTTATGTCGCTCAAATGTGTCACGCACAGCGGTCGCGGTGCAGTACAGCATAAGAGAGGTCGAATCCCACAGAGAGACAAGCAGGAAAGATCCAGAAATACAAATAGCAATAAATTGAAAACAATCAAGAGCGTAAAAAGTTAAGAAAATAGATCGGAGATGTAATGGTAAGATAAAGGTAACGAAAGAAATCAGGATTTGAATGAGGTTAGGCTTCAGGAATCACGTCACTCGGATTTAGGTTCTTCTCTTCTCAATGGTTCATATAATACTCAGTTAAGGGATTCACATCCCAATCGCCTTAACCGGAAGATATAGAATTATGAATCTGATAAAATATAAATGTCTCTTTCTATGATTGGTTCCTCCTTTTTATAGTTCTAACTTCATCCAACCAAACCTAAGAATACACGATACCGGCTGTCACTACAGGCAACGCGCAGCAAAAGTTCATCGGGACAAAGCCCTAACTCTAATCGGATCTCTAAGAATACACAATACCAACTCTCACAATCAGCAATGCATAGCAAAGATCTCACGGTATAGAGCCCCAACCTTATCTAACCAGATCCCTAAGAATATACAATACCAGCTGTCACTACGGGCAATGTATAGCAAAGGTTTCACGAGACTCGGTAGGAGAATTGAAGGAGATAACTATGGGATCACAATATCATAAAAGAAGCATGACTGGATTTATAATAATGTTTAACCACAAATCAATCTGTGAAGATCCAATACATAAGAAGAGTTTAACAATAAAGATTAAAAACATGAATCATCGTTGGAGAAGAAACCCTAATCCTCGCTAGATCATCCGTCCGCCATGCCCGTGGATTACTCGGCCATAGATGGAGATGTCTCCATCTTTTTCCTCTTGAAAAACTCCTGAAAAGAGCCTCCAAAAACGTCCAAGAAGTCCCCCTTGATTAGCCCTAAGTTTCCTATTTATAGGGTCCAAGAATTAGTAAACTCGGATTAATCAAAACCGTTGATTTTCGTCACTGGGCAAGTCCGATCGATCCTTCTCGGGATGTTGGATCGATCGGTCTCTTGAGATCTCCAATCTTTTAGCTTCGCCCGTGTCCGATCGATCGGACTAAGGGAGTCGGATCGATCGATTTCGTAAAAATCCTTCGTCTCTGGCTCTTCCCGAGTTCGATCGATGGACGGATCGATCGAACTCTGCTCCTCTAAAAAGCATACGTTCTGTCACCCTTTAATTCCCAAGTCCGATCGATCGAATTATGAGTGTTGGATCGATCGGATGCATAAAAATCCACATTCTCTGGGTATTTTTGAGTCCGATAGATCCAACTCTAGGAGTCGGATCGATCGGGCTCAGTAGGAGTGATGGTTCGATCGATCGAACCATATTCAGCCAAAAACTACATGTTCTGTCACGGTTTTGCCAGGTCCGATCGATCGGACCTTCGCTCGGACTTCCAGCTTATTTTCCTTTCTGCCATTCAGACTGCGCATTGATACTGAAATTGCCGTAACTTCTTCTAGGAAACTCGGAATCACGAACCGTAAAATTCCCCAGAATCTAGACTTCAAGAGCTTTCCAACCATATATGGCACATCATCTGATTCTTCATGAGAAGGTTCAGATTAATTGTTGAAGTTGATCCATATACTCTTTTCAGCTTCTTTTAGCTCCAATTTCCTGCATTTTCCAAACAACCATGTGAAGCAACATATAGATATAAAAATAGTAATAAAGATGATGATTAAGGATAATAATCTAGCAATTGAGATGGTTTTAAGGTTGTTCAGAGTGCACTTTCATGCACTCATCATCATGACCCTTGGAAGTGTTTAGTATAAATGGGCCGAAAGTATGCCTTTGCTGTGTTGGCTGTTTACAGCTTTATCATATTTATCCTGCCCTGTTTTCCTGTGCATTAGGCATGATAGGGTAGGTTGGGTCTGTGTTGACTCTGCTGCTTGGAGTACCGAGTGATGGTAGTCTTAACTTCGGTTGTTCCGCCAAGTGCGGAGATCCCGCTTGGAGAAGGGTGTCCTACTGGTTACGTCGTGTCCACCCTGTGTCAGGGAAAGTCGGAGTTGCCCACCCCTGAGCAGTGGCGTTATCGGAGATACGCACCTAGGACAGGAACCCTTCGGGTTATTGACGGGATTTATGGGATCCTTGGCAAGCCTCGGTACTTGGCATCAGAGTGTGTCCGGTTGCTTTACCCTTGTGTGTGGGAGTTGTAGAGTAGGACCCTGCTGAGCTATTGCTCATGCCTACCTGGACTGTGTTTGTTGCAGGTGCAGGTGGCCGCTATGTCCCTGTGTTACCCCCTCGGTCGTCCCGTGGCAGCGCGCCAGCTCCTGACTATGTCTGAGGGTCAGGATGGCTTCGTTTGCGTCTTTGAGGAGACCCCTGTGGGTGTTGTTCTTTTGTGGACTGTTGTCCTTGTACTCTTCTTTTATAGAACTGTTGTTCTAGATCCCTGTACTCTATTATATGTTTTTATAATAGATGTTGTTGTTTAGCTTGCTTCCGCCCTTTCTCTGCTTGTTGGCAGCTGTTTCCGCCAGCTGTCCTTTAGTCTCAACTGTTTCCGCCAGTTGAGGCTAGTAGTTGTAGGTTTTCCCCCTCGTGTCCCGGCCCGGTCTGGGTCATGCGGGTCGGGGCGCGACATAAGGTGCAACTACAACAAGCATGCATACGCGACGGGGATCATGCCTACCCTGGACGCTCCCCAATCGCCGACCACGCCGGGGATCACTCTGACTAGTGACTCGCCTTGAAATATGTCGTTAAGTATATCAACGGCGGACAAAACAATTAACCGGACTAATAGCTAACTACAACGTAGTTAGTGGAAGCACGGGTCGAATTCTCAAGGAATTAGATGGTCGAATTAGTAAACGTGATATAATCTCTCTAATAGTTGGAATTAATAGGGTTGGTTCGTTAAGTTTTCTAACAAAAGTATTCTAGAAGACTAAAGAGGAAATTTATCAAGGAAGAATTCCTAGGGAATTCCAATCCGAATTAGGGTCTAAATATTATTTCTATGAATCTAGATGTATGACACTCAAGAGATCATTTAAATTGGATATCGACAAGCGTAGGATTAATATCGCTCATCGCTAATGAGATGTCGGGTTAGGATCATCTCATCGCGTGCATGACAAGGTGAATGTCCATGATCGAGACTTTAATCCGATCATAGCTCAACAATCGCCGGCTTAAGGTCCTATTGTTGGCAAGGAATCAAGGCTTTGTATGATTAAGGTCTTGGATTGAGGTGGATTTAATAGCTCAATCCAATCCTCCATCTAAGTCAAGAATGGTAAGTAGGATAGCTTTGGCTTGAGGTGGTTCTAGCACCTCAACATCCTATCCTAAGGTCAAGGATTCATTCCCTAGAATTGGCTATGGTCCTAGCATAGCCTCTTCTTTTAGGAATTAAACCAAACATCTAGTAGGCATCATCATATTATCAAGCAATTCCATGTAAAATAAGGTAATCAAGCCATTCAATAAAGGAATTCATTGAAGAAATATATAATTACATGAGAATTCATACAAAAACCATCTCTCAAGAGTCATTACATCAAGAATCAAAAGTGAATTATAAGAAAAAGCCCTAATACATCATGAAATTCCCAAGGAGAGGAGATTTAGCTACTCATCTTAGGTAGGATCTCCATGGAAGAGGAGGCTTCACCCATCTTCTCCATCAAAATCCACCCTCAAAGCCCTAAATCCTCAAGGAGTAGAGGAGAAATCTCCCAAAAACTAAAGGAGGGAAGAAGGCTGGAGAAAGGAGGGAAAAGAGGAGAGAAAAGATCCTAAAATTAGAGCCAAAACCCCTATTTATAGGCCCCAAGTCGTGGACCCTCAGATTAGATCCGAACCGTCCATTTTTACCCGTCAGCGACCTTTGGATCGATCCGAAATAGGTTTGGATCGATCCAAGATGTCTGGATCGATCTAGACTGGTTTTGGATCGATCCGATGTGTAAAAACTGCAAAACTGGTCCCTGGAAAGGGTTTTGGATCGATCCAAACTGGTTTGGATCGATCCAGACTGGGTTGGATCGATCCAAATGTTCTGGATTCATCCAGACTGGGTCTGGATCAGACTGGGTCTGGATCAATCCAGACTGGGTCTGGATCAATTCTGGACCCATTCAGACTAGGTCTGGTCTGGATTCAATTCAGACTGGGTCTGGTTCAATCCGAATATGGCAGATTTTGTGCAATTTATATCTTTTAAGCCCGGAATCGATTCAACTCTCTTTGGGAACTCTTGTACCTGAAATAACATGAAAAGATATTAGAAATGCATTGCTTGAGAGCTAACAAAGCCAAGTTAAATGGGTGAATTATGCATATTTTGTGACTCATCAACTAGCGCTCCCCAAACGTCACAACAGGAAAGTAAACACACCCACACTCAAGCTTGGCAAAGGAGGACGGTATGACCTCTAAACCTCAAGAACCAAGATTTGATCCGTCAATAATACCACAATCTCGCACTAGACCAGCCTACCCAACCACGGTCCTAGAGCTAGACCCGAGCTACCCGAGAGCCTCGGATCGACGATTGACCCATCGCCCACGTCCTAGCCTATGATGCAGCTAATGCAACCAAATGCATGAACCTATGCAAACATCTATCCTAGATGTCTCTATATGCCACGTCATCAGTTATAGGTTCAACAGTTATACAATAGCCCTCGGCACACGCCGGCAACCGGCTAAGGTTCCACGATTCCACGTTAGCTAACACTCATAGCTAGCTAACGGTTAAGGAAGGCAACAAGCATTTAAACTACCATCAATCAAGTATTTAAAAGCACATCATACCATAAATCCACCAAAACGGATAAGCACATGATTCGATTCCTAATCTCGATATAAATCCATTGAAAAATCCCATGAAACCAACATGTATGCTTCCTAACATGATTGGGTATCTATCATGACCAATCAAAGGATACCATAAAACACAGCTCAGTGGGCCACGGTCGATGCGACGGTCGACCGTGAGGCCACGGTCGATGCGACGGTCGATCCCATAATCGACCGTGAGGCCACGGTCGATCCGACGGTCGACCGTGGGACCAAACGAGGGAAAAGCATATGGGCCACGGTCGATCGATACATCGACCGTGGGGAACCCAAAATGAGATAGAGCCTGACGGACGATTGGACGGTCGATCTGACGGTCGACCGTCAGGCCCAAAAGAAGCATATCAACGCTTGACGATCGGATCGACCGTCAGCCCCACGGCACAGGTCCTTAGAACAGTGCCAGAAATCAAATTTCTTGGATTTCAACCATCAAATCTCATTGGAAAAATGACGAAACTTTGTAAGCATGCATAATTTAAGATGGGAAAACTAATGATGCGAAGAAAACACGATTTTGATGGTTGAATCCTAGATCTAGGTCTAAATGGCCGAAAACCAACAAAACGACGATAATACGGGAATCATTCGATAAAATACGGAAAACGCATGATAGGAATACTAGAGGTGAGCTACAATACATATGCAATAAGTTTCACAACATTCTAATAAGTACTCCTACAGCGAAAGAACATAAAACCCATCCTAGGAGAACCCGATCACAAGATCAGGGTAGAAACACCTACCTGAGCAACTAGGGCAGCTCCTCCACACGCCCAACCACCCAAACCGCCAAGATCCGCTCCTCGAAGCTCGCGTCTCCAAACCCTAGTTCAGCCGAAGGAGAGAGAGAGAGACAACGACAGGGAAGAGAAGAGAAGAAAGGGTCAGGGTATATATAGAGATCAGAACTGATCTCGGCCGTCCAATTCGATCTCTCCCGATCGAGCTCCGATCTTCCGATCGAAAGCACCCTTATGGTTCTAATCAAACACATACATCAATCCAATGCCATGTGTGTAACACGGGTGTGAAACCGACCACCAGGGGGCATATTTACCAAAATGCCCCTAGAGTCAAAACCGCCATACGATCGCCCGATCGTACCCGACGCGGAACCAAAACAACAGGAAACGGCCCTCGACCCGCGGGGGTCGAGCCAGGTCGGAGGGACGGGCCCTCACAGCACCTCTCTATAAAACGTTAGCTAATGCACTACTTCTAGCTGGGATTTGCTGTTCAGGAAGCCCAAGAATTCAAAGAAACATGGTGAGGGACCATACTCAGGAACAAGCCCCACGAGCTTATCCTTATTTAGCCATTCTTTACACCACTGTTACTTTATGCCACGACGAGGAGGAGATGCGACAGCGGCGATGGAGGAATTTCCGGCAACGACGGGGAGGAGATGGAGAAGATGATGGGGTGGCAACAATGAGGAGATGTGGTGGATAAGTTGCGGCCACAACGAGGAGGAGATCTGGGGTGGTGGAGGAGTTGTGGCGAGATGCGGGAAGAAACCATGCAATGACGACGGGGGAGATGGGGCAACACGAGACAGAGGATGTCGCGCCCCGACCCGCGGAAGCCCAACCGGGCCGGGCGACGCGAACCGAAAACTAATAAATTGCGGAAATAAAGGCGAGGGGTTCCCCCAATTTACTGATTTCATAATTCATAAGCACCCCTAAATATTACAACAAATTTAAACCCCAACAGCTATAATATAATAATCCAAAACCTCAAGGGGTTACAATAGGTTATACATCATACCCCCGTAGGAGGCTAACTATAACAAAAAGATGTAGAAAGATAATCACCGAACCTCAGACCCCGCCAGACGCCGCCGCGCCACCAAACGCCTGCCCGGTGGGGGCTACTGAAGAAGAGCTGACGCTTGCACCTGTAAAACGCAGCCCGAGTAGGAGTGAGCATAAAGCTCAGTAGGGTTCTACACTACGTCAGACAGAATGAAGGGGAACACAAAAGTGTCGCCCTCAAGTAAGGCATGGGTGTACACAGGGGTCCCATAACCCCACCGCGTATCCCTGAGGCCAACGATCATGGTCTTCCAGCCGAGCTGGTCACATGTCTGGTCGCACTCAGTAGCAGGAAACAACACTGCTGGCCCACAAGCAGGTACCGGCACTGCAGGCGGGAAACTGCACCGCTAAGTAGGCAACCCCTCTACTCAAGGGTCAACACAGTGGAACACCGGCTACACCTCAGCATCCGACTTAAGGCCGACACGACCTCTATAATCACCAAGCAACATGTGTACCAGTCATCTAAGCCTATCATCAAGTTTGACTGGACACCACAATTCGAACCTGGACCAAGCTACCCAACCCCGGTCCTAGGGCTAAATCCGAGCTTCCAGCCTCGGGACGGCGATCCACAAATCACCCACGCCCTAACCATGCAACTAATGCACAACAGAGAATGCATGCTATGAACATACACAAGCAAGAGGAAAATAGGCATGCAACAGTATGTCAAGGCATCATACAAGTCTAACAGGATCACTGCAGCGGTACTACCAACCGCTGCCAGCCGATTCGCAGCGGGTCCCGGCATTACGACGGTACGGACTCCTGCAACGGGAAGCAACCCCAAAAACTTCGATGAACAGTGAAGATATATTATTATAATCCGAGCTTATAATATCTTATTCAAAACACCCAAATGTTCTCTACAAGCTGCTAGTTAACCCCGTCGATCCGACGTCCAAACGACGTCGGATTCAAGATCCAACTTAGAACCCAGTAGATCTATAAGCATGGATCAACCTATCCAAAATACAGGATCATCCAACGGTTGGATTAGCGGGAAAACATTACTCAAAATGGCTAATCAAAACTCCATAAAAACTCCATCAGCCGGCCTTGGGATCGATCCCGAGACATTGGGATCGATCCCAAGCTCATACTGGTTTCAGACCAGCCTCATCGCATGCCATGAGAAAAATCACCAAAATTCGTAGGAAAATCGTAAAAATACAAACTAAGCTGGAATGGAAAGCTAACGAAAAGATCTACAACTCTTATGTTTATGAAAAGCCAAAATCATACATATACAAGCCAGAAAACTCGCCGCAAGCCGGCTGTTCTTCAAGAACAGCAGAAAACCGGAAATTCCGAGATTAATCATGCATAAATTCTACTCAAATCTCAACTAAAGATCATGAAACTTATATCAGTAATTCTAATAGATAAGATGCATCCCACAACACAATTTCATCAAGATCTAACGGCTAGATCTAGCTAAACCCATTAATTAATTCATGTAGGTAGAACACCTACCTAACAGCGCTTTCCTCGGCTGATTCCCCGCGAGTTGATCACCAACAAGGTTCCAAACCACTTCAAGGATCTTTCTCTCGTTATCACGGATCCAACGAGCTTTAGAATGCCCAAAACGGTAGCCGGAGGAGGGAGAACGGAGGAGATGAAGGTCGGCTGCCGGAAGAAAAACAGAGCAAAACAGAACCGGGAAGAAGAGAGAAAGAAGGGAGAAGAATAGAAGGAAGAAGAGGAAGAGAAGAGAAGGAGAAGGTAGGGGAAGGCCGGGGAAGGTGGGGGAAGGTCGGGGAAGGTCGGGGAAGGTGAAGGAGAGGACCTCTCCTGACAATGGAGGACGACGGCCACGATGGCTGTCTTCTCCAAGCCCAACTACCCAACCTCTGCTAACGAGTCCGATCGATCGCTCCTTAGAGCGATCGATCGCTCAAGGGCCGTAAGCTGTCCAAAAGCAAGCTTCAGTGCGCCCGAGCTGGGATCTTCCGATCCCGGGTCCACCTAACCATTCTAATCAAGCACCAACACAAACAATGTCAGTGTCTGCACATGCGGGTGTGAAACAAACCAACAAGGCGCAATTTACCAAATTGCCCTTGTGGTCCACAACGAGCCACGGGCCCGACCCAGGCGGTCGACCCAGGAATGGAGGGACAGGTCCTCACAGAGGAGATACGAGGGATTCTAGCCGGCTCAGTGTCTCTCGTGGCTTGAAATGGATTGTGTAAGCTCCTAACGACATGGCGTAATCTGCACCATTGGGTGAAGCTCGACCCATCCCAGTCGCTAGAAGAATGGGAGAACGCAATGAATGGGAGGACCCAAATAGAACCTTGTTGAAATAAATAATTGGATAAAATTATTAGGGACTTATTCCAGCTTGGCTGTAATTCCGAATTGGCACAACCAATACCATACCCATAACCAAACATGTCCTAATACTTTCAGGGGCTGTTTGGCGCGCCCCGGATCTCGCGGATCCGCGGGATCCGGGGACGCGCGGTGTGAGGACCTGTCCCTCTATTCATGTGGCTCGTTGTTGACCACAATGATAATTTGGTAAATTATGGCTTGTCGGTTTGTTTCACACCCGCATGTGCACACACTGACCTTGATTGTGTATGTGTTAGATTAGAAAGGTTAGGTGAGCCCGGGATCGAAAGATCTGGGTTTGGGCAGAAGGATTTGCCCAAACCCCACTTTTGAGTGAAGTAGGATCGATCCGCCCTAGGGGGGAGGATCGATCCCACTATGCCTCAATAGTCTTTGCCAGGCATGCAAAGCATCGACCTCCCCCCTAGGCGGATCGATCCCTTGTTAATCGGTTTGAAATCCTATAAATAGGATTTCACCGTTCCTCTTTGATTTCTTTTGGAAATCCCTCAAATCCGTATGAAATGTCTCAAATCCGGCTGCTTGGGAAGGGATCTAAGGATGATCCAAGGCCTGATAGCTCGGATTTAGGAAGATCCAGCGTTGATTGGTAGGTGTTTCTACCCAAATCTTAAGATTTGGTACATAGGGTTGTTTTCCGGTTTTGGTTCAAGTAGATCTCCTTATATAGGCAATGGTTTCTCGATTGGTTAGTGTTTTTGGACTCCTCATGTCCTAATCTACCAGATCTGTAAGTTTCATGAAGTTTGGTTTTGATTCCGATGAGTTTTCCAGCGTTTTCTCCGGTTGGTTCCCGTCCGGGTTGCAGAACGATCGATCCCCCCCTTGAAGGAAGGATCGATCCTTCTGGTGACCGCGTGCTGACCTCGAGGGGGATTGATGTCGCTCAAATGTGTCACGCACAGCGGTCGCGGTGCAGTACAACATAAGAGAGGTCGAATCCCACAGAGAGACAAGCAGGAAAGATCCAGAAACACAGATAACAATGAATTGAAAACAATCAAGAGCGATGAAAGTTAAGAAAATAGATCGAAGATGTAATGGTAAGATAAAGTTAACGAAAGAAATCAGGATTTGAATGAGGCTAGACTTCAGGAATCACTTCACTCGGCTTTAGGTTCTTCTCTTCTCAACGGTTCATATGATACACAGTTAAGGGATTCACATCCCAATCACCTTAACCGGAAGATAAAGAATTATGAATCTGATAAAATATATAAATGTCTCTTCCTACGATTGGTTCTTCCTTTTTATAGTTCTAACTTCATCCAACCAAACCTAAGAATACACGATACCGGCTGCCACTACAGGCAACGCGCAGCAAAAGTTCATCGGGACAAAGCCTTAACTCTAACCGGATCTCTAAGAATACACAATACCAACTCTCACAATCGGCAATGCATAGCAAAGATCTCACGGTATAGAGCCCCAACCTTATCTAACCAGATCTCTAAGAATACACAATACCAGCTGTCACTACGGGCAATGCATAGCAAAGGTCTCACGAGACTCGGTAGGAGAATCAAAGGGGATAACTATGGGATCACAATATCATAAAAGAAACATAACTGGATTTATAATAATGTTTAACCACAAAGCAATCTGTGAAGATCCAATACATAAGAAGAATTTAACAATAAAGATTAAAAACTATGAACCATCGTTGGAGAAGAAGCCCTAGTCCTCGCTAGATCATCCGTCCGCCATGCCCGCGGATTACTCAGCCATGGATGGGGATTCCTTCATCTTCTTCCTCTTGAAAAGGTCCAGAAAGAGCCTCCAAAAACGTCCAAGAAGTCCCCCTCAAACCCTAGAAAGAGTCCTATTTATAGTCTCAAGTGTATCCACCCTCGGATTAGATCACAATCATTGATTTAATTCACTGGGAACGTCCGATCGATCCTTCTCGGGGTGCTGGATCGATCGGATGCGTTAAAATCTTCAACTTCTAACTTCGCCCGTGTCCGATCGATCGGACTAAGGGAGTCGGATCGATCGATTTCGTAAACATCCTCCTTCTCTGGCTATTTTTGAGTCTGATCAATGGATGGATCGATCGAACTGTGTTCCTCTAAAAAGCATACGTTCTGTCAACCTTTAATTCCCAAGTCCGATCGATCGAATTATGAGTGTTGGATCGATCGGTTGAGTAAAAATCCACTGTTTTTGGCTTTTTCCGAGTCCGATCGATCGAACCATTGGTGTCGGATCGATCGGACCCCATAGGAGCGATGGAGGGATCAATCGGATGCGTTGTGGCTGAAAAACACATGTTCTGTCACGTTTTTGCGTGGTCCGATCGATCGGCGGATCGCTCGGACTTCCAGCTTATTTTCCTTTCTGCCATTCAGACTGCGCATCGGTACTGAAATTGCCGTAACTTCCTCTAGGAAACTCGGAATCACGAACCATAAAATTCTCCAGAATCTAGACTTCAAGAGCTTTCCAACCATATATGACACATAATCTGGTTCTTCATGAGAAGGTACAGATTAATTTTTGAAGTTGATCCATATACTCTTTTCAGCTTCTTTTAGCTCCAATTTCCTGCATTTTTCAAACAACCATGTGAAGCAACATATAGATATAAAAATAGTAATAAAGATGCTAATTAAGGATAATAATCTAGCAATTGAGATGGTTATAAGACTGTTCAGAGTGCACTTTCATGCACTCATCACACCCCCCAACCAGCTTATTGCTAGTCTCTAGCAATTCAAAGCGCATAGAATATAATTAAGCACACTAACGGTTCAAGGATGTAGACATGCATGATAAAAATTCTACCTTATCAAGTCGATAGTGTTTTATGCAGTACAGAGTATGGGAACTTCTTATACTCATACACATACTACCAACACATGAAATCAACTTCTACACATCAAACATGCTAATCACCATCCAGAAGAACACATGTGACGTGACAAATAAATGTTACGTGCAGAGGCACCTTCTACCCACCATTAGTCCAAACACACTACTATTTTCATGACCAATCATCCAACCCTCGCACTTTAAGTATAGCATGCTCTTTCTTTGTTTTTTTTCCCAACTATCAGACATTTTGCCTTTTTACGCGAGCATTCTCCGCTTCTTGAGGCGCAGAGACCCGGTTACTTAGCAAAACACTTAGTAGTTTTTTTTTTCGCTATAAGTGGTTCTACCTTTTTACGCGAGCTCCCCGCTTCCTGATGCAAGAACACCCGGTTACTCAGTAGATCACTTAATAGTTGTTTAGGCACAGCTTTATCAAGCTCCAGAACTTTTCCTCTTTTTTTTTCTGCATGCAATACTCAACACTAGCTAAGGTTGAAATCATGGTCTCGATTGACAATAGCATGCTCATTCCTCTAGTGAGTATAATTACCACTGCACATAAAGTGTTCGTATGTGGATCACATGATGTTATACGTTCAGGTTATCACGCATGCAATCAATGTATTGGTCAATCCATATGAAAGCAACATGCATAATAAGCATAAAAATTTCAGCTCATGTACAATTTCTAGTAGCATAATCAATTCAACACTATTAAACTCAATAAGGTAGCATGCATAAGGTCATGCATGCCTACACCCCCCAACCTGAAATTCACATTGTCCTCAATGTGTGCTAATCATGTAAATAAGCAGAAGGGTGTTGGCTGAATTTTCATATATGACAGAAATAAAAATAGGAAATCGAAATAAGAGCGATGCCACCTGACAGAATATCGATTATCTCCTCAAGGCTCCTCATGGTGGCCGAAGTTCTAATCACCAGAATAGTGGTCGAATTCCTCAAGCAAGGCAAACGGTGGTCCAACATCCTAAGAAATAAGAGAGCAAACAAAAACAAATGAAAACAAAAGCAAACAAACTAAAACAAACTAACCTAATCAAAAAGGGAAATGATAGATAGGAGAAAGATCATCCCTCGTAGACAGGGTCTACGAGAGAAACGGTGTGCTCCTCAGGGTCCGCTTTCTCTGGAATTTGTTTCAAACGTTGTCCATTAACCGTAAACAACCTCCCATCCTTTGGGTCTTCAACTTCCACAGCTCCATTCTCAAATATTCTACTAACGGTGAAGGGGCATGTCCAGCGTGATCTCAGCTTCCCAGGATGAAGATGCAGGCGTGCGTCATACAGATAAGCTTGCTGTCCGACTTGAAACGTCTTCCGCAAGATCTTCTTGTCATGGTAGGCCTTTGTCTTTGCCTTGAAAATCCTAGAACTCTCATAAGCATCATTCCTCAGTTCCTCTAGCTCAGACAGCTGGAGTTTCCGTTCCTGACCTGCAGCATCCAAAGTAAGATTTAATGACTTAATAGCCCAATATGCCTTATGTTCTAATTCGACTGGAAGATGACAGGGTTTTCCATAAACTAAGCGAAATGGCGACATCCCCAGGGTAGTCTTGTAGGCAGTGCGATAGGCCCACAACGCATCTGACAGCCTCAAGGACCAGTCCTTTCGGTTGGGGCTCACTGTCTTCTCCAGGATTTGCTTGATCTCTCTATTGGCTAATTCAGCTTGACCATTCGTCTGTGGATGATAAGCAGTGGAAATCTTATGTGTAACTCCATACCTGCGCATCAAAGCCTCAAAAGAGCGGTTACAAAAATGGGATCCTTGGTCACTAATAATGACCCTAGGAGTACCAAATCTAGACAAAACATGCTCTTTAAGAAACTTGATGACAGTGGAATGATCATTATTGCTACATGCAATAGCCTCCACCCACTTAGACACGTATTCCACAGCCAACAATATATATAAATAGCCAAAAGAAGAAGGAAAGGGTCCCATAAAGTCTATACCCCAACAATCAAAAATCTCTACAGCTTGAATGGGGTTCAAAGGCATCATATGTCTCCTAGATAAAGCTCCTAGTGTTAGGCATCTATCACAGGATTTGCAGAAAATATTAACATCACGAAACATAGTAGGCCAGTAAAAACCACATTGAAGAATTTTAGCAGCAGTCTTTTTCATCGAAAAATGGCCTCCACATGCATGAGAGTGACAGAATGTAATGATGCTTTCGATTTCATAATCAGGGACACACCGGCGCATAATCTGGTCAGGACAATACTTAAACAAACAAGAATCATCCCAATAAAATTTATTTACCTCAACAAAGAATCTACGCTTATCCTGCGCACTCCAAAAGGAAGGGATCTCACCTGTTGCTAAGTAATTAACAATGTGCGCATACCAGGGCAGCCGTGCAACTGAAAAGAGTTGCTCATCAGGGAAGTCATCCATAATTGGTGGCTCATCTTCCGCTACTTCCACCATCAGCCTTGATAGGTGATCAGTGACAACGTTCTCCACGCCCTTTTTATCTTTGATGGAGATATCGAATTCGTGTAAGATTAATATCCAACGAATTAGGCGCGCCTTAGCATCCTTCTTGGTGAGAAGGTACTTAAGCGCGGCATGATCAGTGAAAATAGTAATGGGAGAACCAATCAAATAAGCACGAAACTTGTCTAATACAAAGACTATAGCCAATAGTTCTTTCTCAGTGGTAGAATAATTCATCTGTGCATTATTCAGGGTTCGGCTAGCATAATGAATAACATGAGGTTTACCATCTTGTCGCTGTCCTAAAACAGCTCCCACAGCAAAATCACTTGCATCACACATCAATTCAAAAGGAAGGCTCCAATCGGGTGGTTGCACAATAGGTGCGGAAGTCAATTTATCAATCAAGGCTTGAAAAGCGTTCTGACAATCAATAGTCCACTCAAAAGGGGTATCCTTTATTAACAGATTACATAAAGGACGAGCAATGGCAGAAAAATTTTGAATGAATCTCCTGTAAAAACCAGCATGCTCTAGAAAGGATCTAACATCTTTAACAGTCTTTGGCACAGGAAGATTTGAGATGAGATCGATTTTTGATCGATCTACCTCAATGCCTTTGGAAGAGACAATATGGCCCAACACAATGCCTGAGGGCACCATGAAGTGACACTTTTCCCAATTAAGCACAAGGTTCTTCTCCTCACACCTGCTCAAGACTCTCTTTAAGTTTTGCAAGCATGCATCAAAAGTATTACCAAATACAGTCAAGTCATCCATATATACTTCCATACATTCCTTGATCATATCAGCAAACATACTCATCATGCAACGCTGAAAAGTAGCAGGAGCATTACACAATCCAAATGGCATTCTACGGGAAGCATAAGTACCAAAAGGACATGTAAAAGTAGTTTTTTCCTGATCCTCTAAAGCAATCTCAATCTGATAATATCCAGAATAACCGTCGAGAAAACAATAAAAAGGATGTCCAGCTACTCTCTCTAAAATCTGATCTAGAAAAGGCAGTGGAAAATGATCCTTACGGGTGGCAGCATTCAATTTTCTATAATCTATGCACATACGCCATCCTGTCACCAATTTAGTGGGGACAAAGTCTCCACTTTCATTTTTAACAACGGTGACACCAGATTTTTTAGGCACAACCTGTGTAGGGCTCACCCATTTGCTATCAGCAATGGGGTAGATAATCCCTGCATCTAATAATTTCAACACCTCAGTTTTGACTACCTCTTTCATTGTAGGGTTCAACCTACGCTGAGGATCCCTGCGAGGTACAGCCCCTTGTTCGAGATTAATCATATGGGAACATATCAAGGGACTAATACCTTTCAGATCTGCTATACTCCATCCAATAGCTGATTTATGCTCATTCAAAATGCTAAATAATTGCTCGCCTTGCTCTGCAGTTAATGCCGAAGAAATAATCACTGGGTATGTATCACCTGGACCAAGATAGGCGTGCTTTAAACCTTGAGGAAGCGGCTTCAGGTCCAGTTTGGGCGGCTCTATTGATGATGGTGTTGGTGGCTGTCCTCTTTCTGGCAGTTCTTCAAACTTTGGATTCCATGGACCTGCAAAGGAACAATGTTCCAAATTTTTACACATACCATCAACATCAACATTTTCATCCAGATCTAATTCAAGAGAATTAATTTCAGATGTAGCAAACTCCTCTTCAGTGAGCAGATCAATCTGGTAAGTCTGCTGGCATTCATCATCCTCATCAGGCTGCTTAGCAACATTAAAAACATTGATTTCTAAAGTCATATTCCCAAAAGTTAACTTCATTAAGCCATTCCTGCAATTAATTATAGCATTAGCAGTAGCAAGAAACGGTCTACCTAAGATAATGGGAATCCTAGAATCAGCAGTTACTATAGCCTGAGTATCCAAGACTAAGAAATCAACAGGATAATAAAATTTATCTATTTGAACAAGCACATCCTCAACTACTCCTCGTGGAGTTTTTGTGGATCTATCTGCCAATTGCAAAATCACAGATGTCGACTTAATATGTCCCAAACCAAGTTGCAAGTAAATAGAATATGGCATCAAATTAACACTCGCACCAAGATCTAATAAATCTTGTCCTACTTCATGCTTTCCAATGAAACAAGATACAGTAGGACAGCCAGGATCCTTATATTTAGGAGGAATCCTGTGCTGAAGCAATGCACTAACCTGCTCTGTTAAAAATGTAGTTTTCTTTACATGATGTCGTCTCTTCATAGTGCATAAATCTTTAATCACTTTAGCATATGTAGGAATTTGCTTAATAACATGCAAAAGAGGAAGGTTTACCTTAACCTGCTGAAGATGCTCCAAAACTTCGCTGTTGGGCTCCATTGTGAATTTAGTGGATTTCAATGCCTGAGGAAAAGGGACACGTACCTGAAAGTCACATGGTGTAGGGCCATCTGAATGATCGGTCTCTACATGGTTCTCATCAATCCGGTCCTCTTCTTCAACAACAATAGGAGGTTCGGTGGCCTCTTTGGAAGGACTTTTTGTTGTTTTCCCGCTTCTTGTAGTTATGGCATTCATCTCCTTCACATTATTTTGCTCAACACTAGATACCTGCGTTTGTTGAGGTTGAGCTGGGAACTTCTCTCGTTCATGCACGCTCAAAGAGTTGATCAACTTTGTGATCTGGCTTTTGATCTCTTGAATATCCTCCTTCCTTTCCTTAGATTCCTGCACAATCATAAATTTCAGTTCCTGTAAATTATCATTAAATGTAGGCCTAGGAAAACCAGATGTATTATAAGGAGGGTTAGAAAAAGGCTTATTAGGTGGCGGTTGATGATGCTCGTTGCTCTGTGGAGCGTTCGACTTCCAGCTGAAGTTCGGATGCTCTCGTCATCCTGGATTATACGTCTCTGAATAGGGAGTGTACGGCCTCCTGAATTCGCCTACAGCTTTGCAATGCTCGTCGTACCCACCTCTCATCTCAGCATAGGTGTGGCAATCTTCAGTCTGGTGGTCCACGCCTTGACAGATTGCACACGGCCCAGCCGGCCTTGTAGGTTCATTATATAGAGAGGTCCGGGCTGCCATCATATCTTTGGTCTTTAATAGCTCCAGCTCCCTTGTTAGACTCTCCAATTTAGCCTTGAGTGCATCCTCCTCCCGCAGCTGATAAATTCCTCCACCTGGTTGCTGCGGTGGTGGTCTGGCCCTGTTTGTACTTTCTGTTGCATTCGGTCCAGTCCATGTATGAGCTTTCTCAGCAAGCTCAGTCAAGTATTCAATTGCTGCATCAGGATCTTTTTGCAAAAATTCACCATTGCACATCATCTCAACAAATTGACGTTCTCTAACAGTTAAACCATCATAAAAATAACTAACAAGACGCCAACTTTCATATCCATGATGGGGACATAAATTCAACATATTTTTTAATCGTTCCCACGCCTGATACAAAGTTTCACTATCCTTCTGCGTGAAGGTCGCAATATGTCTTTTAAGTGCGTTGGTTTTGTGTTGTGGGAAATACTTGGTGAGAAATATCGGTGTCATTTCAGCCCATGATCTTATAGATTGTGGCCTCAAGGAATATAACCAACTCTTTGCTCTATCCTTCAGTGAGAAGGGAAAGAACTTAAGTCGGATCATATCTAGTGCACCTGGTTGGCCATGGAAGGTCGCTACTACTTCCTCAAACTCCCTAATATGCACATATGGATTTTCATTCTCCAACCCATGAAAGGTAGGAAGCAACTGAATCATGCCAGGTTTAAAGTCAACATGTGCTGCATTAGGTGGAAACATGATGCATGAAGGTATAGCAGTGCGTGTTGGATGCAAATATTCTTGCAAACTCCTAGGAGCTTGTTGTTCCTCGTGCTCAGCCATAATCAAAGTATGATGTGAGGTTGTGCGTCAAAAAGATCAGCAATATATGTCTCACTATCAGAAGTTTCAGAATCACCCTCGGGGCGTCTAGCAAATCTGCCTAGTTCGTCTCTATACCGAGGCATACACCAGCAAACACGCAATTCAAAAGATGCGAACCAACTAAAGAAAATAAGCAAAAACAATAATTGAGACTAGACTTACTAACTAAAACCGAATAAAAGAAAACAATCCTAATAGAGAAGAAAAATCAAATCTGCAATAATAAAAAAATAAAAACTAAAGAAACTGAATGAAGTTACCGCCTTCGGTGTCTACAATCACTGTAATCTGATTCTGGCGCTTTTCTAAACCGTCTCCCCGGCAACGGCGCCAATTTTTGATGTCGTTCAAATGTGTCACGCACAGCGGTCGCGGTGCAGTACAGCATAAGAGAGGTCGAATCCCACAGAGAGACAAGCAGGAAAGATCCAGAAACACAGATAACAATGAATTGAAAACAATCAAGAGCGATGAAAGTTAAGAAAATAGATCGAAGATGTAATGGTAAGATAAAGTTAACGAAAGAAATCAGGATTTGAATGAGGCTAGGCTTCAGGAATCACTTCACTCGGCTTTAGGTTCTTCTCTTCTCAACGGTTCATATGATACACAGTTAAGGGATTCACATCTCAATCACCTTAACCGGAAGATAAAGAATTATGAATCTGATAAAATATATAAATGTCTCTTCCTACGATTGGTTCTTCCTTTTTATAGTTCTAACTTCATCCAACCAAACCTAAGAATACACGATACCGGCTGTCACTACAGGCAACGCGCAGCAAAAGTTCATCGGGACAAAGCCCTAACTCTAACCGGATCTCTAAGAATACACAATACCAACTCTCACAATCGGCAATGCATAGCAAAGATCTCACGGTATAGAGCCCCAACCTTATCTAACCAGATCCCGAAGAATACACAATACCAGCTGTCACTACGGGCAATGCATAGCAAAGGTCTCACGAGACTCGGTAGGAGAATCAAAGGGGATAACTATGGGATCACAATATCATAAAAGAAACATGACTGGATTTATAATAATGTTTAACCACAAAGCAATCTGTGAAGATCCAATACATAAGAAGAATTTAACAATAAAGATTAAAAACTATGAACCATCGTTGGAGAAGAAGCCCTAGTCCTCGCTAGATCATCCATCCGCCATGCCTGCGGATTACTCAGCCATGGATGGGGATTCCTTCATCTTCTTCCTCTTGAAAAGGTCCAGAAAGAGCCTCCAAAAACGTCCAAAAAGTCCCCCTCAAACCCTAGAAAGAGTCCTATTTATAGTCTTAAGTGTATCCACCCTCGGATTAGATCACAATCGTTGATTTAATTCACTGGGAACGTCCGATCGATCCTTCTCGGGGTGCTGGATCGATCGGATGCGTTAAAATCTTCAACTTCTAACTTCGCCCGTGTCCGATCGATCGGACTAAGGGAGTCGGATCGATCGATTTCGTAAAAATCCTCCTTCTCTGGCTATTTTTGAGTCCGATCGATGGATGGATCGATCGAACTGTGTTACTCTAAAAAGCATACGTTCTGTCACCCTTTAATTCCCAAGTCCGATCGATCGAATTATGAGTGTTGGATCGATCGGTTGAGTAAAAATCCGCTGTTTTTGGCTTTTTTCGAGTCCGATCGATCGGACCATTGGTGTCGGATCGATCGGACCCCATAGGAGCGATGGAGGGATCGATCGGATGCGTTGTGGCTGAAAAACACATGTTCTGTCACGTTTTTGCGTGGTCCGATCGATCGGCGGATCGCTCGGACTTCCAGCTTATTTTCCTTTTTGCCATTCAGACTGCGCATCGGTACTGAAATTGCTGTAACTTCCTCTAGAAAACTCAGAATCACGAACCGTAAAATTTTTCAGAATCTAGACTTCAAGAGCTTTCCAACCATATATGACACATCATCTGGTTCTTCATGAGCAGGTATAGATTAATTTTCGAAGTTAATCCATATACTCTTTTCAGCTTCTTTTAGCTCCAATTTCCTGCATTTTCCAAACAACCATGTAAAGCAACATATAGATATAAAAATAGTAATAAAGATGCTGATTAAGGATAATAATTTAGCAATTGAGATGGTTATAAGACTGTTCAGAGTGCACTTTCATGCACTCATCAGGGATCGATCCTCATGGCAAGGAGGATCGATCCTTGGTTTGTCAACTTGCTGACTTTTCCTCTTGGATGAGAGGATCGATCCCCATGTCTGGGGGGGATCGATCCCTTCCATCCTGAATGTGTTTTCGCTTCGATTTTCAGTTTCCTTCGAATCTGAATACTGGTATGTATTTCCTAACGATGCTTAAACACTAGTATGATATAGGATCGGACCCTTCAGGGTTTTATCTACAGTTTTTCTAGCAATTTCCTGTATATGTTGGTATTGCTATAAACTGTTGTTTGTTATCGCTTTGTGGTTGAACCGGGAGAGTGATGACTCCCGGGATTGTGTAGAATAAATGGGTTGACTATATGCCCTTTATCGCTTTGTGGTTAACCGAGGGAATTATGACCCTCGGGAGTGTTTAGTATAAATGGATCGAAGGTGTGCCCTTGATTGTTACCTGTTTATGCTGTTGTATTGCCTAGATTTCTTGTGCATTAGAGGCATGTTAGGCTAGGCGTGGGCGGTGGTTGACCGCCGATCCGGGGCTCTCGGGTAGCCCAGATCTAGCTCTAGGACCGAGGCTGGGTAGCGAGGCCTAGGATTTGACTGTAGCACTGTTAATCTGATGATTGACGTTTGTCCCTAGTACTCCAGTATAAATTGCTAAAAGGTGGTTGTCGTTACCCCGACATGTGTCGTCATGTTTGGTGTCCAGCATGGGAAAGGGTGTTCTACATGTGCTAAGGTTCTCCTTGTTGTGGCGGGAGAGGGTTACAAGGACATGAACCCTGAGGATATCGATGGGATTTATAGGCTCTCTTGCAAGCCTTAGCTTTTGATTTGGAGTCTAGAGGTCATTTTAGCTCTGTGGCTTTGAGTGCTGAGTGTTGGTTGTCATAACCACGGTTGTTCTGCCAAGTGTGGAGATCTCGCTTGGAGAGGGGTGTCCTACTGGTATCGCCATGTCCATCCTGTGTCAGGGATTGTCGGAGGTGGTCCGTCCTTGAACAGTGGCTGTCAGAGGGACGTACTTTGGACATGTACCCTTCGGGTTATTGACGGGATTTATAGGGTCCTTGGTAGGTCTCTGTACTTGGCACAAAGTTAGTGCAGTTGTTGTTGCCTTCCTTGTGTGTGTCGTAGAGTAGAACCATGCTGAGCTTTTGCTCATTCCTACCTGGGCTGCGGTATTTACAGGTGCAGGTACCAGCTCTCCTTCTGTGGGCCCCAGTTGCTCGTCCTGTGGCGGCGCGTCGACATCAGATCATGTTTGAGGATTAAGAGGGCTTCTGCTGTGCTTTTCGGGAGACTACCGATGATGTAATTTTTTGAGGTTTAAAATATATTTTGTACTTGAGGACTGATATATGTAAATTTTTTTATAACTCTGATGTATGTACAGTTTTGAAATTGTAGGTGTTAGATTTACTTCTGCCCTCTGTTTATTTATTGTAACTGTTTCCGCCAGTTTGATGTTAGTAGATGTAGGAACCCCTCGTGTTCCGGTCCAAATGGGTTTTCTGGGTCGGGGCGCGACACGCGGATTCCAATCCGCGGGATCCATGCGTTTGGATCCCGAGCGGATCCCCCAAGGCGGATCCCGATGTCGGCGTCCGCGTCGGGGGCGGAATTCGCGGGCGCGGATTCCGTCCCTTGGATACCGTGGATCCCGCGGATTCGCGGTATCCAAACAGGCCCTGAGCTCATACTCAAGCTCAATAATAGCTCCCTTGAAATGATAATGAGTAGATAACAAAATGAGCTCAGACTAGAGCTCAATAATAGCTCAATCGAAATGATCATTAGTAGGTAACAAGGTGAATTTTCGGGTCGATCTACTTGATGAGCCAATATTAAGCAAGGATCGGCTCCATCAATGTCGTTTCAATCAGCTCATTAAATATTGAATTATTTATACTTATAAGGTATGAGCTTTTATTCTTCTAGAAATTCTTTTTTTTTTCTCATGTTTCATAAAAAAGTTTAAGCTACAATTGATTTTATAGACAATTGGTGAAAACACCATTTTAGTAAAAGTTATTAAGGAAAACACCATTTATAAGTTTTTTAAGGTCCTAACTCCATTTAATATGTATATTATAAAAACTTTATTTAATAAAAAAAATAAAATTGCCCTTCTCTTTCTCTTGACGAGTGCGATGACTAGCATGGCCGCCGGCGTTCCTGGCCTCGTCCTGATCCCGGCGGCGAGACCACCGCAGCTACCACCACCATCTCCAACCCAGGTGACCCATCCTCCATTAATTCCGGCGAACCCCCCTTTCCTCCTTTCCCAACGAAGTCGCCGCGGCTTCTCCTCTCCGCCCCAACTCCGTTCCGACTTCCCCGAGGTCCACCTTCTCCGAAGCCATCCTTCCGGCCACTGCCGACCCCATTCGAGCCCGGCCATCGCCGAGATCCGCCGACACCTTCGCATCCAGCACCTGCCCCCTCACCCCCCCCCCCCCCCCCCCCCCCCCGCGGGACACCCATCCTCCCCGATGACGCCTACCAACGCCATCAACGCCGCTCGGCTTCCTCACATCGCCGAGACCGTCCCCGAGCCCCAACCTTCACCGGAGTCCGGCGCCCCCCTTCTCGACTCGGCCGTCTCCAAGCTTTCGGGTCACCAAAGTCCAGCGTCGCCCCTCTCGACTCCACCGTCTCCGAGCTTCCGGGTCCCATCCGACCTCGGATCCGAGTAGTCGAGACCTCGCCCGTCCTTCTCTGACTCCCTTCTGGCGAGATCCGGCAGCCAGCGTCGTCCCCCCCTCTCGACTCTGCCGTCTCCGAGCTTCCGGGTCACCAGAGTCCAGTGCCGCCTCTCTCGACTCCACCGTCTCCGAGCTTCCGGGTCCCATCCAACCTCGGATCCGAGTAGTCGAGACCTCGCCGGTCCTTCTCCGACTTCCTTCCGGCGAGATCTGGCAGCCAGCGTCATCCCCCTAGCTTACGGTCACCATCCTCGAGAAGCTCCTCTGCCTGGGCTGGTTCAGCCAGACCAACCTGTCTGGTCCGATCAGATCAAACCTGATTGAGCCAGGTTGATCCACACCCCCACCTTGCACCTGATTCGATTCAGATCCGATTGAACAGTACAGATTGATCCATGCCAGGCCTCAACCATTTCATTAAGGTGCATGCATAACCATTAATACCTATTACGCCTCCAGCCCAATAGCCTACAACTCCTCTTTGAGCCGGTCCACTGCAGCTAGGCAATGAGGGTGCACCCTCGCCGTCAGTCCCGGACCACGACCTGGTAGTGGTACATTTAACGGCGATCCACCTTAGCGAGCCGACCCAATCAGATAAAATACATTTTAAAAAGATGAAAATGTATTTAAAAAGATGAAAATATATTTTAAAAAGATGAAAATGTATTTAAAAAGATGAAAATGAATTTAAAAAGACCATAATGCCCCTTCTTCCTACTTGTTACCCCTCCTCTCTCTCTCTCGCTCTCTCGTTCCCCCCCCCCCCCTTCTCACTTCCTGATCCCGAACAAGCACCGGCCGGCGTCCCGCCCTTGCCCGGAGCTCCATCGCCGGATCATTTTCATCTTTGTCAGTTGATGTCTGATCATTTTCATCTTTCTCAGCTCATTTTCATCTTTGTCAGTTGATGTCAGATCATTTTCATCTTTCTCAGTTGATGTCAGACCATTTTCATCTTTGTCAGCTCATTTCCATCTTTGTTAGCTCATTTTCATCTTTGTCAGATCATTTTCATCATTTTCAGCTCATTTTCATCTTTGTCATATCATTTTCATCTTTGTCGGCTCATTTTCATCTTTGTCAGTTGATGTCAGCTCATTTTCATCTTTCTCAGCTCATTTTCATCTTTCTCAGTTAATGTCAGATCATTTTCATCTTTGTCAGATCATTTTCATCTTTGTCAGCTCATTTTCATCTTTGTCAGATCATTTTCATCTTTGTCAGATCATTTTCATCTTTGTCAGTTGATGTCTGATCATTTTCATCTTTCTCAGTTGATGTCTGATCATTTTCATCTTTGTCAGCTCATTTTCATCTTTGTCATATCATTTTCATCTTTGTCAGTCATTTTCATCTTTCTCAATTGATGTCTGATCATTTTCATAGAGATGAAAGTAGATCATAGAGATGAAAGTAGAGCTGGAAATAGACCAGACAGATGAAAGTAGACGAGAGAGATGAAAATAGACCAGAGAGATGAAAGTAGAGATGGAAATAGACCAGAGAGATGAAAATAGACCAGAGAGATGAAAGTAGACCAGAGAGATGAAAATAGACCAGAGAGATGAAAGTAGAGATGGAAATATGCCAGAGAGATGAAAATAGACCAGAGAGATGAAAGTAGAGATGGAAATAGACCAGAGAGATGAAAGTAGACGAGAGAGATGAAAGTAGACCAGAGAGATGAAAGTAGAGATGGAAATAGACCAGAGAGATGAAAATAAATTCAGAGAGATGAAAATAAATTTTGAAAGATGAAAATAAATTCAGAAAGATGAAAATGAATTGTCAAAGATAAAAATGAGTTTAGAAAGATGAAAATGAATTGTCAAAGATGAAAATGAATTTAGAAAGATGAAAATGTATTTAAAAATATGAAAATGAATTTAGAAAGATGAAAATACATTAAAAAGATGAAAATGCATTTAAAAAGATGAAAATGGTGTTAAAAAGATAAAAATAAAGTTTAAAAGACAAAAATGAAGTTGAAAAGATGAATATGCTGGAAAGATAAAAACACATTTAAAAAGATGAAAATGATTTTAAAAACGATGAAAATACATTGATAAGATTAAAACAATAATTTAGAAAAATGAAAATGAATTTAGAAAGATGAAAATGAATTTAAAATGATGAAAATGCAGGAAAGATGAAAATGAATTTAAAAAGATAAAACCGGCCCAATCTGGCTGTAATCTGGTCAAATCTGGATTGTTGGATTTGAGCATGATCAGATTGAGCCTGATTGGCTGGATCTGATGGGATCTGGATCAGATCAGACTAAGATTGCTTGGTTGGGCTGAACCGGATCAAGCCAGTTGGTCCGGTTGAACCAGTCCAGCTGAAGGGGCATGCTCGTCGGGGAAGGAGGCAGCGAGCAGGGGAGGGGAAAGCCGGCGCGACGACGGCCGGATCTAGCCGGGAAACGGCGGCGGAAGGGTCGCGAGGTGATGGGGATTCCGGATCTGCGGTTGGATGGCGATTTGGAGGTCGGAGACGGTGGCGTTGGGAGCTTACGGCGCCGGATCTGAGAGTAGGAGCTCGGGTTGGGGGTTTCGGCGAGGAGATGGAGGGACAAGTGACGACCAATGGTTGCTGGTTCCGGAGGAGATGGAGGGACAAGTGACGGCGGACGAGCTCGGGTCGCTGCAATGGACGACGCCGGCGTTGGATCTCATCGGAAGTATGCCGGGGAAGGAGAGGCGGGGTCACGGTGCTCAGATCCGAGGTTGGAACAGTTGCCGCAGGGGAGATTGCCGGGGAAGGGGGTGGTCGCCGGGGAAGGGTCGGCGACGGAGATGGTGAGGGATGTCTCGCCGGAGGAGAGAGGAGAGAGAAAATGCTGGAATAAAAAAATAAAAATAAAATAAGAGTATTAGTGTCATTTTGAGGTGTTTTGGGGTTTTTCATCTACAAGTAGTGAAAGTGGGGGTTTTATCAAGATGCATGGGGCTCTGGACAATGAGGAGGTTAGATGTGGGGCTTTGGCCAAAAACCCCTTGATTTTATTGTGAGATGTTGATATCAATGGCTAAGATGCCGGAGTATTAGCTACCATTTCTTTATATTTATCTTAATAGATATAATAGATTCTATTTATTTTAACTTATTCGAGAAACAATAAGTTTATTAAATTGCTCTTGATTGGTCAAGCGATTTTTATTTGTGGTTACTTGCTCATTACTTCATTGTAGTTTCTGATAATCTGATTGAATTACGTTTGGATGTTAGATAAGTATTTATAACACCAGAAACAGGACATAAAAAGCATGAGTCTGGTAATAGCGCAGCTATTGCCTAATAGACATATACTTATTAGACATATACTTCACTATGGTCATGCTTTGTATTAAAAGAATATATTTTGCAATACAAAATGGTTCTAGAAAACATATACTTCACTATGATAATAATTTATTTTTACAAATAATTTTACAACACAAAATGGTTCAAAAAATCAACACAAGGCCAAATACGAAAAAAAAAACTACAGAGCTGACTTGGCGGGACACAGTTTGGACCCACTTTTCTGACGTGGCTTCTCATACCCAGACTCCTGGGTCACGCCACGTCACCAATCGCGTGCACCGCAAGCCGCCAAGCCGCATGGTTTCTTTAAAGCCTTTCCAATCCTTCGCTCCTTTTTATTCCTTCGACGTGTGGATATAAGAGTCGTCATCCCGTTGCATTTCTTTTAGCTAATTAGGATCGCCTCGTCTTTTTTAGAGTTTAGATTCCCTGCGATCCCCCTTCGATCTCCCAGGATCCTCCATGGTTCACAATCTCGATTAGAAACTTCCTTGATTGCATGGCGGAGGCCCTTACCAGGCTATACCCCAAGATCGATTTCGAGATGGACACAGCGGAGCCGCCGGCGATGGCCGTCGCCTCCTCCTCCGAGCACTTGGAGGCGGCACCTCTTCCGGAGGAGGTGGAGGATAGGGTTTTGGTGCCTTCGGATGAGGGCGTGGTTGATCGCCCTTCCTCACCGGACGTATGTATCTCTTATCTTGTCGATTTGTTTTTATTAGGGTTTTTGTTGTTCTCGATGATAAACGCTGTTCGTTTCTCGTCTCTGGTCCGACTTCTTCCCCATAAAAGAAGGGTTTTTGTGGATTTCGTGGGAGATGGTTGAAGTGGCTTATCCATGAATTTTTAGTATTTATATATGGTCCTTATTTTGAGAAAGAAATGAAAATTGAGGCTTTGGAGTTCTTTTGGACCAAGTATTGCAGCATTCACTCGAAGCTCGGAACTGTATAGTTTATACCCGCCACTTGCTAAAAAAACAACTATTCAAATGCACAAGTTTTGATGGTTATTTCGTTTTTATTTTTTTGTTCACAGTGTCTGATAGCACATTCGAGACATATGTAGTTATCCTCAGTTCGATTCTTTGATTGGCTGGCTGGAACTGAAATATACATGCCCACAAAGATAAAGAATTCATCTTTTCAACTAAAAATCCCAAGGATTGGTGCAACATCAGTAGAATCATGGTGTTACTAGTTTAGAAAGCGTTAACAGTTGCCAAAGATAGTAACTTTCTATTGATGAAAGATACTACTGTCTCCACTCCCTTTAATTTAAATCAGCTCATTTTGTGCAGGTCGTTATATATTCATCAAGTTTCTCTTTTTTGTCCTGTTTATTTCAGGCTGCAAGGTTGGAGGAGCATGAGGAAAATAATTCTCCACCAGTGTTTGACGAGCCTCCAAGAGTTGAAACAATACCTGACTCACTTGAATGTAGTAAAATTGTTGCTCTAGATTCTGGGGTCCGGAAACATGGAAGATACTTTTATTATGACTCACCACATTATGAAGAAACAGGAATTTGGATACCTGTTTCTGTCCCACCCATGTCAGCGAGCGATCACGAGGACTGGGACAAGGGTTTCTTTTCCAACGGTGCATACTTTCCAGAGGGTGAAATCAGTTGGGACCAACTTGCTGGTGAAGATAAGGAAATGACCATGTGGGATGTGGTTTATGAAATGCTTCTTGCCGCACGAGGGAAAGTGAGTGCTCTTGCTTCTGGTGAGCTGAGCAGTTGTAGAATGTCCTGGATTTCTACTCACCTCCTCAATGAAACCTGGCAAGAAATGGCTCAGACTCTCTTGGAAGCTAATGCTGGGAGCACAAATGAAATACTTGAAACAAAGCCACCAAAGTGGTTGGCCGACAGTACTGCAAATTCTTGCATGCTTTGTGGGGTGCGTTTTCATCCAATTATGTGTTCTAGGCATCATTGTCGATTTTGTGGTGGGATATTTTGCAGTGAGTGCTCAAAAGGCAGGAGCTTGTTGCCACCGAAGTTCCGAACTGGGGACCCTCAACGGGTATGTGATGCGTGTGGTGTCAGGCTCGAGTCTGCTCAACCTTTTCTGATGGATCAAGTGAGCCGGGCTTCGCAATTACCAACACATGATCTGACAGATCTCAGTACCTTGAGGTCATGGCTGAATTTCCCATGGGGACGGACTTTGGAGTATGAAATCTATAAGGCGGCAAATACCATCCGTGGTTATAACAAGGTAAACTTTCTGCTGTCGTTTAAAGCTCCTAGATATGATGAAATTTGCTTGAGGACTAACCTTATACCAGCAGACTTTTCAGTACGTCTCTCCTTCGGCAGCTATCTTGAAGAAGTATTCATAGTATATTTTGCCGCTGATAGAGTTCGTCGTTTCTCTTTTGACTATGTACCAAAAAAACTATATATCTTCCTTCACTAACTGTGAAAATTTTTTGCAACGGTCACGAGATCTTTTTTTCACGAAAGTTAGCTTGTAATCATGGGTTAGAGCCCCTAAATCCTGACCAACACCTCAACAAAGGGTACTCCTGTCATAATTTTCTCTAGCATGGACTTGAGCTCACTACTGTTGTTGAGGGACGCTTATAGTTTCCCCTACCATGGGCTTGAAGCCATGACCTTTTCTTATTTAAGAGATATTTATCCTTGAGGTGCTAATTACCCCCTTCCATGTGCTGATTTGGATTTTAAAACTATTTTAGATCATCAGCTATGCTATCATAGCCAAATAATTAGAATGGTCGCTTAAGTTCATGCAATTAGTCCACCCAGATCTATGTCATTAAACAATTGGCCACAAGCACGTCTTAGGGATACAGGAAGTAATGTGATATCCTACGATGAGAATTCACTAGGGCATGAAATCCAACTTCTGTTGGTTTTTAGCCTTGCCTAATTGAATCTTTATGCAATAAAGACTGGAAAGCTTATGCTTGTGACATAATATTGTATATTTTTTCATAATGATGTTGACCGCAAGAATTAGGACATGAAGTGTTGATGTTATCTTTATTTAGCGCCATCTGAATTACCATGATAGAAATTGTCTTTGTTTGGAACTCTCACAATCTCTTTAAACCCCTTTTGTATACATTTTCTGTAGATACAGAACTTTTTGTTTGAAGGGTTACTGTTACTTGACTTCATGAGTAAACTAATAGCCTGTTTCATAAAACAGGTGGGTTCATCAAGACCTGAGAAGTCCATCCCCGAAGCTATTCTAAAGCAAGCAAAAGGCCTTGCAATACTTACAGTCGTGAAGGTTGGACTGATGGTTACGTATAATATTGGGACTGGGATAGTCATTGCTCGTAGGGAGGATGGTTCATGGTCTGCACCCTCTGCAGTATCTACTTTAGGCATTGGATGGGGAGCTCAGGTACAACAACCTATTACATTTTCCGGTTTACTTGCGAATGATTATATGGCTAATGGAGGACGGTTATCTCACAAATGACTAACCTGTTCATTTTAACAGGCTGGAGGGGAGTTGACTGATTTTATAATTGTGCTTCGGAATAAAGAGGCCATCAGAACTTTTGGTGGGAATGCACATTTGTCAGTTGGTGCTGGATTTTGTGCAGCTGCTGGAGTTGTTGGGCGAGCAGTTGAGGCTGATTTACGTGCTGGTGATGGTGGTTGTGCTGCTTGCTACACATACAGCTGCAGTAAAGGTACAGTTCCATGTGGCCATTTATTTCCCTCAAGATATTAAAACTGTTTCACAACAACTATTCTGTAGGTTGTTTACTGAAAGAATGGATAGTCCACTGTGGTAAAATGCATGTATTACTTGCCCAACTTATGGAGCTTTTTGAAGGATTGATATAACATCCATAGAATTAAAATGCAATACTTCGTTGCTAAATCTACTATGGGCGACATATATTCCTCTCTTTGTAGGAAACAAAATCACTTTTTGTAAAAGTGTACCTCTGCACATGCCGGCTAATATATCTCTAGGTAGTAAAAGTTTCATCCCGTCAAGCTTTACCAAAACTATCATTCTTATCATCCACAAATATCATATCTTTGAAGCATCTAAGGCTCCAACTATCCATAGATTTAGTGTTAGGCGTCGAGGGAGGAAAATAGCTCCCAAAGAATTATCTCCAGATAGAATAAAAGTCTGGGGAGCGCTGAGTCTGGATTCAGATCTCAAAGTGAAAAGCACTTCGTACCAAGTTGATGGAATGAATCCCTATGGTCTCTGACTTGTCCCAAAATAAGGGTGATGAGCCGGTCAAGGACTACAATTATCTGGTTTGGGTATCTTCAGACATAGCATTATAAGTAATTCCTGAATCAGAATCTGTGAAAATAGCCATTGATCACATGACAGGCTCTTTGAAGACTGCTATCGCTCTTCCTTTTCCATCTACCAAAGTGAAATACTTTGATATAGCAGACTGGGGAAGCCCTGCCCGTGCTTATTATATTGAAAGACAACATGGTCATTCCTCTTTATCTTCTTTGAGAAAAGATTGTAGGCATTTGCTCACCATTGCAATTGCAAGGTGCAAACACGACTCACTTCGTGAGTTCCTTTCTCTTGTGTTACTCCACCAATTACCAGCCATACTTTTGGCATATATGAGCCTGCCACTAACTCCCCTTGTTTTTCAAAGAAGAAAAAATTTTGATTTACAATTTTGTCCAAAGCAAGTCTCGCAATTACAAGCTGACTATAGAATTCATTTGATGCTACTTGGTTGCAGTAGTGAATTCATGTTCTTCTACCACGATATTTTGCATGATTACTTCATGTTACTTTATTCAAAGCCATCAATTTTACTGTCATTCCAAGAATATGAACTTATATGTACCTTTTCCGATCAACGACAGTATCACCTATTATTATTGCCATGCTGTTATTTGGGCAAAAGAATGTGAAGCGAGATGTTTATTTATATTCCCCCCTTGCACCGACAATGTGATTTTCTTGCAGGTGCATTTGTTGGTGCTTCACTCAATGGAAGCATGGTTACTACCCGCACTTCAGAGAATTGTCGTTTTTATGGTTCTCCATCAATCAACTCAACCGACATCCTTCTTGGGTCATTGCCAAGGCCGCCTGCTGCGGCAGCCCTCTACAATGCTCTGTCCGATCTATTCCGGAAGTTGGAAAACAAAAATTGATTTAGATTTCAGGTGCATATACATTGTGGTTCCACGTGGAGTCATGCCATTAAGCATTGTCTTCTGACTCAGTTTCAACCCTAATTCTTTGGTTTCGTGTACAGTGTGGTGGAACATATCTTTAATTGCACAGTGGAAAATACAAACACACTGGATAACAATACTATGTACATATACTGCTGTGAATATTATTAATGCATCGTTGTGCAAGTTGAACTGAGGTTTGAAGCCGGATTTCTAATCTTTAATGGGTTAATGGGCGTACAATGTTTATGGTATGGTCCCCTGCTATGTTGGCATCCCAGTCAAAGTGCTTGATTCGAATTGCACTCGTAAAAGCCCCTTATCTTCCCGCTTGCTGAGACCTCGGCCGCGCTCCTGGCCAAATCCAAGACCAAGGCCCGACCAGCTCCAGTTGGAGTGTTGGACTGAATCCTTGATGCCATAGCCCGCACTGAGCCCAATGGGCTTATTATAATCTAAGGTTTACGTTATTGGTTTTTATTCCAAAACAATGGCTTGAGAGAAGTCTGTTCAGTCCTAGGGCCAAGCTTTATTTCTATACAGCCCGAGACAGCTGGCCGTTCAGGCCCATGGCCCATGTGAGTGAATTTGTTTTTAATATTACAAACTGAGCCAAAACTAAACTTAATCAGCTAGCTAAGAAAGAACAAAATTCAGCATTCATTGGACGATAAACTTTCCTACAATCTCCTGGCTCTACGCGAGACCAGCTTTGATATTCATCTTCCGTGGTAAGTGTATGACGGGAGTGATGGGACCGGATTAGCTAGAGTTTCTCCAATTCATACCGGTATTATTGTCGCTGGATGGAAAATACCATCTATCCTATTGACAAGTCTTACTTCTGTTATATGTTTACAGAACTTCTGCAGCAGCACTCCACTTATAAGAATAGGCCTAAACGGCTTACAAACTTCTAAAGAGCAGCAAGACAGTAATCAGTAATAACCTCTAGTTTTGTTCAAAAAACAAAATAAAATAGCATTCAATACTGGCTTCAGATCTTAAGATGAAAGGAAAAATTCCACCCAGAGAGGAATCATCAAACTTGATCCTTAACGACTGCTGATGAACACCTTCACTTTTGTTTAACGCCAAACGAAACACACTTAACTTAAAAACAAACACATTCAGCATAATAGATACATGGGAAGAAAAAGGCTGGAAAGTAACCGAAACCATGTTAACCAGAAAAGAATTGATGGAAAGTAACCCAAAGCAGGTTATCCAGAAATATATTGCCAACAAATACAAGAAAAGAACAAAGAATGATACTCAGGTTCTTATCCCTGCTCCCCTTCATTCCCACCATTTTCTAAAACTCACATCCCATCCCTTTCGCCCGAATTAAACAAGACACAAACATTCAGAATCTCTCAAGGAAAAATTCTGAATTCTGATTGACAGGATATAATCTGTATCAGAAGTCCATGGACTGGTCTGCTACTCGGTTCTGACTCTCGATCGACAACACAATAAACTAGAGGACAAAGGATCAGCAAAGAGATAAGCACGTACTCCTCAATCTGCCCTTGTCTTTGAGTTCCCGAGAGTGAGCTCCAGTTCGTCAGAACCACACTCCTCATGGATCGTCTCACCTTCCCAAGCCTTCACCAGCCCTGTCTCAGGGTTGCTGCTGCTACCGAATGCAAACTCATCTGAGACACCATCGGACATCTGAACATCCACATGGGCAGGACCACCTGAGATGACAGGAGAACACGTCCCGCTCTGCCCAGGGGTCCACATTCGGGATGACGATCCACCAGTCAAAGGAGCCTCCTTGTAAATGCAAAATGGATTTGGAGATACAAGGCTGAAGGTTGGCGACGAGGGGCTGCCAGTCGGATATTGGATGCCAGAGGGCCATCCAGACTCTTGGGGGACTTGCCAGCCAGGGCTTGCTGGAGATGAAGACGGAAGTGATGTATAAAGGGCTGCAGCTGCCCATGGTGGCTGGGTGGTTGATTCATCCCAGTCCATCTTGATACGAGGAGTTCTTGCGGTTGGGGAGCTTAGAGGAGGGGTCACAGGTGCACTAATGGAGCCACCATGTGCAAGAAGGTGCTGAAGCTTTGAAGAGGAGGTAGCAGAGAAGTTCTGAAGCCATGGAATGAGGGAATTCGGATCTGTAACATTATCAGAATTAATCACACTAGTGAAGTAGGATGAAGCTCTGGGGCTTGGAAAGGATGAAGAGGATGGACTTGGGTTGTATGATGCACGAGGACTGGGCTGGAATGATGCACATGGACTAGGCTGGTATGATGAGCATGGGCTTGGTGAAACTGAACCCCCTGCCACATCCATCCGCTCCACCGGCTTGCATCCCTGATAAAGAGCATGTAAAAGATTTATTAGTAATTCAAGATGCTTGCAAGTGGTTTCTTATTCCGGAAGTATCATAATTGAAACATGGAATAGATTCAGCAGATTGATTGAATTCTACTGGGAACTAGCTTGTAGTTTTTGCATTGCAATGTAGTGTTCATGAAAATGTCATCACTAGGAAAATTTTTATCATAATTTTGCATCTCAATCTAATTTTCACTGTACTTACTATGAAACTTTCATCGGAGATATTAAATACCATCAACCTGGTACATTACTCAAATGTGAAGTTGGCACGTTCAATAATAGCACGTGGAAACCTGATACAGTACCCAAATGTGAAGTTGGCACGTACAACGGTAGAGTGTAAAAGATGTCTTTCTGAGGTATCCCCATGACCAAAGAGAAAAAGAAAAAAGAACATAAATATAGGATCCCTGGTAAATGAATGCAACTGAGATTGCAAATGTTTTTTCCTCAATTTGGAAAGAGAGGGGTATCTAAATTGAGGTGAGGAGCATCCTATATATCATTACATAGATGATAGTAGTATTAGACAGATGTATAGATATGTTACTCCTTTAGCTTTTCTTCCAGACAACTCTAAAGACATAAAGCCACCACATAAACAGAGAGGAGAAATTACAAATCAATTGCTTAATACAGTACAGTGGAAGACTCGATATAAGCTATCAGCAGGTTGAACAGGATGGGACATATGGTTTCTATTATCTGGAAGCAAAAAAGTGGCTTTAGAACTCCATCTGCTTTTATATCGCTGCTACTCAAATCACAAACTAAAAACTCGCATTTTAGGAAAAGTTAAGACATGTTTAAAAAATGGCTCACAAGTTCTCATCTTAGAGGCCCTCATATTTCCTAAAAAATAGTCTCACCAACAAAGACGGAACCTAGTGATATCTATCATGGCTATCAGCATTTGAAGTTTTCTCCAAACAGGTAATTCGCCAAAACACCCACCGATGACCTTCAAATCAAACTCTCGAATCAGGAGACCCAGTCATACACTTAATACCCATCCCACCAACGAATTATCTGCATTCTAAGCCCAGCCATAGTCGTGCTTTCGTCATTGACCAAAATCTCCCACCTTCCTTCTCCCATTATAGAATCCTTTCTAAACAAGCATTTCACGTGCCACCATAACCAGCACCACTATAAACGACTCCATACGCGTTCCATCCATAGGATTCCCCCACCCATCTCCCACCGCCACCACTATAAGGCCCAGCCCCACGAGCATGTATGCATGACGGACAGCTCACACTGCTGGACATGGCGAGGTTACTTTCGACATTTCCCGAATAAAAAAAAAGACACACGAAAGCGCACCGAAACCAGTGCAGCAGCGCCTCCTACGCCATAGATGGTGGGTCACGTGACCGAAACCCTAGAGTCGAGGGCAAGAAGCCGCTCATCGAGCAATCTAAGCCGCTCATTGTTCTTAAATCTCCCATTAAAAAAAAAAGGCACAACATAGCACACGCCGGTGGCATCTATCCGGCGTGCAGATTCCGGCCTGGCCTTCGCCGGAGCTCTCCTTTCATCAGATCTTAAAGCAAACGAAAGCTACTGCTTGGGATCAAGAGACTATTATTTCTAATTTCACTGTTCTTATGACATAATTGGCAAGGGGATTGGGGAAAAGGCGAGATTGAGGGTAAATTTAGAGAGGGAGTAAAGGAAACCGATTAGTTTGAGGGGTAAATGAGAAGTGTAGGTTTTACCTTGCGGTAGGTGGTACCGTCCTCCTCGACGACCCACCCGGCCTCGGCGCAGACGGCCTTGAGGACCTCATTGTTGTCGCAGTGCTTCGGGAGCTTGTAGTTCCCGTACATCCGCAGCCCGGCGAAGATCTTAGCGGCGATCGCTCTCCTCCTCCGCTCCCTCCTCTTGTTGTTCTCCCTCTCCTTCCACGTCGGCAGCCGCGTCCCCGACGGCATCGCTACTCCCTCTTCCCCTATCTCTCTCCCTCTCTCTCCCCCCCTCTCTCTCTTTCCACCCAGCTTAGATCAGGTAAAAGATCCACGGAACCCCACCGGAAAAGCAGATCTATCTCTCAGAACAACCAGATCTAGCACCACACCCGAGAGATATCCACAAGCACACAACCCGACCGGCAGACCGAAACCGCCCGGAGACCACCGGATCTAAAGATCCACGCACGAGAGCGGCGAGAACTACCGCTTGGAAAACCTGAAAAAGCACGCGGATCTAAGCGGAGAGCGGATCGGAAAACCGGATTGAACTATGGAAGTCGACTTCCGTCGATAAGAGAAAGGGCTAGTCTCGTGGAGACCACCAGCTAAAGGCCCCGAGATTGGCGTCTTTATTACAGCCCCTCTAAATAAACGCCCACGGTTGTTCCAATAATCTACGAAACTGCCACTAAGACGAGGGCCACGTTTAGCCCCGGCGTAACCCCCAGTTAGTAGTAGTAAATAAAGGGGCCCCCGCTTGCGATTGGGGGGGGGGGGGGGGGGGGCGACCTCCACGTGGCGCTGAGGGAAGGGTGGGAACCACTGGGGAACGGAGCAGTCGCACGTGTTCGGCGAGGATGGTGGGGCCCACGCGAACCGGGGAGATGGCGGCCCCTCTCGTCCGTGGGGCCCGCATAACGAGCTCAGCGCGGGGTCTCTGGGCAATCAACGTGACGGTGGGACCCCGGCGCCAGCTGCCGCACGTGCAAGGGTGAAGTGAATTGGATAAGGGTGGTTGGGGTCCGTGGATGCGACCGCTATTGCGTACGCCGATGGGAAGGGACCACGTGTGCAGAGCGGCGGGGGTCACGTGATGACGGCAAAGCCTGAATCATAAAAATCTAATAATTATTTATTTATTTATTTACATATCGTTTCTGCAGTTTGGGTGAAGAATTTAAATTCTAAATTTAATGTAGCTTTAAAGCTGATATTTAATGCTAAAAAAATATTTAGTCCGACTTTTGGTCATGGATAGAAAATGGAAGATTTATTTAAAGAGTCAAGGAAAACATAGAATAAAGAAGAAAGGCTTTGCCGTCAGTGCAACGAGAAATTTTCTTTTTAAATTCACTTATTTTTTGATTTGTCAATCGAGGAACACTTTCATATTTCTTTGTAAAACAAATCAAATCCATAAATTCGGGACTAAAGTACCCCTTACTATCTCTCTCATCATTTAATGCCAGCTTCTCCATTCACTCTCTCTCTCCATCTCTCTATCCACCCTGAACTCTCTCTCTTCATGTCATATGCATTAAATGCATCATCATATGCATTAAATGCATCTCTCCATCCACTCTCTCTCTCTCTCCCTCCACTCTCGCCCCGCTCTCTCTCTCCCTCCATCTCTCTCTCCCTCCCTCTCTCTCCATCTCTCTATCCACCCTGCACTCTCTATCTCCATGTCATATGCATTAAATGCATCATCATATGCATTAATAAGGATTCCTCGAGGTCAGGGAGAGAGAAAGCAGGAGAGAGAGAAGGCGAACGGGAGAGAGAAGACTAGGTTGAGAGAGAGAGAACGATGGAGAGAGAAAGATGGGTGGAGAGAGAGAGAGAGTCGTCGGAGAGAGAATACCATGTGGTGAGAGAGAGAACGATGGAGAGAGAAAGATGGGTGGAGAGAGAGAGTCGATGGAGAGAGAATACCAGGTGGAGAGAGAGAGAGAGAAAAATGGGTGGAGAGAGAGAGTCGATGGAGAGCAATGTTCTAAAAATCGGGCTGGGCGGCCGTCTAGGCGCCGCCTAAGCGCTGGGCGCTTCCCAGCCGCCCCGATTACAGCCTAGGCGATAGAGCTAGGCGCTTGGCAGAAAAGCGGCGGGCTAGGCGGACTGGGCGGCCGCCTAGGTGGGCTGGGCGGGCTGGGCGGGCTAGGCGGGGCTGGGCGGGCTAGGCGGCGGTCTGGGCTGGTTGGGCGGGCTATCCACTTATAACTTAAGTCACTTAACCGGTTAACCCATTATGCTCTCTAAACAAGTAAATAGTAAACTCTAAATCCTAATATCCTCCGATCTCCAGTTCTCCATCGATCTCCATCGATCTCACCTCCGTCGGTTTCCTCTCTGATCTCCACCGGCGCCGATGGGATCTCGAGATCTCCCCTCCGCCGCTCCTCGCCGCCCTCACCTCGGGTCCTCGACAGATCTCCAATCTCCAGTTCTCCATCGATGGTGGCTTAGAGTCTAGGAGAAGTTCTAGACTTCAAGAAATTAGAGAACTTGAGGAGGATTTTGTATCGGATGAAGAGGAAGAAGAAGAAGAGATGGATTTTGAGTTTGAGTCCGATACGAAGGGAGTACTAGAGGGATATGGAGAAGAAGAATTTGAGGCATATGCTTGAAAGTTGTTAGAATCAAAACTTTGAAAGGAATAGTGTTGCTATTTAATCTTTATATTTTTTTTATATAATTTTATCATTTATATGTAATAAAAATTAAATTAAAATAAAAAAAAAAAACCGCCTAGTCCCCGCCTAGGCGTCCGACTAGTCCTCTGGGCGCTAGTCCCCGGGCTTCCGCCCGACTAGCGCCTAGCGTTTTTTAGAGCCTTGATGGAGAGAGAAGACC
>OY986968.1:21081975-21128377 GCA_963920575.1 Narthecium ossifragum
CCTTCGTCTTCTCCAGCGCCGGCGATCTCCCTTCCTCTCCATCGCCCTCTCGATCTCTCTCTCTTCTCTTGATCTCTCTTCTCTCGATTCCCTCTCCCCCGATCTCACTCTCTCTCTCTCACTCGGGTTGGCAGCCAAAGAAAGGAGAAGGAGGAGCCTGGATTCTTCTAGAAAGGGGGGGGGGTATTTTGCAGAAAACACCCCGCAAAATGAGAAACTACGCCAAAGCCCTCCAAATTTACATAAAAGCCCAGAATTTTATACTTTGGCCCTTACACGATCGTATGGCAATTTCGACCCCAGGGGCATTTTGGTAAATATGCTCCCTGATGGTCGGTTTCACACCCACGTTGCACCCACGGCCTTGGATTGATGTATGTGTTTGATTAGAATCTTAAGGACGCGTTCGATCGGAAGATCGGAGCTCGATCGGGAAAGATCGAATCGGACGGCCGAGATCGGTCCGGATCTCTATATAAGGCCTGCCCCTTTCTCTCCCTTTCTTTCTCTTCTCCTGTCGTTTTCTCTCTCTCTCTCCTACGGCTGTGCTAGGGCTTCGGAGCGCGGCTTTCGAGGCACGGAGCGTGGCGGTTTGACTGGTTGGACGCGTGGAGGAGCTGCCCTACTTGCTCAAGTAGGTGTTTCTACCTCGATCTTATGATCGGGTTCTCCTAGGATAGGTTTCTTGTATTTTCATTGTAGGAATGCATGTTAGAATGTTATGTCTCTTATAGCACATGTGGTGTGGCTTGATTTAAGTATTCTTACCTTGCGATTTCCGTATTTTAACGGCTCGTTTCCGTATTATCGCCGTTTTTGCCGGTTTTCGACTGTTTTGACCTAGATAGGAGATTTAACCATCAAAATCATGATTTTTTCGCATCATTGGTTTTCCCATTGTTGATTATGCATGCTTGCAAAGTTTCATCAACTTTCAACTTGATTTGATCATTCAAATCCAAGAAATTGGATTTCCGGCACTGTTCTGATGAACTGTGCAATAGGCTCGACGGTCGATCGGTGGATCGACCGTCAATCGTTGATACGCTTCTTCGGAACCTGACGGTCTACCATCGGATCAATCGTCGCATCATCCGTCAGGCTCTGTCTGGTTTTTGGTCTTCCAGGGTCGATGCTCAGATCGACCACGGGATCTTCTCTTTTTCCATTTTGCCTCACGATCGACCGTCGCATCGACCGTCAGGCTCTGTCTCCATTTTGGCTTCCCAGGGTCGATGTACCGATCGACCGTCACCCATGTTTTTTTCCTCTTTTTGTTCTCACGGTCGACCGTCGGATTGACCGTGACATCGACCGTGGCCTCACGGTCGACCGTCGCATCGATCGTGAGCCCTTGAACACTGTTTTCTGGGTTTCTTTGAGTGGCTTTCATTTGTGATAGATACTTAAGCATGTTGGGAAGCATGCACGTTGTTTTCATGGAGTTGTCAAGGGATTTCTATTGAAATGGAGGATTGAATTGCGTGCTTATCCCCTTTGGCCGAATTGTGGTTTTAAGTGCATTTAAGACTTGGTTTGATAAGTAGTTAAATGCTTATTTTGGTTGCCTAGCCATTAGCTAGCTATGAGTGCTAACTAATGAGGAATTGTAGAACCTTAGCCTCTTGCCGGCGAGTGCCGAGGGCTATCGTATATTTGTTGAACCTATAACTGATGATGTGGCATATAGAGACATCTATGGTAGATGTTTGCATAGGTTCATGCATTGTATGCATTAGAGGCATATGAGGTTAGGCGGGCGATGGGTTGATCGCCGATCCTAGGCTCTCGGGTAGCTCGGATCTAGCCTTAGGACCGTGGCTGTGTAGTGAGGATTAGGGCGTGATTATATTTGAATCTCATGTTATCGAGGATGTGTTATAGTTGACTCTGATCAATATTTGGAGGTTTAGAGGTCGTGTTGTCTTCCCAAGGCCAAGTGCTAAGGATGATTGTTGGTGCCCCTGACGTGGTCCCCAGGCAGTGGCTTCCTGCTGAGTAAGGGTGATCCTACTGGTTCTGGTTCTCTGTTTCCTCCCAGCATGTTTGGTTGATGTATCCCAGCGTGGTCGGTTGAGAAGAGTAGGATCCCTTGGGGCAGTCGACAAGGGTTGTAGACCTCGTGGTATTCCTTAGGCTTGAGCGGGAAGTCAACACTGTTGTTGTTTTCCTCCCTTCTGTATGCCGTAGAGTAGAACCCTACTGAGCTTATCACTCACTCCTACCCAGGCTGCGTTTGTAGGTGCAGGCGCCAGTTCTTCTTCAGCAGAGCCAGCGGGATCTGCGTTTGGCGACGCGAGTACTTCCAGAGGCGCTTGAGGTTGCTGGAGGACGACGGTTGTACTTTTTGATAGTTTGTATATCTTAAACATCTTTCGAGGAATTTTGTATTATTGTATAAAATCTTTCCCTTAGAGGAGTTTGATAAAGAATTTTGTATCGGTACAACTTGGTATATATATATGAATTGGATTACTGTTTCACCTCTGGAATATAAATTGTTCAAATTTATCTGTCTTTTCCGCTTTGTATCGCGCTGCTTGGAGATGAATAGTGATAGGAACCCACACGCCCCGTCCTGGATGGGTTTTCTGAGTTGGGATGTGACAACTTGGTATCAGAGCAGGCTATAGATCCCAGGGATCAGATTAGGCTTGCGGTTAAGGTTTGAGCGCGGTTTGGGATAGTTCTAGGAGTAGAGCATCCCTGTGTGCTTGTTCGTGCTTATGTGTGTTATGCTTTTGCTTTATTGATTGCTGTTGTGTTTTGATTTCTTACAGGTGGACACTTGTCGTCTCTAGTAAACGTGCAGATGACAGGGAGCCAGGCTAGCTGTCCAGTCTTGCATCGTGGTAGTGCGCGCGACGAGCGCGCTGCCCGACGGGCCTTAGGGGCCAACACAGCCCTGCCCCGGGGACATGCACCGGAGCCAGAACCGATGATTGAGGTCGTGATGGAGGAGGATGCTTCTTTTGTCGCCGAGGAGGTCTCTCCTCCACTCGACCAGCGTGTTGTTGTGACAGCGGTGGTCGACTTCCAGAGGCTGAACCCGCCTAGGTTCAGCAGTGCTGGAGGCGACCCAGCGGTGGCGGACGACTGGCTGGAGGGAGACAGTCGCGTCCTTGACAATCTGTTCATCCAGGATGACCGGATTCGAGTCAGACTTGCCACGTTTCAGCTCGACGGGGACGCTTTGGACTGGTGACGCTTTGTTCAGGCCGCCAGGGACGGGAGTGACAGATCGTGGGCCATGTTTCGTTTGTCTTTTCTCAGCGCGTTCTTTCCCCGCAGTGCGCGCTCGGCCCTTGTCCGTGAGTACCAGACCCTTTCTCAGGGTACTCAGTCGGTAGTGCAATACGCGGCTAGGTTCACTAGACTTGCCAGATTTGCCGGAGCGGTGTCGACGGACCCTCTTGCCAGAGCTGAGCAGTTCCAGTGGGGGCTTAGGCCCGAGATCAGGCCGCTGATCGCGGCTCAATGCGCTAGCACGTACGCAGATGCGTTGGACTGTGCCTTAGCTGTCGAGGCTTAGTTGCAGGAGTCGGGTCCCAAGGCAGTCCAGCCGACATCGTCTGCGAGTGCCAGTGGCGGAGGACAGCCGCAGAGAGCAGCTCAAGGCAGAGGAGGTTCATGGAGGCCACGACAGAGGTACCCACGACGCCAGCAGCCATACCAGCGTCACCCACCCCTGTACCAGCAGCAGCCCAGGCAGGGAGGCCAGCCACTTCTCACGGCTGGGCCTCAGGGGCAGACGTCCGGGGGAGGAGGCCAAAGCCAGCAGCTAGCGCTTGGACCTCCCGTGTGCTACGAGTGCCAGCAGCCAGGGCACTTTCGCCGAGACTATCCGACTTTGAGGGCACAGTCCGTCCTTGGTGGAGCAGGCGGAGGTTGGCGTACACCAAGAGCCGAGAGAGGCAGAGGTCGCGGCGGAGGTCGAGCTGGTCCCAAAGGAGGGGTCTACGCACTTCCAGACCTCGAGTACCCAGACAGGGTTCAGCCTCCTTTCCAGTCCTACTAGTACCCGCCACCCCAGCAGACTTTAGCTCTTCCACGAGCTCCAGTTGACCCTCCTGTTCTCAGAGGTACCTTTCAGCTTTTCAGTTCATTTGTAGATGTTCTGATAGATTTTGGGGCGTCTCATTCCTTTGTAGCTAGCGAGTGTGTGGCATCGCTAGGGCTAGAGACTGTGTCACTTGAAGTCACACTACACCTAGACACACCGGTCGGCGGAGGGGCTCGTGTTGAGCAGATCTGCCGTTCTTGCGAGTTGGAGGTTGGGGGCTTCCGTGTCTTTCTAGACCTTCGGGTGCTAGACATGGTTGGGTTCGACGTGATTCTCGGTATGGATTAGCTGACTTCATACCAAGCCGTCATCGACTGTGGTCGTCGCAGGGTGACTGCTTGGACACCTGACGGCGCTCGTTTTGTTTTGCTGGGGGATTGCCAGTCGACCGATTCCCTCATGTGTGGTTGTTTTCCCGGGCGCGAGGGCCAGCTGTCAGCTTTACTGGCTTGCCTTTCCTTGTTCGCTGTAGAGGGCAGTCGAGAGAGCAGTTTACCGGCAGTGGTATGTGAATTCGCTGATGTCTTTCCAGACGAGCTACCATGCCTTCCTCCTTCCAGAGCAGTAGACTTCCAGATAGATCTTGTACCGGGTACCGGGCCGATCTCTCTGCCAGCTTTCAGGATGGCACCAGCAGAGTTGAGGGAGCTGAGGGTCCTGCTGGACGGGTTGATCGGCAGAGGTTTCATCCGTGCCAGCACGTCACCTTGGACAGCTCCTGTGTTGTTCGCAAAGAAGAAGGACGGTATGCTTCGTCTTTGCATTGATTACAGGAAGCTGAACAGGGTGATGCTGAAGAACAAGTATCCGATGCCGAGGATCGATGACTTGTTCGACCAGCTCCGAGGCTCTTCAGTCTTTTCGAAGATCGATCTCCGTACCGGCTATCACCAGTTGAGGATTCGAGATTGTGACATCCCGAATACGGCCTTCTATACGAGGTACGAGTTGTACGAGTTCACGGTGATGCCGTTCGACTTGACGAACGCACCAGCGGCGTTCATGGATCTGATGCAGAGGGTCTTCCGACCGTACTTAGATCAGTTCGTGGTGGTTTTCATCGATGACAACCTGGTCTACTCACATACCGAGGAGCATGAGCAGCATCTGAGGACAGTGTTGCAGTTGTTGAGGGGGCATAGGCTATATCCCAAAGCCTCCAAATGTGAGTTCTGGCTTCCTGAGGTTCAGTTTCTGGGGCACGTGGTGTCAGCGGCATGCATTTCAGTTGATCCGGCCAAGGTGGAGGCAGTGCTACAGTGGCAGAGACTGACGACAGTGTTCGAGGTTCGCAGCTTCTTCGGCTTGGCGGGATACTACAGGAGGTTCGTGCGGGACTTCTCCAGGGTTGCAGGGCCGCTGACCAGGTTGACACAAAAGACGGTCCCATTTATTTGGGACGAGGCTTGCGAGCAGGCGTTCATCCAGTTGAGAACCAGACTGATGAGTGCACCGATCCTGATAGTTCCAGAGCGAGGCGTCGGCTACAGTGTCTTTTGCGACACCAGTGGGGAGGGTCTAGGCTGTGTGCTGATGCAGGAGGGCCATGTGGTGGCCTACGATTCCAAGCAGCTGAAAACCCATGAGAGGAACTATCCAGTCGATGATCTCGAGCTTACAGCGGTTGTCTTCGCTCTGAAGACGTGGCGGCACTATCTCTACGGTGAGCGGTTCCTGGTGTACTCTGATCATAAGAGTTTGAGGCACGTGTTCACCCAGCGTGACCTCAACCTCAGGCAGCGGCGGTGGATAGAGCTATTAGAGGACTACGACTTTGAGTTGCATTACCACCCTGGTAAGGCAAACGTCATAGCAGACGCTCTCAGCAGGCAGAACAGAGACAGCAGAGTGACATTGGCAGCGATGTCATGTCACACCCCGACCCAGAAAACCCATCCAGGACGGGGCGTGAGGGTCCTATCACTATTCAACTTCAATCGGCGCGATACAAAGCGGAAAAGACGGATAATTTAAACAATTATATTCCAGAGGCGAAACAGATTCAATTCATATAACATCAAGTTGTACTATTCAGTATTTAATATAGAAGTCCTCCAATAGACAGATTTATACAAAGTCCCAAAAGTCCTCAAAAGTTTATATCATGTACATATATATATCAAAAGGTACAACAGGTAATCCTCCAGCAACCTCAAGCGCCTCTGGATGTACTCGCGCCGCCAAAGGCCGATCCTGCCGGCTCCACCGAAGAAGAACTGCCGCCTGCACCTGCAAATGCAGCCCGGGTAGGAGTGAGCGATAAGCTCAGTAGGGTTCTACTCTACGGCACACTGAAAGGAGGAAAACAACAACAGTGTTGTCTCCCAGCCTAAGTCTAAAGGATGCCACGGGTCCCATAACCCAGTTGATGTCCCAATGGCTTCTGTCATGAAACCTCTCTCCTGAACATGTTACCAGGAGGTCAAGGAACAGTAACATGCAGAATCACCCTTACCCAAGCTGGAATACCAAGCCTTGGGGAACCACGTCGGGAACACATCAACATCCATCCTTAGCACTTGACTTTGGAAGACAACACGACCTCTAAACCTCAAACACTGATTCAAGTCAACTATTGTAAACCTCAATCACAAGAGATTCAAATGATACAAGATCACACCCTATTCCTGACTACCCATCCACGGCCCTAAGGCTAGATCCGAGCTACCCGAGAGCCTCGAATCGGAGACCCAAACCATCGCCCGCCTAACCTCAAATGCCTCTAATGCACACAATGCATGAGCCTAGGCAAACATCTATCCTAGATGTCTCTACATGTCACATCAGCAGTTATAAGTTTCACATATATACTGTGAGGACCTGCCCCTCCATCCCTGTGGCTTGTTGTTTACCCCAAGGGCAATTTGGAAAATTGCGCCTTGGCGGTCGTTTCACACTGGGTGTGCACACACATACCTTGTTTGGTGCTTGTGTTTGTTAGAAATGTTAGGTGGGACCTAGTTTGGAAGTTATGGGCTTGGGCCCATTTTCCAGCCCAAGTTGGCATTTCTGGGCAGTGAGGATCGATCCTTTGGTCGAGGAGGATCGATCCTACCTGTGCCTGGAAGTCGTTGGCGGTGGCTTTCGAAGGACGGCCACGGCGATGGCCGTCGCTTCCCCTGTCAGGGGAGGGGAGACTTTTGCTCCCCTCCTTCGCCTTTCCCCCGGCTTCGCCGGCTTTCCCCCGGCCTTACCCCCTTCCCCTCCTCCTTCCTTTCTTCTCCTTCTTCCCTCTTCTTCTCCCGGCTCTGCTTCTTCCCCTGTTCCGGCTGAGAGCTTCCGCTCGCCGTTCTTCATCCTCCGGCCACCTTTCCTGGAGCTTGAAGGCTCGTTGGGTTCGTGGCGAGGCGAGGAAGGTCCTGGGCTAGACCTTGGGGATCGAAGCTGCGTTGAAGAGGTAGGGTTCTCACTCCAAACTCCGGCTATATCCTTTAAGGGTTTTGAAATCCGGTTTTGTTTTGCTTGGATCTCCTTGTGGAGTTGAGGTTTTCTGGTTTTGAAGCCATGAGTGGCTTCGGGGTTCTTGGATCTACCGGCCCACCAAGTTTGGTGAGGTTTGGTTGTGCCTTCCGGCGGTTTTCCCGGCCGGGAGTACACCGGAACCCATCAGGATCGATCCTCTTGGGAGGAAGGATCGGTCCTCTTGTGTTGGCTTGCTGTGCCCAACAAATGATCGATCTTCTTATGGGAGGGGATCGGTCATGGGGCCTGGGTTAGCATGGATACCCTTCGTCCCGAGAAAGATCGATCCTCCTGGGAGGAAAGATCGATCTTCCTTGGTGCGACTGGAAGGGAGCCCTCTGTCTTGAGAAAGATCGATCATCCCTGGGAGGAAGGATCGATCCTTTTTATCTCGACAGTGAGGGAAGCTCACTGTTACTCAAGTGATTGATCCTTCTTTGGGAAAGGATCGATCCTTCAGTAGCAGAGACGGTTTTCATGGGTTTTGCCCACGGGGCTTCGCATGTAAGTGGTTGTTTTGACGGTTTTGCCCCTGGGGCTTATCATGTTGTCCTTCATGCTTAAAGTTTACTGCTTTGTGGTTAACCGAGAGAGTAATGAACCCTCGGGAATGCTTAGTATAACTGGGCCATAGGTTATGCCCTTTTATCGCTTTATGGTGAACCGAAGGAAGTCATGATCCTCGGGAGTGCTTAGAATAAATGGGCCGAAGGTGTGCCTTTGCTGTGTTACATGTTACCGCTTTATTTCATATCCTGCCCTGCTTCCTGTGCATTAGACATGCTAGGTTTGGCTGGGTGGGTTTGACCCGTGGGCTTTGGTGATCTAAGACTAAGCGTGGGATGTCGTTACCCCGGTAAGGGTGTCCTACAATTAGCGTCCGGCCCACCCTGTGTCAAGGACCGTCGGAGGTAGCCCAGTCCTCGAACAGTGGCCATCGAAGGGACGTCCGTTGGACAGGAACCTTGGGGAGGGAAGGATCGATGGGATCGATGGACTCCCTGGCTAGGCTTAGTCTTGGGTCAGGAGTTAGGGGTCCTGTTGGCTGTGGCTTGGAGTATTGAGAGGTGGTAGTCTTAACCTCGGTCGTTCCGCCAAGTGTGGAGATCTCGCTTGGAGAAGGGTGTCCTACCAGTAGCGTCGTGTCCACCCTGTGTCAGGGATTGTCGGAGTTGCCCACCCCTGAGCAGTGGTTGTCGGAGGGGCGTACTTGGGACAGGAATCCTTCGGGTTATTGACGGGATTTATGGGATCCGTGGCAAGCCTCAGTACTTGGCCTCAGGGTTGGTTCGTTGGGTTTGCCTTCTTAGCGAGAGTGGTAGAGTAGGACCCTGCTGAGCTGTTGCTCATTCCTACCTGGACTGTGTGTTTGCAGGTGCGGGTCTCCGTTCTCCTCCGGTGCTTCCCCGTCGGCAGTCTCGTGGCAGCGTGTCGGATCCTGACCATGTCTGAGGGTCAGGATGGGTTCGTTTGTGCGTTTGCGGAGACCCCGGTGGGTGGTGTAGCTTCTTTTTGGGGACTGTTGATCCCTTGTAGCTTGTTGTACTAAACTCTGTTTAACTCTCTTATTACTGTTTGTAATAAGTGTTAATAGATGTTGTTTAGTTCTTCGCTTCCGCCTTGTGCCTGTGGCCAGCTGTTTCCGTCAGCTGGGCTTTAGTCTCAACTGTTTCCGCCAGTTGAGGCTAGTAGATGTAAGTATTTCCCCTCGTGTCCCGGCCCAGTATGGGTCCTGCGGGTCGGGGCGCGACATATACAATAGCCCTCGGCACTCGCCAGCAAGAGGCTAAGGTTCCACAATTCCTCATTAGTTAGCACTCATAGCTAGCTAATGGTTAGACAAACAAATAAGCATTTAACTACAATCAACAATGTATTAAATGCAAATGAAACCATAGGTTTGCCCAAAACGAGAATTACCCAAATCGATCATCAAACCCGATGGAAATCCTTTGAAAACTCCATGAAATCCACCTACATACTTCCCATCATATTTAGATACTAATCACAAATCAAATCCATCCAAGAAGAGCCAGAAAATCAAGTCCAAAGGGTCACGGACGATGTCACGGTCGATCCGGGGGATCGACCGTGAGACCCAAGCGAAGAAAACCAAGGGCGACGGTCGATCCACCCATCGACCCTGAGAAGCCCAAAACCAAACAGCGCCTGACGGTCGATGCGACGGTCGATCCGACGGTCGACCGTCAGGTAAATGGCGAAAAGGGGAAGATCCCACGGTCGATCCATGTATCGACCGTGGGAGGCTAAAATCCCGACAGAGCCCGACAGTCGATGCGACGGTCGATCCGACGGTCGACCGTCATGCCCAGAAAACATAAATCAACACTTGACGGTCGATGCACCGATCGACCGTCGAGCCTTTGGCACGGTTCATCAGAACAGTGCCGGAAATCCATTTTCTTGGATTTCAAGGATCAAATCAAGTTGGAAAATAATGAGATTTTGCAAGCAAGTGTATTTAACAATGGGGAAGCTAATGGGATGAAGAAATCCAGTTTTTGACGGTTAAATCTCCTATCTAGGTCAAAATGGATAAAAACCGACAAAACGGCGATAATACAGAAACCAACCGTTAGAATACGGAAAATGTGAGATAGAAATACTTCAAATCCTCCACACTACATGCACAAGGAGTTACATAGCATTCCAACACGTATACATACAGCGAAAGTGCATAAAACCTATCCTAGGAGAACCCGATCCAAAGATCGAGGTAGAAACACCTACGTGAAGAGATAGGGCAGCTCCTCCACGCATCCCCCACGTCCGATCGCCAAGATCCGCTCCGCGAAGATCAACCCTCCAAGCCCTAGCTCAGCCGAAGGAGAGAGGGAGAAGAAAGAACGGCAGGGGAGAAGGAAGAAAAGAAAGAGAGAGAGAGAAAGGAAAGGGGTTTAAATAGAAAGCTGGAAACGATCACAGCCGTCCGATTCGATCTCTCCCGATCGAGCTCTGATCTTCCGATCGAAAGCGTCCTAAAGGTTCTAATCAAACACATACATCAATCAAAGGCCATGTGTGCAACGCGGGTGTGAAACTGACCACCATGGAGCATATTTACCAAAATGCCACTGGGGTCAAAAGCATCGATGCGATCAACCGATCGCATCCCAAGCCCAACCGGGCCAAACCACAAACCCAGACCCTCGACCTAACGCGGTCGGACCAGGTTGGAGGTACGGGTCCTCACATGTCAGCTCGGCAGTGGCAGATGCTAGAGACAGTTAGTCAGTTCGGGCTTGACTTCGAGGATCAGGTGGCAGGCGGTTTAATGTATGCTGTTCGCAGCATCCCAGTTCTTTTGCCCAGAGTGATCGAGGCACAGGTTGGGGACCCAGAGCTCGTGGAGACCAGTGCTGCGGTCGGCACCGAGCACGCGGTTGAGGGCTGGACAGTGTCGGCAGACAGCGGTCTACTCTTCAGAGGCAGAGTTGCAGTTCCAGCGGACCCCGCACTACGAGAGGAGATCCTTCACGAGTTCCACCACTCCTGTTTCGCCGTTCATCCCGGGAGCACCAAGATGTACCCCGATCTACGCCGACAGTTCTGGTGGTGCGAGATGAAGATGTCAGTAGCTGAGTTCGTTTCCAGATGCCTCACCTGTTAGAAGGTGAAGGCAGAGCACAGACGGACCCCAGGTTTGCTGCAGCCACTTCCAGTGCCAGAGTGGAAGTGGGAACACATAGTGATGGACTTCGTCACCGGGCTACCCAGGACACCGAGGGGGGATGATGCGATTTGGGTCATCGTCGATCGACTGACCAAATCGGCTCATTTCCTCCCCATGAGGATGACAGATCCAGTTGCCAGACTGAGCCAGAGGTACATCGACGAGGTAGTACGACTGCACGGCATCCCAGTGTCGATAGTGTCAGACAGAGATCCCAGATTCACCGGCAGGTTCTGGAACAGCTTCCAGGACTCCTTGGAGACGGCACTGACTTTCAGCATAGCTTTCCACCCTCAAACATACGGGCAGTCGGAGCGGACTATCCATATCTTGGAGGACATGCTCAGAGCATGTGTGCTAGACACTGAAGGTATATGGGAGCAGCACGTGACTCTGGTGGAGTTTGCCTACAACAACAGCTTCCAGGCCAGTTTGGGTTTTGCACCCTTTGAGGCGTTGTACGGCAGACCGTGTCGCTCACCTGTGTGTTGGACGGAGGTTGGGGAGGCGTCCCTTACCGGTCCGGACATCATCAGACAGTCATCAGAGAGGTTGTCTCAGATCAGGCAGAGGCTTCTGACGGCGCAGAGTCGGCAGAAAAGCTACGCAGACCGCAGGCGACGTCCCCTGGAGTTCGCAGTTGGCGACAAAGTGCTACTGAAGGTGTCCCCACGCGGAGGGTCGATCGGGTTTGGTAGCAGGGGCAAGCTAGAGCCGAGGTTCACGGGCCCATTTGAGATCGTCAGTCGCGTGGGAGCAGTCGCCTACCAGTTTGCTCTACACCCGCACATGTCAGCAGTTCACCCCACCTTCCATGTATCGATACTGAGGAAGTACATTCCAGATCCATCTCAAGTAATCAGCCACGACGATATTGAGGTGGAGGAGGACGCCACCTACATCGAGCAGCCAGTGCAGATCTTGGACAGACGGGATCAGCTGCGGAGAGGCAGATCATTACCGTTGGTCATGGTCAAATGGAGGCATGGCAGTGCAGAGAGTCTGACATGGGAGCGAGAGGATCGCATGCGTCGGGAGTTTCCCCGACTGTTCACCTCAGCATGTAGTTTCTTGTTGTGGGTGTTGGCGCCCCTAGTTATAGCTTTGCTTGTGCAGGTAGGTCTAGTTGATTCTTTTCCCCGGCTTCATCCTTATTGAATTTCGGGACGAAATTCTTTTTAAGGTTGTTAGGTTGTGAGGGCCCATCCCTCAGACCTGGCTTGACCGCGTGGGTCGAGAGTCGTTTTCTTGTTTGGTTTGTTTCCGCGTCGGGTACGATTGAGCGATCGTATGGCAATTTCGACCCCATGGGTATTTTGGTAAATATGCTCCCTGGTGGTCGGTTTCACACCCGCGTTACACCCACGGCCTTGGATTGATGTATGTGTTTGATTAGAATCTTAAGGGCGCGTTCGATCGGAAGATCGGAGCTCGATCGGGAAAGATCGAATCGGACGGCCGAGATCGGTCCGGATCTCTATATAAGGCATGTCCCTTTCTCTCTCTCTGTTTCTCTTCTCCTATCATTTTCTCTCTCTCTCTCCTACGGCTATGCTAGGGCTTCGGAGTGCGGCTTTCGAGGCGTGGATCTTGGCGGTTTGACTAGTTGCACGCGTGGAGGAGCTGCCCTTCTTGCTCAAGTAGGTGTTTCTACCTCGATCTTATGATCGGGTTCTCCTAGGATATGTTTCTTGTATTTTGCTGTAGGAATACATGTTAGAATGTTATATAGCTTATAGCACATGTGGTGTGGCTTGATTTAAGTATTCCTACCTTGCGATTTCCGTATTTTAACGGCTCGTTTCCGTATTATCGCCATTTTGCCGGTTTTGGACTATTTTGACCTAGATAGGAGATTTAAGCATCAAAATCATGATTTCTTTGCATCATTGGTTTCCCCATCGTTGATTATGCATGCTTGCAAAGTTTCATCAACTTCCAACTTGATTTGGTCATTCAAATCCAAGAAATTGGATTTCCGGCACTGTTCTGATGAACTGTGCAATAGGCTCGACGGTCGATCGGTGGATCGACCGTCAAGCGTTGATACGCTTCTTCGGAACCTGAATGTCGACCATCGGATCGATCATCGCATCATCCGTCAGGCTCTGTCTGGTTTTTGGTCTCCCATGGTCGATGCTCGGATCGACCGCGGGATCTTCTCTTTTTCCATTTTGCCTCACGGTCGACCCTAGGATCGACCGTCGCATCGACCGTCAGGCTCTGTCTCCATTTTGGCTTCCCAGGGTCGATGTACCGATCGATCGTCGCCCATGTGTTTTTCCTCTTTTTGGTCTCACAGTCGACCGTCACATCGACCGTGAGCCCTTAAACACTGTTTTCTGGGTTTCTTTGAGTGACTTTCATTTGTGATAGATACTTAAGCATGTTGGGAAGCATGCACGTTGTTTTCATGGAGTTTTCAAGGGATTTCTATTGAAATGGAGGATTGAATTGCGTGCTTATCCCCTTTGGGCGAATTGTGGTTTTAAGTGCATTTAAGACTTGGTTTGATAAGTAGTTAAATGCTTATTTTGGTTGCCTAGCCATTAGCTAGCTATGAGTGCTAGCTAATGAGGAATTGTGGAACCTTAGCCTCTTGCCGGTGAGTGCCGAGGGCTATTGTATATCTGTTGAACCTGTAACTGATGTTGTGGCATATAGAGACATCTAGGGTAGATGTTTGCATAGGTTCATGCATTGTATGCATTAGAGGCATATGAGGTTAGGCGGACGATGGGTTGATCGCCGATCCGAGGCTCTCGGGTAGCTCGGATCTAGCCTTAGGACCATGGCTGGGTAGTGAGGATTAGGGCGTGATTATATTTGAATCTCATGTTATCGAGGATGTGTTATAGTTGACTCTGATCAATGCTTGATGGTTTAGAGATCGTGTTGTCTTCCCAAGGCCAAGTGCTAAGGATGGTTGTGAGGACCTGTCCCTCTACCCCTGTGGCTCGCTGTAGACCGCAAGGGCAATTTGGTAAATTACACCTTGTTGGATTGTTTCACACCCGCGTGTGCACACACTGGCCTTGTATGTGTTCGTGTTTGTTTAGAATGGCTAGGTGAACCCGAGATCGGAAGATCTGAGTTTGGGCTTGTGTTTTAGCCCAAGTTTGCCTTTCTGAGTAAAGGAGATCGATCTGGATGGCTAGGGAGATCGATCTGGATTGTAAAGAAGATTGATTTGGATTTCAAGGAGATCGATCTCGATTGCAAAGGAGATCGATCTCACATGCCTTGGAGATCGATCTCACCTTTCCTTCTCTTTCGCGAGGACGGCCGTCGGCCGTCGCTCTCCCCTGTCAGAGAGGGAAGACTTCCCCTCCCTTTCCCCCAGCTTTTCCCCGTTTTCCCGGCTTTCCCCTCCTTTTCTTCCCCTCTTCTTCCTCTTTCTCTTCGCTTCTTCTTCCTTCTTTCTCTTCTCTCCCGCGGTGCTCTGTTTCTTCCCTTCTCCGCCGGCGAGCTTCATCTCCTCCGTTCTCCCTCCTTCGGCCATCTTTTTCGGCGTTCTAAGGCTCGTTGGATTCATGACAACGAGAGGAAGATCCTTGAAGAGGTTTGGAGGCTTGTTGGTGATCAAATCGCGGGAAATCAGCCGAGGAAAGCGCAGCTAGGTAGGGTTATACCTACTGTGTTCATTTCAGATTTTCTTGAGATCTAGCCGTTGGATCTTGTTGATCCTTACTTTTTTGGATTCCTTATGCCTTGTAGAATAACGGATTTAAGTTTCATGTTAATCAGTTGAGATTTTAGTAGGTTTTATGCAAGATTAGTCTCGGATTTCTGGTTTTCTGCTGTTCTTGAGAAACAGCCGGCTTGTGGCGAGTTTTCCGGCCGGAGAGTAAATGATCTTGGCTTTTTATAAACATAAAAGTTGTAGCTCTACTCGTTATCTTTCCATTCCATCTTGTTTCATATTTTTCAGATTTATGTACGATTTCTTATGAATTGTTTTCTGAAGGGCTGCGTTGCAGCAATTAATGGGTAAATTAGTTTGATTAACGATTTTGATTAGCGTTTTCCCGGTAATCCAATCGTTGGATGTTTATGATTTTTGGATATGATGATCCTGGTTTAGACACCTACTGGTGGTTAAGTTGGATCTTGAATCCGACGTTATTTGGACGTCGGATCGACGGGATCAATTAGCACCTAAGTAGTGGTTTTGGGTGTTTGAATATAATATTATATTTCAGAATATAATATTATATTGTTACTTTTCATCATCGGTTTTCGGGGTTGCTTCCCGTTGCAGGAGTCCGCGGTTGACGGTCACGGTACCGTCGTAATACCGGGACCCGCTGCGGATCGGCTGGCAGCGGCTGGTGGTACCGCTACAGCGATCCAGTAGACTTATATGATGCTTGACATACTGTTGCATACCTTTCTTATTATCTGTGTATGTCATATCATGCATTGTTGTTGTGTGCATTAGTTGCATTGGTTAGGGCGTGGGTGATCTTTGGGTCGCCGTCCCGAGGCTGGAAGCTCGGACTTAACCCTAGGACCGGGGTTGGGTTGTTTGGACCCGGTTTGAATTATGGTGTCCAGTCGATTCGATGATAGGCTTAGATGACTGGCGCACTTGTTCTTGATGATTGTAGAGGTCGTGTCGGCCTCGAGTTGGATCTGAGGTGTAGCCGGTGTCCGGTTCTTCTTAAAACTCTTGAGTAGAGGATTTGCCTACTCAGTGGTGTCTCTTCCCACCAAACAGTGTTCAGTGTCCTGTTGAGAGTTAGCAGTGTCGTTTCCTGCTACTGAGTGTGACCTGACATGTGACCAGCCGGGCTGGAAGACCATGATCGTGGACCTCAGGGACACGCGGTGGGGTTATGGAACCCCTGTATACACCAAGATTCCACTTGAGGGCGACACTGTTGCGTTTCCCTCTTCCTTCTGTGTGTCGTAGTGTAGATCCCTACTGAGCTTAGTGCTCACTCCTACCCGGGCTGCGTTTTGCAGGTGCAGGCGTCAGTTCTTCCTCTGTGGCCCCTACCGGGCAGTTGGACGGCGGTGCGGCGGCGCCTGGTGGCTTTTGAGAGGTGGCGATATTTACTGCTTTTACCCTTATGTTAGTTAGTCTCCTACGGGAGTAATGTTGTACTTTGAATCTTCCCCTCTCCGAGGTTTTGTATATATTAACACTTGAGTTTTTAATCTGAGGTTCGAGGTTTTGCTAATTAATATTGTTTTAATTGAGGGTGCTTTGGTGAATTGCTAGGGAGACCAATAGGTTAGAGGGAACCCTCGTCGTTCTTTTTCCGCGTTGGTTAGGTTCCGGTTCGGGTCACCCGGGCCGGTTGGGCTTTCGCGGGTCGGGGCGCGACAGCTTGGTATCAGAGCATAGGTTGTAGATCCCAGGGTTTAGGATCAGGATTCGGTTAAGTTGAGCGTGGAATGGGTTAGTTCTATGTCTAGAACATCCTTGCATGCTCATTTTGATGTGTTGTGTTTTTCCGCTTTATGTTGTGCTGCTTTGTCTTGGGTTTCTGGCGAGTGAAAACTCGTTGTCGTTGGTGATTGCACAGATGTCGGGAGCTCGAGTCCGACCTACGGTTGTTGGTCGAGGTGGGGCACGACCTGGTCGGCCCGCCCGACCAGACGGGGTAGCACCTGTCAGGACGGTCAGAGCTCGACGGACTAGACCATCACCAGCGACGGTTGCAGTCGCACGGGAGGAGGCTCCTCTCGCCGAGGAGGGGGTCCTCGCTCCGGTCGACGGGCGGGCCGCGGCAGCGGTCATGATGGACTTCCAGCGGCTGAACCCGCCTAGGTTCAGCGGTGAGACTGGAGATCCGACCACGGCAGACGGCTGGCTCCGAGGAGTCACGCGCGTTCTCGACGCTCTCTTCGTCGGGGATGACCGGATCCGGGTCACCCTCGCGGCGTTCCAGCTTGATGGTGACGCCCTTGACTGGTGGTGCACTGCCCATCACACCAGTGACGGAGAGGAGCCGACGTGGGAGGAGTTCAGGGCGTTGTTCTTGGACGTGCACTTCCCGGAGAGTACGCGTGACGCCCTGTCTCGCGAGTACCAGTCCCTCTTGCAGGGTACTCGCACTGTTGTACTTTTTGATAGTTTGTATATCTTAAACATCTTTCGAGGAATTTTGGATTATTGTATAAAATCTTTCCCTTGGAGGAGTTTGATAAAGAATTTTGTATCGGTACAACTTGATGTATATATATGAATTGGATTACTGTTTCACCTCTGGAATATAAATTGTTTAAATTTATCTGTCTTTTTCGCTTTGTATCGCGCTTCTTGGAGATGAATAGTGATAGGAACCCTCACGCCCCGTCCTGGATGGGTTTTCTGGGTCGGGGTGTAACACGCACCCCCCGTCGGCGGTCCCCCAGCCCCCGTCGTCGTCGATCCAGCTCGCCGTCGACCCAATCGCCATCTCGCCAACGTCGATCCAGCTCCCCGGCAATGGCTCCAATTTTTGATGTCACTCAAATGTGTCACGCACAGTGGTGTCGCGGTGCAGTACAGCATAAGAGAGGTCGAACCCACAGAGAGACAAGCAGAAAATATCCAAAACGCAAATAAAAATGAATTGAAGACAAACGAGAACTTAAGAATTAACTAAAATAGATCAAAGGCTTTAATGATAATTCAAGATTAACTAGAGATATCAATATGTTAAGATGGCTAGGCAGCAAGAATCCCTTCACTCGGAATTAGGTTCTTCTTCTACCAACGGTTCATATAATACTCGGTTAAGGGATTCACATCCCAATCACCTTATCCGGAAGATATAGAATTATGAATCTGATAAAATATAAATATCTCTTTCTAAGTTTGGTTCTTCTCGTTGTAACCCTAACTCCGTCCTACCATATCCTAAAAATACACGATACCGGTTGTCACTACATGCAACGCATATCAAAGATTTCTCGGAATAGAGCCCCAACCTTGTCTTACCATATCCCTAAGAATACGCAATACCACCTGTCACTACGGGTAATGCATAGCAAAGATTTCGCGAGACTCGGTAGGAGAATCAAAAGAGATAACTATGGGATCACAATATCATAAAAGAAGCATGACTGGATTTATAATAATGTTTAACCACAAAGCAATCTGTAAAGATCCAATACATAAATAGAGTTTAAACAATAAAGATGAAAATCTATGAACCATGATGAAGAAGAAACCCTAATCCTCGCTAGATCATCCGTCCGCCATGCCCGCGGCTTACCCGACCATGGATGGAGATTTCTTCATCTTCTTTTTTGCTTTTCTCCCCTCCAAAGCTCTGTAGAAAACCCCCTTGGGACCAGCCTAATTTTGGATTAAAATAACCATATATATAAGGGAACTCTCAAAATTAGGGTTTTAGTTGAGTTGGACTTATGGTGCAACTCGGATTTCCTGAATTAATCCTAGCGGCCCTATTCCGGTCACAGTTGGGTCCAATCCAGCAGGAATTTGGAAACTTGGTCAACACAAAAGTTGTAGATTAGGAAGTTTTCTGTCAGATCCCGAAAATTTCATAATATTCTGAGGTATATGGAATATTTGACGAACATTCTTCTCAGCTTCGACAGAACAGTTTTCCAGCTTGTCAAACTTCATCTATTCTTCCAATCTGCTATCATACCATCCAGAATCTCACCAAATGTCCAACATAAAAGTTGTAGATCTCTGAACTTTCTATCACGTATTCAAATTTCAGAATAGTTTTACTTCCAGAGAATATGTTACGAATATTTTCCTACCAGTCAACGAAACTTTATTTCTCCTCATTTGGTGTAACCTGGGTCGCCCGAGTACAATCGATCCTTTGCAAGGCGATCTGTCAGGTCTGTCATCTGAAAAGTATGCGTTCTGTCAGGTCTGTCTGTATAAAAGGATCGATCCTTTTAGGGAACATGATCGATCCGTCTTTCCTGAGTATTTACTGTTTTGTCATCCAGACTGCGCCATTGGTACTAAAATTGTCGTAACTTTCTTTAGGAAACTCGGAATTACGAACCGTAAAATTCCCCAGAAACTAGACTTCAAGATCTTTCGAACCATATATGAAACTTCATCTGCTTCGTTCCGAGAAGGTACAGTTTTGGAATTAAAGACCCATCTTTGCTTCAATTTCCTGCATAATACAAATAACTTTGTGAAGCAACATATACGGACGAAATCATCTATATTAATCATGAAAACTAAGCAAATAAGTTGCTCTTAGTCATGTTCAGAGTGCATTTTCATGCACTCATCACACCCCCCAACCAGCTTATTGCTAGTCTCTAGCAATTCAAAGTGCATAAAATATAATTAAGCACACTAACAGTTCAAGGATGTAGACATGCATGATAAAAATTCTGCTTTATCAAGTCAATAGTTGTATGTATAGTACAGAGCATGAAAACTTCTTATACTCATACACATACTACCAACACATGAAATCAACTTCTACACATCAAACATGCTAATCACCATCCAGAAGAACACATGTGACGTAACAAATAAATGTTACGTACATAAGCAACTTCTATCCACCATTAGTCCAAACATACTACTGTCTTCATGACCAATCATCCAACCATCGTACTTTAAGTACAGCATGCTCTTTCTGTTTCCCTTTTTTTCTTCAACTATCAGACACTTTGTCTTTTTATGAGAGCACTCTCCGCTTCTTGAGGTGCAGAGACCCGGTTACTTAGCAAAACACTTAATAGTTTTTTTTTATAGGTATAAGTGGTTCTACATTTTAACGCGAGCTCCCCGCTTCCTGAGGCAAGAACACCCGGTTACTCAGTAGATCACCTAATAGTTGTTTAGGCATAGCTTGATCAAGCTCCATAACTTTTTCTTTTTTTTTTTGTTTTTTCTCTGCATGCAATACTCAACACTAGCCAATGCTGAAATCATGGACTAGATTGACAATAACATGCTCATTCCTCTAGTGAGTATAATTATCACTGCACATAAAATGTTCGTGTGTGAATCACATGATGTTCCACCTTCAGGTTATCAAGCATGCAATCAATGTATAGGCCAATCCATATGAAAGCAATATATATAATAAGCATAAAATTTCAGCTCATGTACAACTTCTAGTAACATACTCAATTCAACACTATTAAACCCACAAAGTAGCATGCATAAGGTCATGCATGTCTACACCCCCCAACTTGAAATTCACATTGTCCTCAATGTGTGCTAAGTATGATAATAGAATAAAACAGGGTGCAGGTTTAAATTTGAAATAGAATAGATAAGAATTATAAATCGATATAGGAGCGAGGCCACCTGATAGAATAAGCGAATATCTTCTCAAGGCTCCTCATGGTGGCCGAAATCTCCATCCCAATGATGGCTGGCCAAAATCACCAACGAAAAGCAGGGACTGCTCGAGCACCTAAAAACAAAAGCAAAACAATCGAAAACAAAAACAAACATGCAAGCACACAACATAAAAATAACTCAAGCATTCTCAAGTATACAAGAAAGCAAATCGAGGAAACTAAACTACTATATACAAGACAGGGATTTTTAATCGCGCCCTTGGCAGTCATACCCTAGCACGATGATATGCAAAATAAGAAAGTATCATGACCTGAAGGGTTAACCTTAGTAGTATCACCAAGGGTAATTCATCATGTGAATCCAAGTGCCATATGACAAGTAGGAGAGCTAACTTTTGCATTATAACTCTAATAAACAAGATAGTTGGATCTCTCAAATAGAAATATGTGTCATCATTGTGCTCAAGTGTCAGTGACTCATTCAATGACCTATCAATAATGTCATCATGATCGTGGTCAAGGATGGTAAGATCACAAAATCTGAAATAAATCCATCGAAGTCTAAAAGTATCTATCAAGGTCATGTTGTTCCTAACTATCCAAGGAGATGAAATAAACACAGGAAATATACCTCGTTGCTTAGAAGCAATAACTTGAAGTTCAGCCGATGGAGGTTCAACGAATACATGGTCGTGGTGGTCTTGGTAGTCGGCCGAATCTTCCTTGCTGCTGACCGGCGCGTACTGGAGTACTTCGTCTTCTTTCAAATGATGTGTCCATCCGAGTTCGTGCACGCTAAAAGATGTGATTACCTCGCATAGTTGGCGTGTCTTCTCCTCGTCCTTCATAAGTAACTGCAGAATGAAAGAGTCAAAATTAGACTTGGTTTTAGCCTCCTTAAGTAAGTCCAAAATCTCTGCCACTGAAAGTTAGAGAGAAACATGTGCATCGCCAGCATCAGAGGCATGAACATGTGCATTACTAACATTGGAATCATGAGCATATGCATAGTGAATGTTAGTATCATGAACATGCGTATGAGCGCTAAAATCATGTGCATATGCATCACACACATTAGAATCAATAGCTTGTGCATCAATAGGACTATAATTTTGAACATGCACACTAGCACTACAGTCATGAGCATATGCATCATCAACATGAACATCTTGAGCATGTGCACCATAAGCATTAAAATCATGGATGTAAGCATCACAAGCACTAAAGTCATCGACACATGCATCATACATGTTAGGCTCATCAACATGCACATCATGGAAAGTAGCAACATAAGTATCATGCACATAATCATCATAAGCACTAGGATAAGAGTAGAAAAACTCATTGCGTTGCAGATAGTTGTTGGACGTTAAGGCGACATTGGGATGCTTGTAGAATTTGGTATCGATATGATCATGAGAACCATCCTAACGCCCCGGAACTGTCTGTGTATGAGTCCTCTCAACAAGCTCATCCAAATGCTTCATAGCTTCATCAGGATCAATATGCAAAAACTCACCCTTGCATCTTGTTGCAAGAATTTGACGTTCATACTCAGTTAATCCATAATAAAAATAGCTAACTAAACGCCAACAAGCATAACCATGGTGAGGGCATGAAACTATTAAACTTTTAAATCACTGTCATGCATCACATAATGTCTCATCATCCTTTTGTGAAAAGGATGAAATCTTTCTTTTCAATGTGTTAATCATATAATTAGGAAAATAGTCATTGACAAAAACATGACTCATTATATTCTCCTCCCTCAATTTGTATATACTTTTCTTACGAACTGTTGTTTGAGACATTCCATCTCTCAACTTCATAGAATATGACTGATGAGTGCATGAAAGTGCACTCTAAACATGACTAATAGCAGCTTATTTGCTTAGTTTTCATGATTAATATAGGTGATTTTGTCCGTATATGTTGCTTCACAAAGTTATTTGTATTATGCAGGAAATTGAACCAAAGATGGGTCTTTAACGTCAAAACTGTACCTTCTCGAAAGAAACCAGATGATATGTCATATATGGTTGGAAAGCTCTGGAAGTCTAGTTTCCGGAAGTTTTTACGGTTCGTGATTTGGAGTTTCCTAGAGGAAGATATGCTATTCTGAGTACGAGATGTGCAGACAAAGCAATTATGGAAGGAGAAGATTGATTTGACGCGCTGGTAGGAAAATATTCGTAATATATTCTCTGGAAGTCCAAATATTATAAAATTTGAATACGTGATAGAAGGTTCAGAGATCTACAACTTTTATGTTGGATAATTTGTGAGATTCTGGACGGTGTGATAGCAGATTGGAAGGATACATGAAGTTACACAGGCTGAAAAACTGTTCTGTCGAAGCTGAGGAGAATATTCGTTAAATATTCTATATAACTCAGAATATTACGAAATTTTGGGATCTGGTTGAAGACTTCCAAATATACAACTTTCTTGTTGAGCAAGTTTCCAAATTCCGGCTGGATTGGACTCAGTTGTGACCGGAATAGGGCTGCCTTCAGGAAATCCGAGTCCAACTCAACTAAAACCCTAATTTCGGGGTTCCCCTATATATATGCTTATTTAATCCGAAATTGAGGAGGTCCTAAGGGAGTTTTCTAGAGAGCTTTGGAGGGGAGAAAAGAAAAGGAAGAAGATGAAGAAATCTCCATCCATGGCCGAGTAATCAAGGGGCATGGCGGACGGATGATCTAGCGAGGATTAGGGCTTCTACTCCAACAATGGTTCATAGTTTTTAATCTTTATTGTTAAACTCTTCTTATGTATTGGATCTTCACAGATTGCTTTGTGGTTAAACATTATTATAAATCCAGTCATGCTTCTTTTATGATATTGTGATCTCATAGTTATCTCCTTTGATTCTCCTACCGAGTCTCGTGAGACCTTTGCTATGCATTGCCCGTAGTGACAGCTGGTATTGTGTATTCTTAGGGATCTGGTTAGATAAGGTTGGGGCTCTATACCGTGAGATCTTTGCTATGCATTGCCGATTGTGAGAGTTGGTATTGTGTATTCTTAGAGATCCGGTTAGAGTTAGGGCTTTGTCCCGATGAACTTTTGCTGCGCGTTGCCTGTAGTGACAGTCGGTATCGTGTATTCTTAGGTTTGGTTGGATGAAGTTAGAACTATAAAAAGGAAGAACCAATCATAGGAAGAGATATTTATATTTTATCAGATTCATAATTCTATATCTTCCGGTTAAGGCGATTGGGATGTGAATCCCTTAACTGAGTATTATATGAACCATTGAGAAGAGAAGAACCTTAATCCGAGTGAAGTGATTCTTGAAGCCTAGCCTTATCAAAAGCCTGATATCTTTAGTTAACATTACATTATCATTAATTCTTTGATCTAATTTAATTTAGTTAGCTTTCTTCATTGTTTTCAATTCATTGTTATTTGTATTTCTGGATCTTTCCTGCTTGTCTCTCTGTGGGATTCGACCTCTCTTATGCTGTACTGCACCGCGACCGCTGTGCGTGACACATTTGAGCGACATCAATGACCTCAAATAGTCTATCAAAATATAAAAGAAATACTATATATCAGAGATGAAGGGGGACAGGGGTGATGGAGGAGGTGGTTTCGATGGTGGTAGAGAAGAACCTAAATTACTATAATAAGACTTGAAAAGTGCACAAAACACCCTTGTAATTTGACTTTGTTGGTATCCGAGCAATGCTTCACTGACTACTTTTATCCCATTTCAGGTATAACAGACCCTACTATGAGTTAGATCAACTTTGGAGCTAAAATAAGTATATTCGGGCAATTCTAGCATGAAGGATTGATCTTCCTCTATTGAAGGAATCGATCCTACTCGACCAGCAACTGGACAAAGAACAAGCATAAAGGGATCGATCTTCCTTCAAAGGAAGGATCGATCCTCCACGGGATGTATCAAGACAACAATAGAGAGATCGATCCTACTCGACTAGTAGGATCGATCCTTCACGGGGCATCACCAACAATTGAAGATAGTAGGATCGATCTTCCTCCTTGGAAGGATTGATCCTTTGCGGCCAGAAAGGAAGATCAATAGCTCAGATCTAATCCATGAAGGGATGTTTTCCTAGGCTATAAATAGTCAGTTTTTAGGGATTTTTTGGGGCTTTTTCTGGACCTTTTTGGGGAGAGTTTTCCTGTCCTTCTTTGGAACTTTTCTTTGAAGATTCTTTGGAGGAGATTCATGGCGGAAGGAGTTCATTGACTTTCATCTATGGATCGACCCCTAAAGATGAGTAGCTAAAACCCTAGCCATGGGATTCTTATGATGTAACTAGGGTTTCTATTAGGGATTTCTTAGATCTAGGGCTTGTATACATTATTGATTGGCTTATATGGATTGATCTCTATTTCTTTTATATTTTGGTGTTGACTTCCTGCTGGATATGTGGATTTTTCTCATTTACACTTGATTTTGGAACTTGTTTATGCTAGAGTTTGGATTGGATTCATCTATTAGGAGTACCATGCTAGTCCCATGGTATCTCGGATGTCATCTTCTTCGTGATTAGGAATTATATAGTGCTAGAACCATTACGTTTTATCTCTAATCCTTCATACATCCTACCTTTGTAGATTTGGCCATCAAGATACTAAACACATCTTGATCTTACACCTAAATCCATATCCGTACTACTACTTGCGATGAATTCATCCTGATAAGAGGGTTCATTAGCAGTGAACGTAACTAATCATTCGGTTACTGATTTTTAGGTAATTATTCTTGCCAACAAGGAATCCTAATCAGAACTTGTTGAGTGATAAGGAGAACTAGCCATTCACTTATCAACTATTAGGAAAGCCATTCATCGTGATTAACGTACCCTAATCTTAGGAAGACCTGGTAGAACCTTAGTTATTGATTAAGAATCCTGTGGTCTCTTCTCTCATATTCATAAACCCTTTAGTATAAATTTAGTTTAATATCAACTCATAATCTTTTCTCAACTCATTGGTAGGAGACTTGCGAAGCATTCAATCTCAATCACCTTAGTCCATGTGGATTCGACTCGGACTATCCGCTATCTACTAGTTCCTTAGTAGTTAAAGTAGAGCACCGGAAAATTATAGTAATTTTGGTTAGCCTTTTTAAGCCACGACACTTTTTAAGTTCTATCAGCCACCTCCTTCCCCGTCGATCGGATCGAATCCTCACCCTCCTTCCCGATCTCGCCATCGCGACCACCTCCTTCCCCGTCGATCCCCAACACCGGATCCCGTCGATCCTCACCCTCCGGATCCCGTCGATCCCCAGCACCGCTGCCCATCGATCCGTCGGACGCCGTTCCCGAGCCCGTCTATCCAGCTCGCCGATCTCGCGATCCTCAGCTCACCGCCTAGCTCCATCCTCAGCCTCCGGAGGTCATCGCGACAACGCATCCAATGGTCGCGACGACCTGTTTTTCCTTTTTTTTAATTTTTGAAAAGTCATGCGATGCTTTTTTTTCTTTTCTTTTTTTAATTCTGACAAGTAAATTATGTCTCTCACTTGTTAATTTTTGTAATTGAGAATCAAATTTTTCACAAATATTTCTTAATTTGTTTGACTAATTTTTGACTCAAGTTACTTTCCACAAATCTACAATTGCAAAAAAGTGGAAAGTAACTTGTACAGGTTAGTAACTTATACATTTACAAAAAAGTGGAAAGTAACTTGTACATTTGCAAAAAAAGTGGAAAATAACTTGTATATTTACAAAAAAGTGGAAAGTAACTTATACAATACCCAAAAAGTGGAAAGTAACTTATACATATGAAAAGTAACCTGTACACATGGAAAATAACTTGTACAATTGTAACTTGTATACATGGAAAGTAACTTGTACAATTGCAAAATAGTTGAAAGTAACTTGTACATGGAAAGTAACTTATACAAATATAACTTGTACACATGGAAAAGTAACTTGTACAGTTGAAAAATAATTGGAAGTAACTTGTACACATGGAAAGTAACTTGTACAATTACAAAAAAATGGAAAGTAACTTAACATGATTTCCAATGGAAAGTAACTTAACATGATTTCCATAATTGTTACAAGTCATTGGAAAGTAACTTGTATAATTATAAAAATAGTGGAAAGTAACTTGTATATGGAAAGTAACTTATACAAGTTAATTTCCACTAGTTACTTTCCATTGGTTTAATCTGGAAAGTAACTTACTTTCCATTTGTTTAATCTGGAAACTAACTTAATTTCCATTGGGTAATTACTTTCCATATTTTTTTGTAGTTACTTTCCACAGGGAATACGAACAGTCACTAAGAATACGAATAGTCACTGAGAAGCCTCCCATGTTGAGAATCTTGGAATGGCATTTTAGTACTAAAAAAAGGTGTTATGCTCTAAATGCCTTGAGGAAAAGGTATCCGGTATTTTGGGCAAATATTCCCTTCTCAAAGTCCAAAATGTCAAGTATCCCTTTCTTTTATTCCAAGGTTTTGTAACTCTATGACTGATCGCATTGCTCGTGCGATAAGTGATTTGCCCTTGGAGCGGGTTTTCATACCTGGTGACATCCCCAGTATGTAAACCATGGTTGTAACTCAACCATTCAGCTCAATTAAACAAAAAAAAAACTAAATACATGTTGGGTTTACTTTCCAATGTTAACATGGTTCAGGTTTTAATTATAGATAATTAGTGTTTACATCAAAACAAGCAAACTTATTAACTGGTACAACATCATCATTAGTTTTAATATATAAACACCATTTTAAGCAGTTATGGACAGTTATGATTTGATATGTATTATTTTATGACTTTTTTACCCCTATGATTCAAAGACTCAAACCCTAATCTCAAATCTGATTTCATCTCCCTCTCCCCCTCCTCTCACCCCCTTCCATCTCCCCCGAGGTCCTCTCCATCTCCCCCTCCCCCTCCTCTCCCCCCTGCAACTCTGTCGCCGTGATCAAGAAGTGTGCCACCTCTGATTCGTGATCACAGCGCCTCAACTCCATCGCCCACCTCCCTCTCCCCCTCCTCACGTCCCCGTCCGTCTCCATTGTCCCCCCCCCCTCCCTCTCCCCCTCCTCTCCCCGTCACTCCCCCTCCTCACGTCCCCGTCCCTCTCCCCCTCCCCTCCCCCTCCTCTTCCCCTGCAACTCCGCCACCGCGATCCAGAAGTGTGCCGCCTCCGATTTGTCGTCGCAGTGCTTCATCGCCTCCGATTCGTCGTCGCGCGGAGGACTTCGTGACGGACGACGCTGTCTACGTCGACTCCGACCCCGGCCACTCCTTCCAGGACATCTGCAAGCAGATCTTCGACTCCGAGGACACCTCCGCGGACCCATTCTCTAAAGCACCGTTTGCGGCCTGCTTTGCCTCCAGAACCCCAAAATCCCGACACCCCGCAGCCATCCTAGCCTTCCTAACCCATCGCCGAGATCCGTCATCCCTCCCCTGCGGAAGCTACCCCCGCCTCTCCTCTCCACCCCGCGTCTCGTCGACCCCATCCGAACTCTTTCCCTCACTGTCTGTTGACTCATGGAGCCCCATTGACCACGTCTCCGATCTCCTCTCCTCCCTCTCGCCAACGGTGCTGCTATCTGCCAACGTCAAGCTCCGCCAGCCCTCGTCATCGCCGATCGAGCTCTTTGTCGACTGGCTCTTCATTCCGTCATCGTCGAAGCTTAACTCCAACTTTGGCGAAGCCTCTGCTCCGACGGACCCCCATCAATTCTCCACCCGGCCACCGCTATCCCCCCTGTTCTTCTCCAGTGAAGCCGCGGCCTATACATCTAAGCACCACCGCCGCCGACCTCTTCGGATCCACCATCTCCGTCGCCGATCTCCTTAATCCGCTCCGGTGGATGAAATCCCCATGCTTCTACAACCTCTCCTCTATCACCTCCGATGTCCTATCGGCCTTCCTCGACGGTGATCAAGCTCCGGCAAGGCTTCAGCCACCGGATGTGACCACCCATCTTCTCCGAGCCAGGTTGAACTCGATCTAGACTAGCCCAACCAGCCTGGTTTGATCAGGTTCCAACAAAGAGAAAAGAGAAAATCAAGCGGAAAATCTAGAAAATTTGGGGGAAAAAATGAGAAAAATATGAAAAAAAGTGAGAATTCTTTCGTATGATATATCACAATTTAATTGTACTTCATGTAGGCGGCTGTTGTAGTTCTTGATCTTCAATGTTCTCTTTGTTAATTTTTTGTTTTTAAATTTCTCTATTTAATTTTCTCTTTTTTTAATTAAAAATAAGATGATTTCCTTATTTTAATTTTCTCTCTTTAATCTTCTCTTTTTAATTTTCTCTCTTTAATTTGGGAATGCAAAATTTATCTAATCTGCTCTTAAAACGGAAAAGAGAAAAGTGAAAAGTGAAAGAGAAAAATGAAAAAGTGAAAAGTGAAAAGAGAAAAATTAAAAAGATAATTCAAAGTATGATGTATCACAATTTAATTGTACTTCATGTGTGCGGCTATTGTAGTTCTTGATCTTAAATTTTCTCTTTGTTAATATTTTGTTTTTAAATTTCTCTCCTTAATTTTCTCTTTTTAATTTTCTTTTTTTTAATTAAAAATAAGATGATTTCCTTATTTTAATTTTCTCTTTTTATTTTGGGAATACAAAAATTCGCTAACCCACATTTAAAACGAAAAAGTGAAAAGAGAAAAATGAAAAATGAAAAGTGAAAAGTGAAAAGTGAAAAGTGAAAAGAGAAAAATTAAAAAGAGAAAAGTGAAGTTGAGAGCTCATCGTCGATTAAGACTAGTATAGTAGGATAGTAGGGATATCAACAGAATGATTCTGTTGGCTAATCAACGAGAATGGTAGCGGAGACGGGGGATCAAAAGAGAAAAGAGAAAAATGAAAAATGAAAAATGAAAAATGAAAAAAAGAAAAATGAAGTTGGGAGCTCGTTGTCAATTAAGACAAGTATAGGGGGATAGTATGGACATCATGGAATGATTATGGTGGTTGACTGACGAGAATGACGACAAAGACGGGGATCGAAAGAGAAAAGAGAAAAGAGAAAATTGAAAAAGAGAAAAGTGACAGCGAATCTGAGGTCACTGGATGCTAAAATTGACATAGGAGGGATCTTAGGGATATGATAAAAGAGGAAAGTGAAAAATGAAAAAGAAAAAGTGAAAAACAAAAAATGTAAAAAAGAAAATTGTAAAAAGAAAAGAGAAAATTGGTGATAAGCTGCTCCCACTCAATCCAAGCCTTCAAATTAATGCCTCCATTCCATCGTAACCATCCACATCATCACCAATCCATTGCTTTCTCTCCTCCCCTTCGTTCCTCTCTCAGAGACCCTGACAAAGCCCACTTCGCGGGGCTCCTCCGCCCCTCCCCACCGCTCCGGCCTTCTTCCTCTCGCTCCAATGGCGGAGTCCCTCGTCTCTCTACTCCGTGCCGCATGCGTGTCCCTGCTCCCGGGTCTTTCCGCTGCTGAGCTCGTCCGTGCTGTGTCGCGCCCCGACCCGCGTAGGCCCAACCGGGCCGGGAGACGCGAAGCGGAACCTAACTTACTGCGAAAATTTTGGCGAGGTTTCCCTCTAATCGTAGTGGTTACCCTAACAAGACATAATCATCCTGTGTTAACAAAATTTACAAACTCAAAGAATGAACTGGGTATAATAATACAAAATCCTCAAACAGGGAAATTATACATTTATCACTCCCGTAGGAGACTATCTATACAAAAAGGGTAAGACGGCAAGATCTCCACCTCTCAAACGCCGCCAGACGCCGCCACGTCACCGAACACCGGCCCGGTAAGGGCGACCGAAGAAGAGCTAGCACCAGCACCTGCAAAACACAGCCCGGGTAGGAGTGAGCACTAAGCTCAGCAGGGACACTACACTACGACTGTCGCGCCCCGACCCGCAGAGCGCAACCGGGCCGGGGGCGCGAGGGGGGGGTACCTACAACTACAGCCTCAACTGGCGGAAACAGTTGAGACTAAAGCCCAGCTAGCGGAAACAGCTGGACGGCACAGAGAAAGAGCGGAAGCAAGCTAACTAAACAACTATTAACATTTATTACAAACCAGCAATAAAAAGTTAACAGGGTTTAGTACAACAGCTACAAGGGATCACAATCCCCGAAAAGAAACCACAACACCCACCGGGGTCTCCGCGAACGCACAGACGAACCCATCCTTACCCTCAGACATGATCAGGATCCGGAGCGCTGCCTCGAGTCGACCGAGGGGATAACACTGGGACAGAGCGGCCACCTGCACCTGCAACAAACACAGTCTAGGTCACCCCCACGAGATCGATCTCCTATAGCATGGAGATCGATCTTCCTCGAGGCTAGAAGCACCCGTCCTGGTCACCCCCACGAGATCGATCTCCACCCATATGAAGATCGATCTTGTAGGTGACGTGCACGCAAACCGCACAGGCACCAGCCGCCAAGAGATCGATCTCCCTCCCAGGGAGATCGCTCTCGCTCGGGCGGGCTGGGCCACCCCGACCAAGATCGATCTCTTCCCAAGAGATCGATCATGATAGGGTTCACGCCGGCGGCCGGACGGCGAGGAACACCGCCGGAAACCGCCACCATACCTCACCAAACTAGGTGGGCTGGTAGAACTCAGTGCCACGAAGCTACTCATGGCTTCAAAACCGGGAAAGAATAACTCCACAAGGAGATCTAACAAGAAATCAAAACCGGATTTAAAACCCTCAAACAGCCGGAGTTTTAGAAGAAGAACCCTACCTCTTCAACGCAGCTTCGATCCACAAGTCCTACCCCAGGACCTTCCTCGCCTTGCTACGAACCCAACGAGCCTTCAAGCTCCCGGAAAGGTGGCCGGAGGAGGAAGAACGGCGAGCGAAAGCTCTCAGCCAGAACAGGGGAAAGCAGAGCCGCGAGGAAGAAGAAGAGAAGGGGAAGAAAGGAAGGGGGAAGGGGCGGGTAAGGCCGGGGGAAAGCCGGCGAAGGCGGGGAAAAGCTGGGGGAGGGGAGGGAAAGTCTTCCCTCCCCTGACAGGGGAAGCGACGGCCACCGCGGTGGCCGTCCTTCGAAAGCCACCGACAGAGACTTCCAGGCACAGGGAGATCGATCTTCATGGCCATGGAGATCGATCTTCCTCGCCCAGAACGGCGACCACAAGGCACAGAGAGATCGATCTTCATTTCCATGGAGATCGATCTCCCTTGCCCAAAACGGCAACCTTGGGCCGAGACACAAGCCCAAGCCCAGGACTACCGAACCAGGGTCTACCTAACCTTTCTAACCAAAAACAAGCATCAACCAAGGTCTGTGTGTGCACAGCCATTGTGAAACGACCGCCAAGGCGCAATTTTCCAAATTGCCCTTGGGGTAAACAGCAAGCCACAGGGATGGAGGGGCAGGTCCTCACATCCCAAAACCCTTAAAAAAATCTCGTCCTCGAGATTCGATCAAGGTAGGGCTCGGAAAAGAAAACAACGCCTAGCAGGCTGCTACAAAGCGGTAAGAGTACCTCTGGAGACGGGTGGTGCTACGGTCAGCGGGAGCGGGTGCTGAGACAGGTACCCCTGATAGGACGGCTGCACCTCGTCTGCGTTGGGGCGGTCAGGTAGGGCGAACACCTGACCTCCGCTGCGGCCTGACCCGGCTCCACCTCTCTGGCCCTGCCCAGCCCGGGACCCTCCGTCTCGACCTCCTGATGGCGCCGCACACTGTGCGTTCCATCGCGGACAGTCCCTGCGGATGTGCCCTGGCTGCCGGCAGTGAAAGCACAGCGCTGGTCCACGCTCGGACTGCTGACCCCGACCTCCCTCCCGGGAAGTCTGCTGTGCGGGCCCCGCCATCAGAAGTGGCTGGTCGTCCTGGCGGGACTGCTGCTGGTACGGCTGCTGGCGATACTGCTACTGATGCGAGGGCCTCCTGTGATGGTCTCTGCTCCCCTGAGACCTCTGGAGCTGCTCACCCCCTCCCCTACCTGCCGCCGGTACTGGCTGGACAGACCTCGGCCTCCCCAGGCAACGTGGCTCCACTGCCAATGCAGCACCCAAAACCGCGGAGTAGGTAGTCGCCTACCGAGCGGCGATCAACCTCCTAATCTCCTCACGGAGCCCCCTCTCGACGTGCTGGGCCCGGGCGGTAGGGTCGGCTGCCATTGGCCCAGCGTACCTGGCCAAGTGGGTGAAAGTGGTGGCATACTGCTGCACAGTACGAGCACCCTGAAAGTGACTGAGGTACTCCTCAGTCAACGCCAACCGCGCACTGTAGGGAAAGTACGCGTCGAGAAAGGCTGCACGAAAACCCTCCCAAGACAACTGCCCCCCTGCTGCGCTGGTGGCCTGAACAGTACGCCACCAGTCCCGGGCATCTCCCTCAAGCTGGAGTGCCGCGAGTCTAACCCGGACGGGGTCGCTCTCGTCGAACAAGAGGTCAAGCAAACTGGTGACTCCGTCGAGCCACTCCTCGCCCACTGACGGATCCCCGCTTCCGCCGTTGAACCTCGGCGGGTCCAACCGGAGGAACTCGAGGACCTCAGACGCTAAGGAGCGCCTGGTGACGGGTGGGGGGACCTCCCTACGGCGGAAGGGAACCTCCACCTCGCCGCCCACCGCAGAGTCTGTCTCTGTCGCTGGTACGTAGGGCTGGTGCGGAGGCTCCTCAGCCTCGGGAGTCTGCCGGACGTCACTCGCCTCAGGAGGATCGCCGCAGCCCAACCCGCGAGGACTACCAGGATGCCCTGCTATCTGTACCAACAACAGAAACGCGAGTTCCACTCGTCAAAGACGAAACAAACAGCACTCAGCAAAGAAGATACAAGCACACTCAGCGGAATGTAAGCAAGCAAGCAAGGATGTTCTAACTCTAGAACTACCCCAACCCATGCACGTCTCCGCAGAGACCCGATCCAACACCCTGGAATCTACAACCTATGCTCTGATACCAAGCTGTCGCGCCCCGACCCGCAGAGCGCAACCGGGCCGGGGGCGCGAGGGGGGGGGGTACCTACAACTACAGCCTCAACTGGCGAAAACAGTTGAGACTAAAGCCCAGCTGGCGGAAACAGCTGGACGGCACAGAGAAAGAGCGGAAGCAAGCTAACTAAATAACTATTAACATTTATTACAAACCAGCAATAAAAAGTTAACAGGGTTTAGTACAACAGCTACAAGGGATCACAATCCCCAAAAAGAAACCACAACACCCACCGGGGTCTCCGCGAACGCACAGACAAACCCATCCTGACCCTCAGACATGGTCAGGATCCGGAGCGCTGCCTCGAGATGACCGAGGGGGTAACACTGGGACAGAGCGGCCACCTGCACCTGCAACAAACACAGTCCAGGTAGGCATGAGCAATAGCTCAGCAGCGTCCTACTCTACAACTCCCACAAACAAGGGTAAAGCAACCGGACACACTCTCATGCCAAGTACCGAGGCTTGCCAAGGATCCCACAATCCCATCAATAACCCGAAGGGTTCCTGTCCTAGGTGCGTATCTCCGATAACGCCACTGCTCAGGGGTGGGCAACTCCGACATTCCCTGACGCAGGGTGGACACGACGCAACCAGTAGGACCCCCTTCTCCAAGCGGGATCTCCGCACTTGGCGGAACAACCGAGGTTAAGACTACCATCACTAGGTACTCTAAGCACCAGAGTCAACACCCACCCAACCTACCCTAGCATGTCTAATGCACAGGAAAATAGGGCAGGATAAGTATGATAAAGCTGTAAACAACCAACACAACAAGGGCACACCTTCGGCCCATTTATACTAAACACTCCCGAGGGTCATGACTCCCCCGGTTCACCACAAAGCGGTAAGGGCATACCGTCAGCCCATTTATTCTACACACCCCGAGAGACATCACCCTCTCGGTTCAACCACAAGGCGGTAAGCATTCATGCATAACTCATTACAGGATAAGCCCCGAGGGCAAAACCGTAAAAATCACTTGCATGCGAAGCCCCGCGGGCAAAACAGCACTTAAAGCAAGTAAAACCCTCTCTGCACTGAAGGAGATCGATCTCCTATAGCATGGAGATCGATCTTCCTCGAGGCTAGAAGCACCCGTCCTGGTCACCCCCACGAGATCGATCTCCACCCATATGAAGATCGATCTTGTAGGTGACGTGCACGCAAACCGCACAGGCACCAGCCGCCAAGAGATCGATCTCCCTCCCAGGGAGATCGCTCTCGCTCGGGCGGGCTGGGCCACCCCGACCAAGATCGATCTCTTCCCAAGAGATCGATCATGATAGGGTTCACGCCGGCGGCCGGACGGCGAGGAACACCGCCGGAAACCGCCACCATACCTCACCAAACTAGGTGGGCTGGTAGAACTCAGTGCCACGAAGCTACTCATGGCTTCAAAACCGGGAAAGAATAACTCCACAAGGAGATCTAACAAGAAATCAAAACCGGATTTAAAACCCTCAAACAGCCGGAGTTTTAGAAGAAGAACCCTACCTCTTCAACGCAGCTTCGATCCACAAGTCCTACCCCATGACCTTCTTCGCCTTGCTACGAACCCAACGAGCCTTCAAGCTCCCGGAAAGGTGGCCGGAGGAGGAAGAACGGCGAGCGAAAGCTCTCAGCCGGAACAGGGGAAAGCAGAGCCGCGAGGAAGAAGAAGAGAAGAAGGGGAAGAAAGGAAGGGGGAAGGGGCGGGTAAGGCCGGGGGAAAGCCGGCGAAGGCGGGGAAAAGCTGGGGGAGGGGAGGGAAAGTCTTCCCTCCCCTGACAGGGGAAGCGACGGCCACCGCGGTGGCCGTCCTTCGAAAGCCACCTACAGAGACTTCCAGGCATAGGGAGATCGATCTTCATGGCCATGGAGATCGATCTTCCTCGCCCAGAACGGCGACCACAAGACACAGAGAGATCGATCTTCATTTCCATGGAGATCGATCTCCCTTGCCCAAAACGGCAACCTTGGGCCGAGACACAAGCCCAAGCCCAGGACTACCGAACCAGGGTCCACCTAACCTTTCTAACCAAAAACAAGCATCAACCAAGGTCTGTGTGTGCACAGCCATTGTGAAACGACCGTCAAGGCGTAATTTCCCAAATTGCCCTTGGGGTAAACAGCAAGCCACAGGGATGGAGGGGCAGGTCCTCACAACGACACTCACAAGGGAGGGAACACAACAGTGTCGCCCTCGAGCAAGACTTGGGTGTGCAGCGAGGGTCCCATAACCCTCTGCCGGTGTCCCTAGATATACCCAACCATGGTCACCCTCAAGAACTGGGCCCATCCTGAGTACACCTAGTGTCGCAGGGTTCCAGCTGTGGTCACCCTAATGAACTGGGCCCACCCTGGTAGCCACTGCGGGCAGGAACAGACACTGCCTGGGCTGGACCCCTCCGAGGCCCTCAAGAACAAGAACTGACACCGGTTGCACCCACAACATCTGGCTCGAGGCCGACACGACCTCTAAACATCAAACAACATGTATTCAGGTCAAACTAACCCTATCATCGAAAACGACTGAATACTACAAATCGGATCATGGACCAAGCTACCCGCAACGGTCCTAGAGCTAGATCCGGGCTACCCGAAAACCCCGGATCGACAACGCCCTACACAGATGCAACTAGTTCACAACACAATGCATGTATGAACATGCGCAGGATAAGTACAGTGCAGACATGCAACAGTATGTGATGATATATCAAACATGGTCTGGGCACGGCACCATGCCGGCCCGGGGTGGTGAGCAGGTAAATAAAGTCTAGGGAGCTACTGCAGTGGTACCACCACCAACTGCCAGCAGTCCACCACAACACCTGCACCGAGAAGCAGCCTCGCAAACAACAGCTCTCATAGATATAACAGGTAAAGCCCTCGGCGCACGCCGGCATGCGAGGCTAAGGAAAGCTGTAGGGCTACTCGCCCGTTTATTCTAAACATCCCGGGAGTCATCACTCCCCCGGTTCACCATTGCCCTATTATAGGGCTAACATGTTTCATCGTATATACAAGGTATAAAGCGATAAAGGAAACAGGCATACCAAGCTCCGCGGGCAAAACCCATGAAAAACCCTCTCTGCGACTAAGGGATCGATCCCTTCCGAAGGAAGGATCGATCTCTTAAGTAACAGTGAGCTTCCCTCACTGTCGAGACAAAGAAGATCGATCCTTCCCTCCAGGAAGATCGATCTTTCTCGAGACAGAGGGTACCCTTCGTGTCGCACCAAGAAAGATCGATCTTTCCTCCCATGAAGATCGATCTCCTTCGCGACGAAGGGTAGCCATGCTACCCAAGAACCAGGATCGATCTTCTCCAAGCAGGAGATCGATCCTTCATCGGGCGTAGCATGACCAACCCAGGGAGATCGATCCTCCCTCAAGAAGGATCGATCCCGATGGGTTCTCCGGCGTCCTTCCGGCGAGAAATACCGCCGGAAGAGATATCCAAACATCACGAAACTCTGGGATCTGATAGATCAAGATCCCACGAGTCCAAAAACAGTTAAAACACGAGAAATAAACATGTACATAGAGAGATCTAAGCATATAACACAAATCAAACCGGAAAAACTCAAAACCCCGAAAAAAATGTAGGTAGGAATCCCTACCGGAGCAAAAGCAGCTTAGATCCAAGCAGCTAGGCCTTGGATCGTCCTCAGAAGCCTTCAAAAATCGCGAGATCTGAGTTCAAATCACTGGATTTCAAAAGGGATTTAAGGAAGAAGATCTCGTCTGCTTTATAGGCAAACGAACCGACTTATGAATGATCGATCCTTCCCTAGGCAAGGATCGATCCTTCATGACGATCACACTTGACTTTCTGGCACCACAAGGATCGATCTTCTAGCTAGGAAGGATCGATCCTCTTTGTGCTGAAAGCTAAACTTAGGCAAGAATTCAAGCCTAAGTCCGGATCTTTCGATCCCAGATCCCACTAACCGTTCTAACCAAACATTACCACAAATACGATCAGTGTGTGCACACGCGGGTGTGAAACTAGCCGATAATGTGTAATTTACCAAATTGCCCTTGCGGCCCACGACGAGCCACAGGAGTAGAGGGACGGGTCCTCACATGCTGTGGCCAAGCTCATCTTCTCTTTCCCTCTCGACCTCCGTGCTCTCCTCTCCCTCGCCCTTCCCTCCGCCCGCCCCGGGATTCCCCGACTGGCGTCGCCTGCCGCTCCTCCGCTTCCCCTGCCCCTCCTCCGCCTCCCCTGCCCCTCTTCCGCCTCCCCGTCGCAGCAGCCTCCGCCGCCAAAGCTTCACTCCATCGGTCCCACCGCCATCACGCCGCCACCCTCCGCCACGCGCCGCTGCTGATCCCTGTCTTTTTCGTCGATTACAACCGCATGGCCGTTGCCGCAGCCGGCCTCACCGACTTCTTCAATAGCCATTTTTGGCGGTCATGAGCGACCAACGCTTAGGACCCCGAGATGGATCGAGTTCTGGAGCAAAGTCGCCGCCGATCGCCATCGCTGGAGCTCATCGGCATCGACGCGCGTCTGCGTCGTCTTCCTCCTCGTCCTCGTCAGATCCCGACGAGTTCTTAGAGATCCGGCTGCCGAGAACACCGAGGTGGGTGAGTAAATACATGGATTGGATCAGGAGAATGGCTTCGGAGTTGTGGAATGGGATGACGACAACCGCTAACAGGCGGCGGAGGCGCTGATGATGGCGACCATAATAGGGTCGGGGTATAAGAGTCTTTTGAATTCTAAAATGGTGTTAAGGAGTTAAATCTAATGGTTGTTGTTTTTTTAGTAGGGTAAGATCATATTATGATGCTGCCTACTAAAACCCCTTTTAATTATGACATTTGGACATGTTTTATCAATCCCCCCCCCCCTATCAGCATAATATATATGTAGAAGATAAAAAAAACTTTTTCACCCAATATTAACATAATACCTGATGGTCTCTCGCTATCTTTCATGCATTTGCGACAGTAGCAACAAGCATGTAGTCAACATTGACAGCAATGGCAAAACTTAAACACACACACACACACACAAAAAGTTAGAATTCTCGTTCCAACCTTGCCAGGATATCTATATATAAGTGCTACATAAACTGCAAATGAGGTTAAATAAAAAAAATTACTCATCACAATCATATATAACAACTGGTGGTGGTCCATGCCGCTGGCACGATTATAACCGACCGCTTTCTCTCCCCACTACCTCCATCACTCCTCTTTCCACCGTTAGATTTTTTTTTTTGATTAGTTGAGCTCGAAAGCTAAAGGCCCAAGGAGGGGATTACATCAGGAGTAACCAGGAGAGGAAGGGACAGACCCCCCATAGTCCTCAATGTCAATATCCACAGAAATGAGCGAACCAGCGTGCCGAGCTACCCAATCAGCATGACAGTTCTCTTCTCTCGGGATGTACCTGATGTGAAACTGGCTCAGGCGGCGCGACTCCCACCAGATGTCTTGTACCACACCTCTACACGTCTCCCCTAAAGGAGCTCTGCTCTCGACCATCTAGACCGCGAAGAGGGAGTCTGACTCAATAAGGACATTACGGTAGCTCCGCATGTTCGCCATCCTGATCGCTGCCAGAATGGGGTGAAGCTCACCCACGAGGATGGAAGGGACCCGTCGTTGCTCGCCATCGGACCAGAGGACTACGTCCTCTTCATCAATGCCAACCACTCCAATCCCCGCAATGCCGGTTGCCGGATCGAATGAGGCGTCAGTCTGCATTCTAGCACCATGCCAGCAAAGGTTCCTGTGTGGTTTCTTTCTGGCTTGGGCTATGGCAAGGAACTCTTTGCTTTGCCAGCGGATGGCGTAAGCGACGCTCTGAGCTCCTCTACTGCCTTCATCGGCGACCAGGCTGCACCGGTCCTTCCAGAGCAGCCATAGGCCGTAGGAGATAATGGACTTGACTTGGATAATGCTTTCAGACTTACTGGGGCGGCACAGGAGCTTGAGACAAGAGTCCATATTGATTCCGTCGCATAAGAAGTTGTTGCTGAGGAATGCTCTGTTCCACACCTCGCGAGCGAACTGGCACTCAAAGAGGATGTGGTCGATGGTCTCATCAGCCATGTTGCACCGGGGGCACAGGCGGTCAGAGGAGAGGCATAGGTTCCAAAGAGTGAGCCTGGTAGGAGTTTTGCCATGCATGAGCTTCCAGAGGAAGAACCTTACCCGTGGTCCAGCAGGGGTCTTCCAAATGCTGCGCCACAAGGCCAGCATCTCCTCCGTGCTCTGCTCCTCACCTCGCTGCGTCAGACTTTGATAAGCAGAGGCTGTAGTAATGACACCATTCTTGCTCCAGGTCCACCTGGGTGTGGCTTCGGAGCGTAGGGGAGGCAGCTCCAAGGAGAGAATTCGGTTGACCATGAACGGATGGAAGTAAGCTTGGAGTGAGGGAATACTCCAGTGCCCATCAGCAGAGAAGAGGTCACTGACGACCAGCTTAGTTAGCCTAGGATCGGTCTTCATCAAGGTTGGGGCGCAGCTCAAAGGGTAGTCACCAATCCACCAGTCCTGGAGGACGTTAGCATGGCACGAGGCGCTGGGAACCCAATGAAGATCCCGGCGGAGGAGCTCAGTGGCTCTGCAAGTTGAGCGCCAGAGGAGAGACATGGGGCTATTAGGAACAGAGAGAGGGAGTCCACTACTGAACTTGTACTTAGCTCGGCAGAGGGAGGTCCAAATTGAGTCACGCGCGTCAAGGAATTTTGCAGCGCGCTTCATCTGCAGTGCCATTTGCCATGTCTTGAGATCCTTGAAGCCAAGCCCTCCCGCAAGCTTGTGCTGACAAACAGTGTCCCAGGACACAGAGGATAAGCCTCCTCTCTTACCCTGCCACAGGAAGGTCCGCGCCAACAAGGATATCTTGTTGAGGATTGAAGAAGGGGTAGGGATGGAGGACATGAGGAAAACTGGCATAGCCTGAAGAACAGACTGGATCAACACAGCACGTCCAGGAGTCGCATGTATTGGACCCCTCCAATTGGCGAGCTTCCTTTGGACATCGTCTATAATGGTGGAGAAATCCTTGACTTGAAGCCTGCGAGAGTCAAGAGGGCATCCAAGGTACCTCCAAGGACCGACCTTCCTGGAGAAGCCCAACAGCTGAGAGAGCATCCTCTTGCGCCTGGGGGAAGAGGATGGAGAGAATTTGATGCTCGACTTCTCAGGGCTAACTTCAAGACCCGAGAGCCTCTTGTATCTGCGGAGAATGTTAAGAATCTTCATGGCTTCAACCCGTTTGGCGGAGGTGACAAACAGGCAGTCATCGGCGTAAAGAAGATGGCTTAAGCGCAGGGGGGACCCTGGGTAGGCTACGCCCTTGAGTGCAACAAGAGGAGTCTTCAGAAGGCGGGAGAGCACCTCCTGTGCAACAATGAATAGGTATGAAGATTGAAGAGATGGGGTCACCTTGTCGGAGGCCTCTGGCGGCTTGGAAGAAACCGCACACTTTCCCATTGATCAGCAACGAGAACGAGGTGGAGGATATGCACTCCATGGCCCAATTGATCCAGATATCCGGGAAACCCATGCTGTAGAGAACTCTGCGGAGGAAGCCCCAGCTAACAGAGTCATAGGCGGCTTTGATATCCACTTTGAGGGCCATCAGCGCGGAGGCCTTAGGAGCTTTATGCAAGGTGTGAAGAAGCTCATGCGCAGCACCTATATTGTCTTGAATGGATCTTCCTTCGACATATGCAGATTGCTCTATGGAAATGACTTCATGAAGGCTCTGTTTCATACGCCTGGCAAGTATGGAGGATATGACTTTATAACAAACGTTACAAAGGCTTATCGGCCTGAATTCCTTGATGCGGCGGGGATTAGAGCACTTGGGGACGAAGGCGATGAAGGTGCTGTTCCACCCGTTCGGCATCTTGCAGTCTCTGAAGAAGCTTTGCACCAAAGACGTGAAGTCAGCGCCAATGATCGACCAGTGCTCCAGGTAGAATTCTACAGAGAGCCCGTCAGGACCGGGGCACCTGTTCTTGCCCATGGATTTGAGAACGCCAAGGATCTCCTCCATAGACACTTCAGCAATCAGAAGAGATCTGGCTTCAGGGGAGATGCTAGGGAGCACAGGGAGGGTGGTGGCGACGCATCCTCCATCGTCCGCCCAGAGATGCTGGTAATGCTGAAGGAAGGCGCTGGCAATTTCAGCATGGTCTTTGATGATACTTCCATCGTCCTGCTTGAGTTCAGTGATTTTGGAGCTGCTGGGACCTTTGCGGGTGCCCTGGTGGAAGGAACGTGTATTCCTATCCCCATTAGCAACCCAAGAACGTCGCTGGTGTTGGGCCACGTATGTGTCCCTCTGGATTTCCAATGCTGCAATTTGCTGCTCAAGGCTCCGCATGCGCTGCTCTAGAGGTGGGGAGAGCGGGCCAATCTCCTCTTCAAGGTAAAGGCTATGAAGGTGGTGCTCCAGGTGGATCCTCGAGTTGGTGATGTCCCCGACGTCACGTCTACTCCAAGTTTTCACGAGGTTGCGGAGTTCTTTGATGCGCCCTTTGAAGATGTATTGTTCAGAGCCGTGTCTCTTCCTCCAAGCCTGGGCAATTCCAAGCTTAAACAGGGGATGAGTATTCCAAACGTTCTGGAGCCTGAAGGGAGTAGGACCAGGTGGAGGTTTCTCAGGGGCCAAATCCAGCAGGATTGGCCTATGATCAGACCTGCGCCGGGAAAGATGGGTGAGCTGCGCGTGGGGGAATCAGTCGCGCCACATGGGATTGGCCAACGCACGATCCAGCCTCTCAAGGATACGCGCTTTGCTCGCCTGCTGATTCGACCAGGTGAACGATGGTCCTCTGAAGCCAAGGTCCAGGAGTGCATCCTGGGCAATGAAGGTGAGGAATTCAGTGACCGACGCGTTGTATCTAAACGCCTTGCCTCCTCGCTTCTCCTCTGAATTAGCCAGGACATTGAAGTCTCCCAGCATCAGGTGAGGCCAGCCCCAGTTGTTAAGCTTGGACAATGTCTCCCACAGAGTGCGTCGATCTCTACCTTTGCGTGCTGCATAGACGACGGAAATGAACCATTGTCCCAAACCTTTGGTCGTGATGGCGCCATGGATAGCTTGATCTGTGAAATGTTCGAATGACACCTTGCCAACCTCGCTCCTCCAAATTGCCAAGATGCCACCATGACGGCCTTTGGAAGGAAGCAGGTAAGTGCCCCAGCCCGGACCAAGACGACGGGAGACAAAGTTCATATTGTCCTCCACAACGACAGTTTCCAAAAGAAAGAGAAAATCCAGCTTCTGTTGATGCAGGAGACGGCGACAAACGCTCACCGCTCTTATTGGGCCCAACCCATGACAGTTCCATGCGAGGATCTTCAACATGGGCAACCTGGATGGGGAGGCTGCTCGACCTCTGGGGTTGTTGGTTTGAGACGTTTGGGTTGGCTCTCAACCGGGTAAGCAGTTAGCGCAGAGTCCTCTGCGCGCGGGGTGAAGCCAGGAGGTATCTCTCTGTCTTCCTCAACTATCATGCTCTGGAGTGGGGGTGTGCTGTCTTCATCCTCTGCCATATGGCTATCGTCTTCATGCACTCGCCTTGGGCAGTCACTATGCAGCGCCTGCTTGAGAGACAAAACGGCGGACTGGTGCAACTCTTCCATCGCCTCATCAGGGGGATCTTGAACGGCGTCTCCTTGTTCCATGCTGATAGCTGCTTTGTAACCGCGGGGCACGACCAAAGGACCGGGACGATTCGCTCGACTTCTCTCCCGCGTGTACCAACCAATCTCCTGTAGCGACATGGTGGCGAGGACGTCGTCATCAAGGTCGGCCATGGGCCTCGCGATGGGAGTGAACCGGTTCTGGTGGACTGGATGCTTGCCGTTGTTTTTAACAACTCCGGCCCAAGAGGTGGAAGGCCCAGAGGCGGAAGGCCCGCTAGCGTGATAGGTGTTATAAGGAGTTAGGGCTCGGTTGAGGGCGGGCGAATCCATCTCCACACTAGGGTTAGCGCCGCCGTCATTGGGTTCCAAGGTCCTGAGGTGGCTTCCACCGTCTATGCCCACGAGGGTTGATGTCTGACCGCTGGCGTGGCTGGGGACCGTTTCTGGCTCCCTCTGGGCGCCAGGGCCACGTCCTCGTCCGCCAGGCTGTGTTGGTACGGTGTCAGAAGTTGTCGCTGCCACGTGTTGGGGTGCGTAACGGTTCTGCTGAGGTGGCGCACCAGGCCGTACGTCGTCTCCGGGGGTCTCGCTGCTCTTGCGGGGGTGCAATGCCGGTGCCGGAGCGTCTTGAGTCGCCTTGCGCCCCCAACGGCGCCGGTTTTGGATGGTGTGCCAGGATCCAGGTACGCTCTCGTCGCCTGCATCCAGTGAGTTGGCTTTCTCGACACACATGGGTGAAGTGGTGTGAGAGTCCTCACCCATGAACACCGGGGTCTGGATATCATCGGAGGGGCGACGCTCCGTGGGGCTAGCTCCAGGCGCAAGCTTGCACGACTCCTTCTCTGGGCAGTTGATAGCCCGGTGCCCAAGGAGGCCGCATCCCTCACACAGTTGGATGTTCTCATAGACAAAGGGCTGAAGGAAGTAATCTTAATCTCCACCAGTGCCTTCGCGAGGAAGGTAGGTGCCAATGCACGCCGGAAGCGTCAGGTCGACCTCAACACAAACGCGGGCGTACCTGCAGCGGTCAGCGTATTTGGTGACTGTGTAGATGGCGAGAGGGGTACCAGCTTCAGAGACCATGTCGAAGATTACACCTCTGTCAAAGAATTCGGGTGGGAGGTCTGGGATGCGAATCCAAACCGGTGCCTTGGTGAACGCCGACGGGGAGGGCCGGAAGCAATTCTGCCAGCGAATAAGGGAGAGGGTGAGACCATCAACCATCCAAGGGCCGCCAGTTAAGATGTGGATCATGTCCTCCTCAGTGTGGAATTTGAAGGCGAACACTCCCCGGGCCATGTTGGTAAAGGAAGGGGGCTTCGGTTCTCCAGAGTCTGGCGAGGCGGCGCCGGAGGAACTCAATGCCCACTCGACCACCGACGAAACGACCAAACAAGGTATGATGCCATTTGCTTCTGAGGTGTTGAAGGTCCACCGGCGACATGGCTGTCTTCCCTACTCTGAATTTTCCAATTCCCTTGTGCTCGATGGCTTCAGCGAGCTCAGCACCGCTCAACATCTTGGTGAAGCTGAGGTCAACGGCGGTTACCCGGGACCGTGCTGTGGTGTGTTTGGGATCCGCCGTGCGAGGTTGCGGAGGGGGGCTGCTCAGGTCAGGAGGTCTTGGCTCTCTCATTCCTCCCATCCTTAAGCTTCCAGATATTGAAGTACTCGCTCAGCCTTCATTTTAGAGGGGTCAAAGTACTCAGTTCTTCTCTTTATAGGTAGTTTGAAAAGTATACAATCTTCTCTCACATTTATACAAAACTTGAAAGATGTTTTAGATCAGAAGATCCCCTTGATTTAAGCTCTCATTTCCTGGGATTGATCATACAGCTGCATGCTATTGGATGCGCTCCTGTAATTGCAAAGCACATAGATACATGAAGGAGGAATGGATAGGCTACTGTTGGACATAAGCAGCTTATGGGTCGTCCTCAGGCGTCAGCAATGAGTACTTGACCTTGAGGGAGATCTTGCCGCCCTCAACGCACAGCTTCGCTCCTGTTACCACCCAATATCCTGGCAATTCTTCAGGTCCTCTTGTCAACTCGGTGGTGTCCACAAACCTCAACATCTTTGGCACCCTAGCTGGCGCCGGCGGACCTCCGGGGTAGATTGCTGAGTTCACCTCTACCTTTGGTTTTGGCATTGGTGTCTGGGAAGCGCTGAATCGTGTGCTGAACAGAGCTGAGATTGAACCAGCTTTCCGTGCTAAACTGGCAGGTCCATCCCACTCTGATCGTCGGATTCTCATGGATGCAATGCGAGAAAAGCCAAGCCTGAGGAAGAGCACTTTTTTCCTACCAAGTTCCCAAACCTCCAACCAGGCCTTTGTCACAATCGAAGCAGTTTCATCTATACAGGCTCCACTGTACTGAACTGGGGCTGTGCAGATGTGCGAGAGTATTGCCCACTTGATAGGCTCGTAGTAAGCCTGCTGGTTGAGGCCAACATCATCAGTGCTACAATCAGTTTCATCGGAAAGTTGGAAGCTGTTGGGAAGTGATGATAGGTGCTGGAGGTGAATAGCCAGGCAATCATTTTTCTTGCCTTCTAAGTACAGACGAAGGCCTGTAACTGGATGGTTTCCAGAATCAACCTGTGATACGTGGATCACACTAGAACAAATCACTCAGTTGATAAAGAATAACATGACTTATCACTAGAAGAAATAAGAATCTAGCACTTCCAGCAAAATTCTTGTCCTGTTAAGATTATCTCAGACGTAATAGCAGGTTCAAAACAGACAGATTGAGCAAATACCATTTCGCATATTGGGCTGAAACAATTTATTGTGGCAGTGAAAATACCTACTTAGAAGCAAAATGAAGTTGCTGAAGTCTATTGTTCCATCCAAGAAATCCAAACTGAGCATGACTCTCAAGGTATTAACATAAGACTTTCATACTAGTTACTCTACCCAATTGTCCATGACGATGAAAAGGATCTGTCCTCTATTCTTGAATGGTAAACCAATTACCTGGATTGTGTTTACTTGAAGCTTGGGGCCCATAAGTGTAAACTGGAGGGATGGAAAACCATGCCTCCTATGTCGTGGTCCAAGCGGAAGTATGCCCAACTCTGGAGCCCATTGAAGAGGCACCTGGAACTCAAAGAAATGTTGCAGCTCCTCTATCGCTGGTTTATCTAGATAGTTTAAACAATGGGGAATTAATCTCACATCCGACCAAGACACAGGTAAATATTAGACAGAAATTTAATGCAGAGAATAATTTTGTTCCCACTAATAGTACTCAAGACACTTCTTTGTGAGTTCATCCCAGATTTGTTATTCAAGATTGAGTGGACTGGATTGGGATAATAGAAGACTCTGTGTTAGAATCCACAAGTCGGACTAATCTAGGAGGATAAGGATGTTTAATGAGTTCTGCATGGAT
>OY986968.1:21128577-21166168 GCA_963920575.1 Narthecium ossifragum
AAAAGAAAGGGGTTTTTATAGAAAGCTGGAAACGATCATAGCCGTCCATTTCGATCTTTCCCGATCAACCTCCTATCTTCTGATCTGAAGCGCCCTTAAGGTTCTAATCAATCAGATACATCAATCCAAGACAATGTGTGCACTACACGAGTGTGAAACCGAACACCAAGGCATAATTTTACCAAATTGCCCTTTGAGGTCCAAAAATAACGATGCGATCAACCGAACCAAACTACAAAACCAGACTCTCAACCTAACGCGGTCGGATCGGGTTGGATGTACCTCACACAAATTGTTACGGTATTGATACTTGAGATACCAAATTTGTAATTATCAAAAACTCAGGTACTAAATTTGTAATTAACATATTTTACAGGTACCAAATGTGAAATTTAGCCGTTTTAATTTTTATAGGCAACGAGTTTATAAATTGGATATAGGCTAAATTATCTTTTTGGTACCTGTAAAATTCCCCATAGATCACTTTAGTACCTACAGTTTGATAATTATGTTTTTTATACCTATATTTAATATATATAACATATTTAGTACCTACCGTTAGACGTCGTTATCCAGACTTGACGACAATCCGCTCACGTGATACCACTCACGTGATATCACGTGAGCGGTTTTCGGTCAATTTTGACTGGTTTTCAGTCAATTTTGACTGATTGGTTTTGCCACCTCATCTTCTCCATCTCTAATCTCACTTCTCTCTCTCCTCCCTCTTTCTTCCGTCCTCTCCCTCTCGTCTCTCCCTCTCCCTCCCCTGTCTCTCCATCGATCCTCTCTCCTCTCTGTCTCCCCCTCCCCGTGCCGGATCTCTTCTCTCTCTCCTCCCTCTCTCTTCTGTGCCCTCTCTCTTAGGGATGGCAATTTGTACCGAACCGATGGGGAACCGAACCGTTCCGCCCCGATTCCTTGCCCGAAATCCGTGATTTTGCCCCGTGGATATGGGTTTGGTAGAACCCAATAGTTCCCCGCGGTGAATGGGGCAAGTTTGGTATAGGTTTTTTCCTGAACCGATTCCCTGCCCCGCCCCATATCTGCCCCGACTCGACAATTAAATTACTAAAATACCCTATATAGTAGTGGGGTTACTGTTTAGATGTGGGGTTAGTGGGTCAAATTGGAATGAATTATATCAATGAAGGACTTGAGGTTGTAGGGTCAAATTGGAGGAGAAGAAGGATTCACCCATGGTTTTTTTTTGGTTCTCAATGGTGTTTTACCAAGAGTTTTTTTGAATCGTTAACTTATTTTTCTCTAATCTTTATACTTTTTTTGGATTTAGTTATGTTTAAACTATATTATGCCCGGTTGCGTAGTGAGTGATGTAGTAGTTGGACCAAACTATTTAGTCAATTGCGATATGGAATCTTTAGATGTGGTTAAATGGTTTGAGAATTATTCATGATTATGATTTTGTAAGTGTTTATGCTAAACCGTGGTGATCCGTGGTTCCCCGAACCCCGTTTGGTATGGGGGACGGTATGAACCCGCTAATCCCCGTGGGGAATGGGGCGGTTTTGGGGCATGGTTTTTTAATGGGGAATGGGGTTGTTTTGAAGATCCCCGCCCCAATCCACCCCGTTGCCATCCCTACTCTCTCCTCGCTGTCACCATGTTTTGGTTTGCTGATAGTACTCTGGTGTTCTGGTTTGATTGATGCTTTGGTGGTCTAGTCTGTTTAAGGTTGTATTTAACTGTTTAGCTGTTTAGAATGTTTGTGAAGCCATGTTTTGGTTGTGAATGAATGTGCTTGGGACCTATCTGTTTGTGAAGCCATGTTTTGGTTGTGAATGAATGTGCATGGGACCTATCTGTTTGTGAAGCCATGTTTTGATTGTTGATGTTTTGTTTGGGGACCATGTGGTGCTAAAGGGAGAATCAAGAAGGGTTATAGAATTTGGCAGATAGCATTTGGGTTTGGATTCAAATGCAATAATGTGGTGTGGAAGGCAATGGGAGGGCTGTGGAGCCTGCAAAGAAGCCCCCATGGCTTGATGAAGTTGATTAGTTCCCTATTCTTGTGCCCAAAGTGGCACCAATAGTGATTAATCATGATTGCTAGACTAAAATTAATTTATGTGTCAATATCAATCTATATGTGCAGAAACCTATTTTAACTGATGCTTACCGCAGCTAATGCCAAAATATACCTCTACAAACCCAGTGTTGACGAGAGAGAGAGAGAGAGAGAGAGAGAGAGAGCACAGAAGAGAGAGGGGGAGGAGAGAGAAGAGAGATTAGATATTAGAGATGGTGATGAGGTGGCAAAACCTGTCACGTGCAAGGCACGTGACCAGTTTGCCGTTTGAAAAAATGATGTTGTTAGACAGTCGGACCAAAATGAAACGGTTTTAATAGTATAGGTACTAAAAAAGTAATTATAAAACTAGAGGTATTAAAGTGGTATATCCAAAATTTTATAGGTACCAAAAGCGTAATTTAGCCTTTATAAATTTGACACAATGTTTTTTAATTTTTGTGCAACGGTTCCTAGTTGTTCATAAGCAACGGCTTGGCAAAGTTTATGCAACATATTGTATTTTTTATAGGCAACGAATTTGCAAGGTTTATACAGCGGTTTCTAATTTTATAGGCAACGAGTTTTTATTTTTTTACAATGATTTCTAATTTTTATAAGCAAAAAATTTGTAATTTTTATCTAATGATTTTCAATTTTCGTAGGAAATAAGTTTTTATTTGCACTATAAACTGGTATGTTATTTTATACAACATATTTTATCTCAAGCAGTGATCCTGCTCTTAGTAACCTATGATCAAGAAGTAAAAGAAACTCATAAGAAATAGATTAAGCTAAAATAAATCCATAAAACTAATAGTCAAGATACAAAATGAAAGATCTCAAAATATACAAAAATATTTAGACAATAAGTTGTGTCAAAAAAGGACTAAACATCAATCAATCCGATAATCATTCTCATTTGTAGTAAAAAATAAGCACTCTGTTTTCGCTAGTTAACATTAAAACACATTGTCTTTTTTGATTGATACTAATTCTACAAGGCACTAAACATCATCTTCAAGCACATCATGAAGATCTTCACCCATCATCACCAACATCAATATCTTGATCAGTTTCTGAAAAAGTTTCCTCTCCTTGTAAATTTTGATCTTGCATTAATCAAAACATATAGATTAATACCAATTCAAACATAACTAGTAGGAAACACCGCCAAAGATATTACCAAATTCAAAAATATAGAGCATCAGTGGTGATCTAAGTAAAAATCCAAAATGTCTGGTTACAAATCAGATATCAACATCAGATTCATTGGATCGCCATTTGTGTATGACAATAAAAATCAATTTTTGATTTCTACTATGTTGTTCAAATTAATGCAATTCATATTGTTCACCTAAAAACAAGACCTTCACCAGTGACCAGCCTATCCTTCGAAAATACATCCTGCCACTCACTTTATTTACATGTGTTCATTCCTGCAACTCTAAGCTGGTATATATGGGTTGGTATGGGGTTTATAATTACTACAGTAAGGGAAGTACAATCATTGTTATAAAGCCAAGCTATGTCTATATGGCTCATGTCACCATCATGCTCAAGAGGAATATCAAAATCTCCCAAGCTCTAGGTCTATAGAACTATCCTAATGTTCTTTAGATAATTACGCGACACACGAATCATAACTCCCTAACTCATAAATGCAAAATGCAGCAAAAAAAGTATGCCCTTGAGCTACAGCTGAAGTCATGCAACTATAAACTATCGAGATATTAGTCCAAGGAAAAGTGGATTGTCCAAACTAGTCTACCTCTACTGTATTAAACTTGTATAAAAGGTTCATGCCTCAATTTTTTTGAATACATAGATCAACATTTTGGAAGCTAACATCCTGATAATATTGCTTAATTTCAAAGTGCACCTCACAGCTCTAGACCTCAAAATCATCACAGTAGCAGTTTCATAATAGCATTAATGTGCTTCTTTGTTGCTATAGAATATTCTATCATTGTAATGACTCATACACATTCTCAAACTGCAATCCACCCATCCTTGGCAGCCGCTCTTATCATTTTTAACCAAAATATAATCATAAGATGATAGATATTGCATTAAACAAAGTTCCATTATTCTTTGGTGTAGTAACTTAAAAGGGAAATAAATGAACCTATCATCCTTAATCAAATGAACCTCCACATTTTTAAATATTCGACTGTTGCATCAAATATTGCTGCAAATAAAATAAGGTCCAATAGCACAACATAACTCTAGTCAAAATAACATAGAAAACCTAAAATGGTATCTATGGGGCCTTTTTAATGTATTATAAAATCATAATTATAAAACAAAGAGTACTTACTGCAATGATGGATTATGTCTTGATGTGGATGACCGTACAAGTGATCGTGGCGTTCCATCTTGTCCAATAAGTTCAGTGCTATGATGTGAGCTCAATAATGGAGCAAAAAGATTGGGTGGGATGACTAAACTAAGCTTGTTTAGCACTTGAAATTGATAAGTAAATCCCATAGCCAACACAATAGAGACAAATTTATCACATTCCTAGCAGATTTAATAGGTCAAGCTGCAGTTAGATTGAGGAACCTACTACTAGTAAATGACCATAGATTTAAAGAGCTCTACTATAGCCATAAACAAATAAAAACAACCTTATTGAAACATACCCAAAGTCTATTGCCAGGTAATGGAGATGCAGTAGATGCCAAGTTCTTGAAGATGGAAAAAAACCAATAATAAAGGGGGTGAAACGTACCCAAAATCCTAGCTTTCACCTTCCTTGGGCTTACCGTAGAGAAAGGCAGGGGTAGAAGAGGGGAAGAGAACTAAAACCTTAGGATTTTTCCTCGGGTTTCCCAAATAGAGAGGCAGGGGTGGAAGAGGGGGGAGAAGAAAATCCTTAGCTTTTCATGGGTGTCCCAAATAGAGAAGCAGAGGGGGAGAGATGAAAGCACGCCCTTTTCACTTGGTTTCCCGGGCGAATTTAGAAATGGCGCTCTTAATTAGCAGCACACGTGGCAAAATTTATTAATGCAATTTTAGAAACGGCGCTCGTAAACGAGCTTGATTTTGGTTCGCATAATAAGCTGAGTCTAATTGAATTAGATTTAATATGACATGCTAGTAAGCTGAGTCAAATTGAGTTAAATTGAGCTCGAGCTTGGCTCGCATATTTGGCCTTCATCGCCCAATACAATCTGGACTAGTCTTAATTTGAGTTCAAGCTCAAGAATATTGTTATTAGTAAATCGGCTTAGTTACCTATAGTAAAAATTTTACATCATATGTATATTTAACATAAATATGAATTTCCAAGAGGGGGGGGGGGGGGGGGGGGGGGGGGGGGTGGGGGTGAATTGTCTTTGAGTTCCTTCTCAAGTGTGTCACTAGTGTCACAAGTGTTGTTGTCTAACATGCATTTGTTTTCTTTTTCTAACGTGCCAATCCTATGCATGCCATCTAATTTTTCTTCTTCTACTTTCTTCAAGTCCTTGCAAGTAGCATAGTATTTCTTTTTAAGGAACCTGAAATCCCTAGTTAAGGCATGGTAAGCATCAAATAGTTCATCAAATGCAAGCTCATCTTCTACCTCATTTTCCTCTTCTTCCTCATCTCCTCGTACCATCAAGCATATGTTGGAAACCTCTTGTTCCTCTTCATCGGATGAGCTCTCCACATCGCTTTCTCTCCAAGTTGCCATCATTGCTTTCTTTTTCTTGAACTCCTTCTTTGTATACTTCTTGAGTTGAGGACACTCATTCTTGAAGTGCTTGGGCTTCCTACACTCATCACATATAAACATCATTAGAGTTAGAAGAAGTAGCATTATATTTTCACTTTCGGGGAACTTCTTCTTAAAGAATTTCTTTCCTCCCTGACGCTTGAAGATCTTTTGGATTCTCTTTGAGATCATCGCCAATTCTTCATCATCGTCTCCTTCACTTGAATCCGATGACTCTTTGTTCAATGACTTGAATGCAACGACCTTCTTCTTCTTGTCTCCTTCGCCGTTACTTCTCTTCAAGTTCATCTCATAAGTCATAAGTGAACCCATGAGCTCATCAAGTGACAACTTGGATAGATCTTTGGTTTCTTCGATCGCCGTCACTTTAGGATTCCATGACTTCGGTAGACACCTTAGTATCTTTCTCACAACTTCATCGTTAGCATAAACTCTTCCAAGAGATTCACGCACATTTAATATGTTAGTAAAACGTGTAAACATCTCACCAATGGTTTCATCATTCTTCATACAAAATAGTTCATACTTATGTACAAACATACTAATTCTAGACTCTTTAACTCGGCTAGTTCCTTCATATGTAACCTCGAGCTTATCCCATATCTCTTTTGCTAATTTACATGCCGAGACCCTATTGAATTCACTAGGGCTAAGGGCACAAAATAGAAAGCTTTTGGCTTTGGCATTTGTTTGAAGGTTTTTGAGATCGGTTGGGGTGTAGTCACTCTTAGTTTTTGGCACTTTTTTCCCTTCAACTATTTTCATTGGAACATTCGGTCCATTCTCTATGACCAGTCAAGCTTCATAATCCATTGATTGGATGAATATTTTCATTTTGGTCTTCCAATATGTATAATTCGATCCATTGAAATATGGTGACCTATTGGTAGCTTGTCCTTCTATGTTTTTCATCTCTAGATATGATCCTCTAAGGGTTGTTACACCACTAAAATAGAGACCTAGCTCTGGATACCAATTGAAGGTCCAAGAGGGGGGATGAATTGGACTCTTTTTGAAAAACTAGATTAATGGAAAAATCAGGTAGAGAAGATCTAAGACCTTAAATGCTTGTAAATGAGATGAAAACACAAGTCAAACAACATGTAAGAATAAATAAGAGAAAGGTTAGAGAGATTGCACCGATTTTATAGTGGTTCGACCCAACTCTTGGTTTACGTCCACTTCTCTCATGGTCCTCATTGAGGTTCCACTACTTGCAAATAGTTACAAGCTTTTTCTCCAAGCTTTCGGGTGCTTTGTAACCTTACAATCACTCCCAACAACAGTTGGATGGCTCTCAATGTACTTCACACTTGAAGAAGGTTTACAAAGGTTTAGGCTAAGGGAAATGAGTAGAAAACTCTTATTTAAACTTGCCCAAATGATCTCAAAAATATCAATAATCGTTCTTTGCAAGTTTACAACACAAAACTATTTATACTTGACCTTCAACCAGCTCAAAAACAAGCTCCAACGGCTCCCTACAACTCTCCAACGACTAGTATTTTTACTCTGCGCATTGCTGGAGGTCGACCCCTACATCATTCGTCACATCATCCGCCAGATACAAAAGCTCAGCCTTCTTGAGCCACGGTCGAGTCACATCATCCGCCAGATACAAAAGCTCAGCCTTCTTGAGCCACGGTCGATCCACCTATCGACCGTGATATCGTCCGTGAGTCTTTGTTGGGAAACGTTTGCTCCAGAGTCGATGCTCTGATCGACCATCGTATCTTCAATTTCCATCATCATATTTCACAGTCGACCGCGTGCATCGTTCATGAGTCTACAACATTTAAAATCACAATATCCAAACTCCACAGTCGACCGGTCCATCGACCGTGAGGATCTGTTAAGAAAATGGCTTTCCAGGGTCGATGCTCCGATTGACTGTGAGCCAACATTTCATTTGGCCAAGTTGGGTACATTCACCATGCAACCCCGCGGTCGATCCATGGATCGACCGTCGCATTCCCACGGTCAATCTATGCATCGACCGTTAGTACAATAATTTCTCAAATATTGAATTTAAGGCTTCCAATTAAAGGGGTAATAAATATTAAAAATAAATTTTATCATTTAATGTATATTGGCATCATCAAAACAAGGTTAGAATCAACAAAATATACATATAACTCAAGTTTAACTTGAATTCCCCTAGGCTAGACAGGCTTTAAAGAGTTTGCAAATCGAGCTCGTGTGACCATGTACTCAATTTTGAGTTCAAGTTTAGTTATGAAGCTCAAACTCAAGCTAGCTTATACGTATATAATACGACCTGAGCTTATACAAGCTAGCTAGTGTTTGGCTTCGCTAGACAAAATATGGTCCTATTTATACCCATTATAATAATCTATACATGTGATCAGGCAATTAGACAAAATAGGTCAAGTAAGTTTGGCCCCCGAATTCCCGTCATTCAACTCGTGCAATATGGTTGTTTCACCGATAGAATCCATGGCACCTTATGCACAACCAAATGCCAACTACAATTATGCCCAAACTATACTAAAACTAGTAAAAAATATTCATAACATTCGAGTTCACATTTACGTGCATATAGTAGACGTAGACCACATCGAGTATTATTTATTTAATCAAACTATGAATGCAGAAAGAAAATAGCTAATTTCATGATCATTTCCTGGAACATATATTCATATACTGAAAAGGTAATAATCCGTTGAAAAACGATTCCGGAAATGAAACTTAAAATCATTGAAAACAAGTTCTTGAATTGAAATTTAAAATAACTATTTAAAAAAGATGAGCTTGAAAAATAGTAGTAGAAACCGTTGCTTATAAAGATAGATATGAGCAATAATAGAAAAAATCATTGCGTCATAAGCTGAATTTAGGCAACACGATAAGAAACCATTGTATATAAAGATAGGCATAGGCAACAATACCAAAAAACTATTGTGTTAAATTGTACATTTAGACAACAAAAGTCACAATCGTTGCCTTATAGTGCGACTTTTAAACAATAGAATAAACATCGTTGCCTAATCTACAACATTTGGCAACAACTCACTTAATCATGGCCTAAAATTGGAAAGGACAATGGTTAGCATAGTGTTGCCCAAAAGCTATAGGCAACAATAGCTAATCGTTGTCTATGAGAACAATTTGCAACAGTTTTAACGCCGTTGCTTAGCGGCTGTTGCTGTAGATCACTTTTATTGTAGTGAATTCACGGGTGCATTACACATACTTGTAACAATATCAAATTTTTTATTAGTTATATATATGAATTTAGTGTGGTTCGAAATACCTAAAACCAAAGATAATTCTATCAATTGCTGGGTTTGGTTTATTATTTAAAAGATGTGAGTTTATACCTAATACAAGGCTTGTAAACCAATTAATTGCACATACTTTTCTTTTTGAGGTGCCATGACAATGTATCATGTGATATAGTGATCGACGTTGATATACACAGAGCTATTATGGGCGTCCAGGAATTCCTTCCATTACAGTGTGATTTTCACAGCCATGCACAACTTACATTCCTTGTATAACACATAGTCTTAGCCTATGATGACATTGTGTTAGTTTATATATAGCTTGTACAAATTAGTCTTCTATTCAATGAGAAAATTAAGCTTCTCCATTTAGCTTGCCTCCTTTCATTTATCATGGTATTAGAGCAAGATTCTGAATACCTAAGTTCTTTCCTTTGCTTCTGTTAGAACAGAAATTATGACCGTTGTCAAGGTCAAAATCTGTTAGAACATTTAAGAATCAGGAGATTGTGGTTGTTTGTTCTTCTCCTTCGAATGATCGAATTAGAAGTGTTGAAGCTTTCGGGAATGGAAAATGGAAAATGGGAATAATGGAAAATGGGAAATGGAGATGGAAAATGGAAAATGGGAATAATGGAAAATGGAAAATGGGAAATGAAGGATGGAAAATGGAATTCTATGTTAAATCTACTCCTATTTTAGGTAGATCTACTCCTAGGAAAATAAAATATGGTAGCACTAGTCCTAGGAAAATATGATAATTCTACTCCTATGGAAGACATTAATGTAGCACTACTCCTAGAAATGAAGGACGTTGCAGAAATTTAAAGGAAGGAAAATGCAGGAATTTAAAGGAAAGAAAATGCAGGAATTTAAAGGAAGGAAAATGCTTCATTAAGATAAATAAAAGATTACATAATGATAAAAAGTTTGGTGGCCGGGGCCGAATTTAGAAGGCTACATTGCTAATAAATGTAAAAAGATTATATGAAGATAAAAAGCAGTTTTGCTTTGATGGCAGGGGCCCTTTTTCCTTCTTCCTCTTGGCTATTTATAGGGCTTCTGGTAACTGATTTGGAAACTGTCAGGAAACCACTCTGCAGTTGCTGCAACTGTTGCTTTGAAAGTGGAAACCACCAAAACTGCATAACTGGTCTAAAACTGTTCTGGAACCACCACTAAACAACGTCTCCTGTCTTCCGCTGTATTTTTGTCGATGATAACCTTTGAATCTGGACAAACTCTGAACATCAAAGTTGTAGATCTTCCAATTATCTTTCCAACGGTACCAGAAACGTCCAATTGGACATCGGATGAGAAAGTTATGGCCAAAATACTTAGACTGCACTAATGGCCGATTAGTAAATATGGACGATAGAAATTTGGACTAAGTCATTTGGACTAAGTCATTTGGACTTTATCGTCCATTTTGGACGATGACTTCATCGTCCATTATGGACGATAGAAAAGTTGGTCGATGACATTAACAAATTCGTCCATTATTTACTACTTTGCCACTGGTCACTTCGACTGCCATTTTGACACATCAAATGACCAAATTTGGAGATGACGTCAACAACAAAGTTGTAGATCTTTTCGTCCTCTTTCCAATGGTTGAAGAATCGTCCAATTTGGATACTTGATGTAAAAGTTATGGCTAAAATACTCTAACTGTGTCAACATCGAAGTATCTTTTGGCCGATTGGCAATATTTACGAAATTGCCATTGATCGCCCAAATGGTTATATTTATTGCTAACATTTTGCCCCCCGGTCTTTATGAAAATATTCCTATTTTTGCAAAGACCTTATTCTGTTGACCAATTTGGGCGATTTTGTCGGCCATATGAACGATTTTGTGGGTCAGTTGAGTCGTCCATAAAACATATTTTATTATCCATTCAATCAATCATCTTTGTCGACCATTTGTTATTATTGGTCGATCACTTTTATAAATCTCTGGTCGATCAACATTTGGCCGATGACCAATTTTTCTATCGCTCAGTTTTGCCCGATGACCAATTTTTTATCGCTCAGTTTTGACCGATGACCAATGTTTTATCAAGATGAAGAATGGCCGATATCGGCCAATGAGAAATGCTGGGCATTGATCATCGACGGGTGATGAGTAATGAACGATGAGTGATGCTTGCCGATAAGCAAGGATGGGTGATGCTCTATCGGCGATGATGAGCGATGAGCAAGACTGATCGATGAGCAAATCTGGGCGATGAATAAAGGTGGGCGATGAGGAAGCTGGTCGATGGCCAATGAGGGATGGCCGATATAGATGCTGGAGGTGATAAGGTTGGCCGATGAGAAAGCTAAGCGATAAGCCATGGACAATGAACGACGATGGTCGTCGATATTGATCTGGCCGATGAAGATGATGGACGACGATGAGAAGCTGGTCAATGACGTGATGCTCTGTTTTCCTTTTCCCGTCTTCCGCGATGGGTGACGATGGATGGCCAATGAGTCATCGGCGATGGCCGGGTGCGGGCGATGGAAGAGATGGAGTCCAGGACGAGGAAGGCGACCAGTCTCGGATCCACTAGATCGCAAGTCGTGCCCATGGCCAGCCGGAGACGGAGTACTCCAGTGTTGCTGACGTTAGTGACGAGGGATGCTCTGTTTTTCCCCAATCGTCGTTGTAGACGGCCAGGATGGTGGCCGGGATGAGAGAGCAGGGGCGGCGAGGCGAAGTGCGGCGAGGGACGACGATGGTCGATGCTTCTGTTCTCCTCCCCCAGCGGCGATAGATGCCGTCTTTCCCTTCCGCCGTTGCCGTTGTCCCATGGATTTTCCTTTCCGGCGTTGCCGTTGTCTATGGTCAGCCGATTGAAGACCACGTCGGAGGTGATGACCTTGGCCTTGCTCTGTTTCGCCCCCAATGGCCACGGATTGCCGTCATCGACGGAGACCTTTAAGGGCGAGGATGGTAGCGACGACGAGGACTTTTGTTTGAAGGAAGCCGCTGCTAGGGCGTCGTGGGGCGCTAGGAACGAGGGTATGCCATGTTTTCCATCAACCTTCTAATGGCTGCCGCTACCGTCGTTGCCGTCCAATATTCCGCTGCTGCCGTTGTTCCATACCGCGTCGGAGACGGAGGTGATGACTCCGACGTTGCTCTGTTCTCCCCCCAACGGCCGTAGGTTGCCATCTTCCCAAGTGATAGGAGTTTTGAGGCCGATGTTGGCGCGGCGATGAGGGATCTGGGATGCTCGAAGGAAGCCGTGGTCTGAGGAGTTAGGCATGGTTTTTCCTTCCGCCGCTGCCGTCGTCCCATGGCCAGCCGAGTGAAGATCGTGCCGGAGACGGAGGAGATGACCTCGGCGTTGCTTCGAATCGATTGCTTCCCCGGCCATGTCTTGGATTTTGCCCTCTTCAGTTTCATGGCTCTGCCTGCGGCCATCATGTAGGAGAGAATGGGTTCGCCGTTGAAGGAGATCTCGAGGCTGTCAGAGGATCCCTCCCACGCCGTGGAGGTAGAAAATGAAACCGTCGGAGTTCTTGACGACGACGTTTGAGATTGCAGAGGATGATGGTGTTGAGGGTGGCGGCGCAAACGTGGGAAAGATGGGTTCCAAGGCCTCGAAGTGGAGGATCTCTGCCTTGAACCGCTCGAACCACCTTAAACTGCTTGAAACTGCTGCAGTTTTCACATCGTGCATGATCTCCCTTTGAGATCCCTACCTTGAACCACTGTGTTAGCCAACATAATGGCTAAATCATTAAATGACGGACACGTAAGCAAAAGGTAATGACTAAATGGACGATAACTATATAATCTTATCGACCAGATGAAACATATCGACCAAATGAACGATATAATCTATCGACCAAATGGACGATAAAATATCGACCAAATGAACGATGGAATTTATCGACCAAATGGACGATAGAATTCTAACCAAATGGACGATATCGTCCATATGACACCATCATTTAAAGGACTATGGACGATAATCGCCCAAAAGTCATAATTGGACATGTTACCAAATATCATCGTCCAAAAGCAATTAACACGTGTGCCAAATATGGTTAAAAAACACATGCAGGTATGACGTGGACAAGAAACGATAAGTAAGCCAGCATGATCGTGACGTATGCAACGAACGAGCATCGACCACGTGTACTCTTCAAACCAGACACGAACGTGGGAGAAGCTGTTACGGAGCAGTTCGCACACGATCTTCTCCTTCCACGTCATCAATCCTCAAGGCGGGAGCAGTTATTCAGTTCCTTAGTATAAATAGCTTCTCTTCTCCACTGTAACCCCCCCCCCCCCCCCCGACAACTTGTAACCTGCTCTTAAGCATGGCTTTCGTTTCTTATGTACCTGTAAGTTGATTAATAAAGCTTTCAGTTTGATTAATGGCGTCTTTTACTGCTTTCTTAGCATAATCTCGATAATGTAGTCGTTTTAATCGTCTTCTCCTCTTTTCTTTTTGTTTTATAGTTCTAGATTAATGGGTTTCTTTCCGTTTACGCTTTCTGTCCATTTCAGTTTCATAGTTTAATTAAGTTAAATTAGTTTAATGTTTACTGTTTCTTTTCATTATGATCATAGGAGTATTGTAAGATTAATTTAGGTTTTATTAGTCTTCTTTTATGCTTTCTGTTCTTTAAGATTTCTTTACTGTTTTCAATTAGAATAAGTTACTGCTTTCTTAGATTAAGTTAATTAAATAGGTTTAATTGCATTTTCTAGATTTAGTAATTTAGGTTGATCTTTATGCTTTATTTAATTCTGTAATCTTAGACAATTTAAAGCTTTTCTTAGGTTAATCTTGATAATTAGATTATTTAATTAGGTTTAATCTAGATTTCCATATTACTTGACATCTCTGGTTCGTTAATTCGAAAGAGCAGAACTCAACTACAATCATCTGATATTTAAGTGTGGAATAGGATTTTGACTTTGACTCGGTCAACGGTTAGATTTCCTCTCTAACATTTTTTGGCACGCCCAGTGGGACCTGTGTCAAGTCTTTATGGAAGTCAGTCAAGTTGGACCAGACGGAATGGTCATTACTAGGACTGGTTTGGACACTAATAGTGGTAGTGGAAACGCCGCCAATCACGGCGATGGCCAACAAAGTCCAATTGTGGTCGAGGAAGAACCTGTTTTTTTTCCACCTCTCGACCAACCACATGTTTCTCCACCTATTCTCCCACCACACATAGAATATCGAGATAGGGTGGTTTATCGCTCTGTAAAGCGAGGGAACGCATCGGCCAGAGGTGGCCTAGATCCAGGAAACATAACGTCAACTACAGCCCAAAATATGGTCGATGAAGCTTTACATGCTAACAATCAGCAGATGGCTAGTCATATCGCCACTGCTTTAAGGCCTTTTATCGATACTATGCAAACTTTTATAAACACAACCTTGTCCCAAGCAAACCCTGGATCAAATGTTGCTAGGCCTACCATGTCAGCAGTCCCTATCGGCCAAAACACCACCCAAAATAATCGACCATTTCCGCCCAATACGGTCATGGGACCTGGTGGTAATAACGGTTTTGTTCTTTTACAAAATCCAATGCATAGTCAAAACCGTCTCGGCCAAAATAGCCAAGTCGGTCAAACTAGTTCAACCCATTATCGGCCATCGATGAATAATGACCATACTCAAAGACCTAACTTAATCGGTCAACTATCTGGGTTGTTTCCATCGCCAACGTAAATACCTCATAATAATGAAGTGTTAACTCCATGAGCCATACCAAACAGTGGTGTCCCTCCTCTTCAAGGAGTATAAGGTGGTGTTGTTCCTCCGACACAAGGAGCGCCAAATAATGGAGTTCTTTTAGGTCAGGGCATACCAATAGGTGGAATGCCTTTAAGTATGGGCGAAAACATTCCTCAAAACATTCCCCAGAACATTCCTCCTAATGGCCAGAACCTTGTTTACCCAAACAATGGCCAAAACCTTGGTTACCCAAACAATGGCCAAAACCTTGTTTATCCAAACAACGGCCAAAACGTTGGTTTCCAAAACAATGGCCAAAATGTTGGCCAAAATAATAACTTGGATGCTCAAGGCCAAGGGTTTTCACAGAATAATTATGGGCAACTAGGCGGTCAAGTTAATCGGCCAATAGGGAATAATTTTTATAATAAAAGAATGGCCGATGGTCAAAGCATGGGCGATATCCCTTATCAGAATAATTATCGACCATATGAGGCACCTATGTATTATGCTCGACCACCGAACGAGCAGTATGACCAAGTGTACAACAACCCTCTTTACAATCAGGCCGATGATCTATGTGAGCAAGTCGCTGAGATTCTACAAGAGTAAATAGGTTTAGGACGACCAGCTACTCGTCCAACTTATAGGAAACCTTATCATGATTGGGTTGACCAAATGTACCCTCTCCCTAGAAACTATAAAGTTTCAGAGTTTACTATGTTCTCTGGGGTAGATAAGATATCGACCATTGAACACATAGGGAAGTTCTCCATGCAATGTGGAGAAGTGAATGATTTTGTAAAACTTAGACTATTCCCTAACTCTTTATCCGGGGTAGCTTATTCATGGTTCATTAAACTATCGCCAAATTCTATTCAAAATTGGCAACAAATGGAACATGCGTTCCATTCTCAATTTTATAAGTCAGAACCAGAAATAACAATGGTCGACTTAGCTCAACTTAGACAAAGGCCAGAAGAGAACGCAGAGTCGTTCCTACAAAGATTTAAACGAGCGAGAAGTAGGTGCTTTATTCCCTTACCTGAAAGGGAATTTGTAAAAATCGCTCAAAGCGGATTAGCCTTTGAACTTAAGAAGAAGTTCAAAGATAGGGATTTTATTGACCTATTCCAACTGCAGTGTAATGGCCTAAGTGTTAAATTCCAGGCTTTTGTGTAAAATGTTTGGACTTTCCCGTAATAAGGGTGTTTTGCGGGGGGTTTTTATGCAAAAACCACCCACTTTCTAGAAGGATCCAGCGTCTCCTTCCTTTCTTTCTTGGGCTGCCATCTCGAGAGAGAGAGAGGGAGTGAGATCGAGAGAGAGGGAGATCGAGGGAGATGGAGAGAGATCGAGAGAGAGAGAGATCGAGAGGGGGATGGAGAGGAAGCAAGGTCGCCGGCGCCGGAGAAGGAAGGAAAGGAAGGGAGGAAGAAAACCGGGAAAAAAAAAGGGGAGGTGAACATCGCCGGAAATGGGTAGATCCGGTGAGGATTCTGCTAGATTTCGCGCCCCCCCCCCCCTCTTGGCTGAGGTAAGCTTCTAGCACTTTTCCCCAACGTTTTCCTTTGTTTTCCGTCCTTTTTGTGGGTTTTTCCGGCGGGTTTTTTTTTGGGAGAAGATGGGTTCCGGCGATGGGTCGCCGGAGAAGGTGTTGCGGACGGTGTTGGGGACCTCCCTCGGCGACTACAGCGCCGAGGAAGGACCCCCGTGGTCCGGGGCATCTATCTCTGAGCCCTGTCCGGCATTACCCATGGCAGGGGATCTTTGATCCTCCTCCCTGCCATGGATTCCGGCGAGGTCCGGCCGGCTTTCTCTAGCCGTGGCCGTTGGTCTCACTTGGGGACTTGGAGCTTGGGGCAGCGAGCAAGCTCCGGTCTTCGCCGTAGTGGCTGTCCGACGATGAGGTAGCGGGTTTGTGGGCCTCTCAACGAAGCTCCGGCGGAGCTCTGGCGGCCCTTGGCGGAAGGGTGTGCGTCGCCTGGGTGGGTCGTCACTGATGCATCGCAGATGCATCGTTGACGCGGCAGTTTCTGTTGTAGACGCGTCGTCGGTGCGGCGGAGTCCATCGCAGATGCGGCAGATTCCGTCGCAGACGCGGCAGATTCCGTCGCAGACGTGTCGCTGATCCTTCGCAGACGCGTCGCGAGCTAGGCAAGTTGTAGCCACGGCGCGGGCGGGTGGCTGGTCCACCGTGGGTGGAGTAGTCGCGCACTCCGGTGTGTGGAGCGCCGACATCCGATTTGGGTCTTTGACGGGTCTTTTCGATCGGGTTTCCGAGCTCTATTTAATTTTAGTAGATTTAACCGCGTTTGGAGCCCTACCTGACCATATTCCCTATCCTTGTGCTTTAGTTGATCTTTTGAGCGGTGGTCGAGTGACGGAGCATGACGTGGACCCCCCCCGGACTTGGAGAACGCGTGTCGACTGTCCTTTTAAGGTAGGAGTTACCTCCTAGGATTGATGTGTTGTTGTGTATGCTTTTCTGTTGTGATGGTTGTGTGTATATACGATGCTATGTTATGCTATGATGTTTCTTTATATTGTATGAATATATGATGATTGTTATTGGCTTTATTGCTATGTTCTTGTCTTGTGCATACATGATAGGATCGGGGATTAGGATTGGGTCTAGTCAGGTCCTGTAGCTAGACTAGTCAGAGTCTAGGGACTAAGTTGATGACTAGATCTGATTTAAAAATATGATTTGAGGATTTGATTTGATTGAGGATATGACTTGATCGGATTGAGGATGTGATCTGATTGAGGACGTGTTGCCTATACTAGTGTACTGAGGCCTGTATAGAGTCTATAGGGGTCTGGGCGAGCGTTGACGGCCGGACGCGGCGACTGTGCGTGTAAGACTTACCCAGACTAGCCAGACCATACTAGGATCAGTAAACTAGTATAGGATGTTGTACCTATACTAGTATACTGGGGCTGGGTATAGAGTCTATAGGGGTATGGGCGAGCATTTACGGCCGGACGCGGCGACTGTGCGTGTAAGACTTACCCATACTAGTCAGGCCATACTTGGGCAGTATACTAGGATAGGTGGGTGTACACCAGTGTCTTAGTTGGTGACTCCTACTGGGCTTTAGAGCTCATTCGTGTTAGGTTTTGGTTTATGTGCAGGAGGACCTATGGGTAGGCCAGAGACCAGTGCAGGCCATGGAGGTCCTGTCTCAGGATGCGGAGTCACTTTATCATTATGTCTACTTTCTTATGTATGATAAAGCATGTATATGTTGGAAATGAAAGAATTATGCATCATAAATTGTGGAATGAAATACCATGTATATTATTTGAATTGTTGTGGGCGTATGTGCCTCTAGATGTGGTGAATGATTGTAAAGAGAAATAGTGTGATTAAATGTTATAAATTTATGTTTTATTAGTGATTGAAATGCTGAAATTGTAATAGTGATTTCATGTCCCCGTGCCCAAGGGTCATGCCAAAATTTTAAATAAATCTTTGGGATATTTTATAATTAATTGGGGCGGGGCGTGACATGCAGACTAGCGCTATACGTTATGAACAGTTGTTGAGCGAAGAAGATCAGATGAAATCATCTTCTAAAGGAACTTACTATAGAGATACTAACTATGAAATAAACCAAGTTAGTAACGTCGATGAAGAAAACCATAATATGAACGATGTTTGTTTGGCCGAGCTCCTTAAGGGAAAACTTTATATATGTAAAGCTCTTGCCAAACTTGAGCGAGAACTTAAAGGTAAAGAAATAAGCAGAGACGGCAAACGTCCAATGCGAAAGTTTTCTTTTGATGTTTCAAAGGCTGATCAAATCTTTGATCAATTACTCAAAGATAAACAAGTTAAATTGAAAGATGGACATGCTATGTCAAGTCTTGATGAGATCAAGGACAAAAGATATTGTAAATGGCATAATGCTTGATCGCATCACACTAATCAGTGTTTGGCTTTCCGTAATGTTTTGCAGGATGCGATTGATTCCTGAAGAATTGGTTTCCCAGCCAAACACATGGGAGTTGATGCAAATCCTTTCCCCAAGGCTGCTCCAGTGGGGATGGTGCTCACCGACGTGGCGAACTTCAAGTTGCCAAAGTTCAAAATCATCATTGACGAGACTGAGGACGACAGTCGTCCAGATGTGTTCACAAGACTTGGTCAAGACAAAGGGAAGGAACCTGTCATTCCACATGTCTGCCCAAGATGTCATTGGGATCTTAGTCGCCCGATGACACCGTTCTCCGGGACCAAGTTTCCTCATCCACAATCTAGGCAGTGGAACAGAGTTCAACCTCATGTGTACCCGAAGAGCTTTATGCCTCAACCTTACAAGCCAGAGCGATGGTACAACTCCAACTGCTATACTCGTCGATCAGTTCCTGTGGAAGAGATGACGAGGACTCAGTACCGCCGCCATCAGAAGAAGTATGGCCAGATGATGAAGGCCAAGCTAGCCCTGGAAAATAACCCAAGTCAGGATGAAGAAGTTGAAGAGATTGAAGAAGATGTTGCTGTCTCTAATGCAACAGCGTCTTCAAAGAGCAAATTCCATCGTCCAAACAAGGATGATGACGATGAGACTGGAGCAAACCAAGTGATCAGATTCGGAACGCTCCCGTCAGTCATCGTGAACAATTACATCCTGCCAAGCCGCCTTGGACAACAATGTCCAACTGGTCGAGGAAGACGGAGACACATCGGCCACCTTGGTCGATGAAATGGAAAATTCACCCTCAGTGAATTTAGTGCTCGACCAGGACGATGAATACGTCGAGATCGAAGAAAAAATCGACGTTACTGAAGAGGCTTGGAGGAGGAACATATCTACAGAACAGCTGTTGAGACAGTTGTATGAAGAAGGGAATCCAGCAGTTGGACCAGGTGGCCAGCCAAGTGGCCGATATGAGTACCTGCGAGTTTATGGAGACGTCAAAGTTAAACGTCTCGTTAAGAAGACAGAGGTTGTCGCTCAGATTGTTCCATCGACGTCGACAACAATTGTTCCAACTGGCTGGTGTGATGAAGAGCAAGAGCCCATGGTCGAGGATACTGAATGGGTAGAAATAGAGGTACCCATCAAAGTGAATGAGGAAGCAGCGAGAAGAAACATCTCTCAAAAGAAGCTATTGATGGATCTCTACAAGGCAGGTAATCCAGCCATCAGTACTCAGAGCCAACCAAGTGGAAAGTTTGACTATTTGGTTTGCTATGGTGATCCCATCGTGAAGAAATGGGTCCCTAAAAGTGATGTTGCCAAGTATGCTCCGCCAGCCGATGAAGTGCCAATCATCCCAACTGGTTGGGACATGGAAGCCACAGAGAAACAGCAAGAGCAACACCAGAACGATCAGCAATGGCCATCATGGGATGGTCAAGAGAACCCAGAAGTCATCCGGGTTGCAGCTAAGGCAAAGGGGAAAGCAGTTGCCTATCAACCTCAGTTATCGAACAGTTCACACAAGAAGGCTCACCAAGATTTGAACAATGCAGTGTTCGAACGACCTCCAACAGCAATGACGCGCCATTTACGGCCTCTTCATATTAAGGCCGAGATCAACGGCGTCCCAGTAAGCAGAGTTCTGATTGACACTGGAGCAGCAGTGAACGTCATCCCTGCCAAGATGATGAAGAAATTACACAAAACAGATAGCGATCTTATCCCCACGGATATTACGCTAACATGATTCAGTGGAGTTCCAGCACCGGCAAAGGGAATCCTTCCTTTGGACATTAAGGTGGGAAGCGTCACAAGAACGACAGCGTTCTTTGTCATGGACTCATCGACCAGTTATAATGTGCTACTTGGTCGAGACTGGATCCATGCCAGCCAGTGTGTTCCTTCGTCTCTTCACCAATGTTTGTTTTTATGGAACGACAAAGGGAACGTGGAATTAGTTATGGCCGATAACATGCCATACAGTATGGACACGCATCCCTTGGAGGCATCCTTCTATGACTGCAATTATGGCCCCTTACAGTTCCTTCAGTTTGAGGATACACTCAAGGTAGTTTCTGAGAACGGAGTTATGCTAAAGGAGCGCGTAGCGGAACTGTTTGATCCAGCAAGACCAACTTCAGTGGTCTTTGCACCTAAATCTGGCCGACCATCGGCCACAAATCAAAAGTGATGAGTTCAAACTCTGAGAGAAATCAGGCCGCTGTAACGGCCTTAAAAGCCAAACTAATGGCTTATCAAGTGGAAGCGTTCGCTGCACAAGAAGAGAACGACCTAGATTGTCTAAAAGAGATTCCCCAAGAAGATGAGGAAGAAGTCCCTTACGGCAAACGTGAAAATATGCAAGCTCAAGACCCCTTGGAAGAAATCAACCTTGGTGATGGCGAGAAGCATCGTCCAACATTCATCAGTAAACTTATTGACCAAGAGGTAAGGTACAAACTCATTGCTATTTTACGTTCATATAAAGACTGCTTTGCATGGGATTATAAGGAAATGCCTGATTTGGATAGAAATATTGTAGAGCATGAACTACCTACTCGACCAAATTTTAAACCATATAAGCAAGCGCCTCGACGCTTTGCTCCAAACATAATCCCAGAAGTAAAGAAAGAAATTGAACGATTGTTAAATGCTAATTTTATTAGAACAGCCAGATATGTAGAATGGCTTTCTAATATAGTGCCAGTTAAGAAGAAAAATAGCAAACTTAGAGTTTGTATAGACTTTAGAAATTTAAACTTGGCTACACCCAAAGATGAGTATCCCATGCCATCGGTTGATAATTTAGTTGATTCCACCGCTGGGCATGAAATATACACATTTATGGATGGGTATTCTGGATATAACCAAATTTATCTCGCCGATCGTGATGTTCATAAAATGGCATTTAGATGTCCAGGATCACTCGGAAGTTATGAAGGGGTTGTTTTGCCCTTTGGTCTAAAAAACGCTGGTGCTACTTATCAGCGAGCGATGAACTTGATTTTTCATGATATGATTGGCCATTTTATTGAGGTCTATGTCGATGACATTGTAGTAAAATCACCAATTATGACCGATCACTTTTCGCAGTTGATTAAAGCTTTTGAGCGAATGAGAGAATATAATTTAAAATTGAATCCCTTGAAATGTGCCTTTGGTGTACAAGCAGGAAATTTTCTTGGTTTTCTCGTTCATCAGCGAGGAATAGAACTTGACCAAAACAAAGCAAAGTCTATAATTGAGCCCAGTCCTCCAAAGACTAAAAAAGAACTGCAAAAGTTCCTTGGTCAAGTAAATTTTTTGAGAAGGTTTATTGTTAACTGCGCAGGTAAAACTCAAGAGTTTTCATCGCTCTTACGATTAAAGAATGAAGACGATTTCTTCTGGGAGGAGCGACATCAGCAAGCCTTTGAACGATTGAAGCAATGTTTATCAACGCCACCAGTTATGGCGCCGCCAAGGTTAGCACAACCCATGAAGCTCTACATTGCTACAGCAGACCGATCAATAGGCGGTCTCTTGGCGCAAGATGGAAAAGATGGAGCTGAGAGAGTAGTGTACTATCTAAGTAGACAATTGTTACTTTATGAACAAAAGTACTCGGCCATAGAAAAGTTGTGCCTGGCCTTGTACTTTATGTGTACCAAGCTTAGAGCTTATTTAAAACCTGTAACTGTCTATTTGATATCTAAGTTTAATGTATTGAAATTCTTGTTTTCTCGGCCAATTTTGCACCAACGTATTGGTTATTGGGTTTTAACTTTGGCTGAATTTGATATTCAATTTGTATCTCAAAAGGCTGTGAAGGGCCAGGCATTGGCCGATTTTTTAGCTGACTATCCTTGCGTAGATATACTAAAGGAATTAGAGCGAGAAATCAATAACGTATCGTTCACCCCATGGACGATGTACATTGACGGTTCTAAGACTGTCAATGGAGCTGGCCTTGGAATCACAATCCTATCGCCTATTGGACGCAAATATAAATTTGCGTATACTCTATCGCAATTATGTACCAACAATCAGGCTGAGTATGAAGTTCTAATCATCGGCCTAGAAATTTTGTTAGACTTAGGAGTGCCCAATGTACAAATCAAAGGTGATTCACAATTAGTGATAAATCATTTACTTGGACATTACAAGTGCCAGAGCGATATCTTAATTCCATTTCATCAAGTCGCTCTAACGTTGTTAAATCGTTTTAACGATTTTGAACTATTATTCGTTCCAAGATTGCAGAACGATGAGGCCAATACCCTCGCCCGAATAGCATCAGGTTATAAAGTGTTAAAACACTTGGGGGGCATGAACGATTTCCGTTCTGGTATAATACAATCTGCACTAGAGCGATATGATCGACCAAACGAGGTAAGTCAAATCGATAGCCAACCGGATTGGCGAACCCCAATCGTTGATTTTTTGAAAGACCCCTCACTTAGGGTTGATAGAAAAGTCCGTCTTAAAGCGATACATTATTTTCTACAAAATGACGTTTTATATAAACGTCGACCAGATGGAGTCTTATTGCGCTGTTTGCATCCTGATGAGGCTAAATTAACAATGACCGAGATACATAATGGTGTTTGTGGAGCACATCAGTCTGGCATCAAAATGCGCTGGCTAATAATGCGCAGTGGCTTTTATTGGCCACGTATGGGGGAGGAGTGTGCTATATATGCCAAAGGATGTGAAGCATGTCAAAGACATGGTCCATTGCAACGAGCTCCAGCAAGTGAATTATCGATCATTGTCAAATCTTGGCCATTCAGATGTTGGGCAATAGACATTATAGGGAAAATTTATCCTCCATCGTCCATGTTGCACAAGTTTGTAATTGTGGCAACAGATTACTTTACTAAATGGGTAGAAGCAATCCCATTAAAAAATGTTTCTGATGATCAAGTGATAAATTTCATTTGGGAAAACATCATATGTGGATTTGGCATTCCACAAACAATTGTGTTAGATCAAGGGACAATGTTTGTAAGTTCTAGGGTAAAGAATTTTTTAGATGAGTATAAAATTAATATGGCCAATTCTACACCCTACTATGCTCAGTTTAATGGACAAGCTGAAGCGTCCAATAAAACCATCAAGTCAATCATAAGAAAGATGATGGACGATAACCCAAGGCAATGGCATGAAGGTTTATTAAGAACGTTATGGGCACATAGAACTACACCTAAGTCTAGTACTAAAGTTACGCCTTACCAATTGGTCTATGGTCAAGAAGCGGTGCTACCGGCTGAGATAAATGTTCTATCGCCCAGAGTTATGGAACAAGATCGCTCAACTAGAGAAGAATATGAAGATGCATTAATGTATAATCTTTTACAGCTTGATGAGTAACGAGCTATTGCCTTAGAAAATATAGAGGCACAAAAGTTGAAAATGGCCGATATCTATAATAAAAGAGTAGTTTCAAAAGAATTTCAAGAAGGAGATCTAGTTTGAAAAACGATCCTACCTATAGATCGTAATGATCCCAAATATGGAAAGTGGTCGCCCAACTAGGAAGGACCATACTTGGTCGATCAAGTATTTCCAAATGGATCATATCAATTGAGAACTATTGACGGTGGGTTGCATCGATCAATGATCAATGGTCGATACCTTAAGAAATACTACCCATCAATAGAATAATAGGCATAGAAGGAAAACGTCCTTAAAATATGGACGATAGCAATTGACAAAATACGTCCTTAAGATTTGGACGATAACAATTAACAAAATTTGTTCATTACAAAATATATCGGCCAAGAGTGTTACATTACAAATTTCATTGATCATATCAGACAAGAAAAATTATCTCTTCAAAGAGAAATTTTGAGATAAAAGAGCAATTTTTTCACAGAATGCCCTAAAGCGTTGCTTGTTCTTTACAAGTTCACCCTTCAACTCGATTTGGCGATCTTTTGAGGAATTCGCCTCCAAAGCGACGTACTCTTGCATCATTTAATTGCCCTCCTCAGCCAGTTGAGTAGTCTCGCGAAGGAGATAGTTCTTTTGAGTGGTGCACTGGGCGATTTTTTCCTCTAACTCTTTCATCTGGTTTTGATAACCGAGGATTTCTGATTCTTTTTCGCCAATATCATTAGTATTTTTCTGGAGTTGTTTAACACGATTACTGATGATATCTCTGATATGGGTACGCCGCTCTTGACGTTCCCCTATAAGAACTATCTCATTCATCAAGTTGTTTCTCTCAGCAGTCAGACTCTCAATCTTGATCTTAATGTTGTGAATATCGTCCATATCACTGGACGAAAACCCTAAGACTTTAGGATCCACGGAGAAAAAGGGTGTTATGGCTTTGTCCAATGTTTCACTATCTAATCTGGTGAAGTCCTCTTCAGGAAGCTTGTCCAAAACTACAAGACATTGAGATAACGCTCGCCTGAATTCTTCATGTTGACTCCCTTGTGCAACTTCAGGGTCAACAGCCGTTTTCTAGGCAGTCACTATAGCATGCCAAGAATCCGAGAAGGTCTGGACAATATTCATTAATTGGGCGAGATCGCCCTGAAAAGAACCAGCATTTAGTAAGATTTAACGCTAAATGGACGAAAGAAACGAATTGAACGATAAAATACCTGTGAAGAGGTAGAATGGGATGGATGAGTAGTGGGAGTAACAAAAGATGAAGTTGAAGTCTTCATCGCAGAGGGAGCAGCTGCAGAGCTTTTAGTAGTCGCCCTTGTTTGAACATCAGTAGTTGATGTTGGAACATGAGAAGTTGGTGATATAATATCGACCATTACTTGTTTAGGGACACCTCGGCGGGATGTTGGAGATGCAATTATTGCCTCTGTTGATGAGACAAACTGGAGAGGCAGCGATGCCCGGCTTAACGGTTTTGGCCGAGAGATCTTCAATTTGAGTTGGAGCAGCTGGGATGTTAGGAGAAGCTGATACAGAAGATAAACTCGCCTTACCAAGGTCTCGTAGAAAACTATACGGACCATGAACGAGTTTTCTACCAGTTAATGACAAACCTGGTTTAGATAGAGTTGTATTTAAGACGTCAAAGATGTTGTTATCGTCTTCATCCTCCTCTTCTCGACTAGAGTCTTGATCACTAGATTTTGGCTTCCTCGACTCCTAAAAGAGTTAAAAGTCAGAGAATGGTCGATTGAATCGATCATCAATAAAATAAAATTATCTATACTTTTAAATTCTTTTGGGCGAGTCATTTGATTCTACCACCAGAACGTACATACGCCTTTGCCTTTGAAGAAGATTTGGCCGAGGAAGTGGGAGGCACACTCTTATCAGTATGACCAGGAGAAGTTAGAGGATGTTCCTCGACCATTTGTGATGGAGATTTATCGACCATAACTTCAGGAATTTTGGCTGTGGGTTGAGAGGGAGACAAAGAGTACAAAGAGCTCGGAGTACTAGAGCCCACTTCTACATCAGTCCTGAAGAAGCAAAAGTTTAAGTATCAGAAGAAGAATGCAAACATAACAAGAAAGAAAATGTTATGATACTCACGTGGCATGAGCAGATTGACTGCTTCGATGACTGCTGCTAGGAGAATCAGCCTTTTCCTCTACAACTGGCCGAGAAGATGATTGATCTTTCGGAGAGGAAGATGGCTGGGTTTGGGCGATTGTTTTTCCTTTCTCACGTCTCTTTATGAGCGGTTCATCATCCTCATCGTTAGAATCCTTTGATCGCGGAGATGATTTATTTTTTGGAGACGAAGATGGTTGAGGTTGGACGACGGTTTTTCCTTTGCCACGTTTCTTTTTGGGCAGCGCATCGCCCTCATCGTCTGAACCTATCGATCATATTGTATTAAATGAAGAAAGGATATCAAAAACTCAAGGAGAGCGATGAAAATATACCTTCTATCTTTCGTTTGCTTGGTCGATGACTAGCAGCCACTTGCTTTTGTCTTTTCTTCTCCTTCGGAGGAATAAATTTCTCAAAAACTAAGTCTTTGTCAGCAAAGAAAAGACGTTCATCGACCATTTCTTTCCAGCTATCAGTGATACTAGCTTCAATCTCGGTAGTAGGTTCAAAAGGTTTAAGCCTAAACCTTTTAATGAGGAGCAATTCTCTCTTATCTACATAAATTACTCGCTCAATGTCTGGGAAGATACATCGCCCTCTAGCGACGATATTGAAGCTGAAGTATGGTGGTACTGGCCAAGACTGTTTAAGGCCAAATTGGCGAGCAGCAAAATTGGGAGCATAAACTTCTACTCCACATTTATTGTTCGCCTTGCCCCAGGCCGTATCAAAATGAAGATCACGGCCGATAAGAAAACGAGCCCAGACCAATATCTTCTCGTCAGACTCTAAGCCTGAGGAAAGATCAAGTAGAGGCTTAATGGACGATGGGTGAGATTCAGGGTTGAATGGACGATAGGAAGAAAGATCCCGACCGAGTGGGATATACCCCTTGACAGGTTTTTTGGCAGGAAGGCAAAGGACATATTTACAAAGCCAATAGTAAATGAACGCTAATCGTTCAAGAGAGTTTGGAGGGCCATCGCTCTCAGACAACTTGGCATAGTAACTAATGAAAAGGCTATAGTTCTTATCGGCCTCAAAAACGATTTCTTTCTCGAGTACGTCCATATTGGCCGATACAGAAGTACCCAGTGGGGTCAAACTGGTTAAGAGCGATATGTCCAATACAGTAATAGTGAGCGAACCAAAGGGAAAGACAAAATTGTTATATTCTGTCGACCAAAAAAGGAGCGCCGAAATAAGCAAGTTAGAATCTTGAAGAGGAACCTTGGTGCTCAAGTCAAGGAAATCTAAGATACCCGCATCAGAAAAAATTGACTTAGTCTCAGAATGGCCAATCATCCTATTATACCATTTGACAAATTTGTCATCAACTAATGGCCATGAGATGATGGGGTTTTTTGAAGAAAGGAAAGAAAGATTTAGGGTTCCAGAAAAGGGTAAATTGCCAGAAATAGGAAAAGAATGCACAAGAAAAGCCTCCTCGGAACCAAGAGAAGGAATACTTTCAGGAATGAAGCAAGGACCCAAAGTAAATAACTGAGAGTTAAGGTCACCTTCCCGGACCAGATAACCGCTCCTTATATCATCCGACTTCATGTTTTCATTGAAATCTCCCACGGCGGATGTCACTTCTTTCTGCACATCATTATCAGCCTTGATCTCACGAACCATGATGACGAATGGGTGTAGACGCCGGAGTTAAGAGGAAATGAACAAAGAACCGCCGCGGAGGTAGGTAAAGAGCAGTAAAACCCTAGGAGACTTGAAGAAGAAGACAGGCGAAGAAAGTTCTTTTCTGGCTGAAGGAAGGGATTTAAATAAAGGGTTTTTTGTCATTACTTGCTAGAAGGTTTAAATGCCGGATCCCAAAAGATTTGGAAAGAGAAAAGAAACGGCGCAGCGGTTCATTTTCTTAAACATCCGCCATGATTAAATTTGAAAACCTAGGCAAAAAGGTCAAATCCCGGATGATGCGGTCACCTCGTCATTAAAGTGTCTCCTAGATTACCGCATGGGGGGCAAAATGTTAGCCAAAATAATGGCTAAATCATTAAATGACGGACACGTAAGCAAAAGATAATGACTAAATGGACGATAACTATATAATCTTATCGACCAGATGAAACCTATCGACCAAATGAATGATAGAATCTATCGACCAAATGGACGATAAAATATCGACCAAATGAACGATGGAATCTATCGACCAAATGGACGATAGAATTCTAACCAAATGGACGATATCGTCCATATGGCACCATCATTTAAAGGACTATGGACGATAATCGCCCAAAAGTCACAATTGGACATGTTACCAAATATCATCGTCCAAAAGCAATTAACACGTGTGCCAAATATGGTTAAAAAACACATACAGGTATGACGTGGACAAGAAACGATAAGTAAGCCAGCATGATCGTGACGTATGCAACGAACGAGCATCGACCACGTGTACTCTTCAAACCAGACACGAACGTGGGAGAAGCTGTTACGGAGCAGTTCGCACACGATCTCCTCCTTCCACGCCATTAACCCTCAAGGCGGGAGCAGTTATTCAGTTCCTTAATATAAATAGCTTCTCTTCTCCACTATAAACCCCCCCCCCCCCCCCGACAACTTGTAACCTGCTCTTAAGCATGGCTTTTGTTTCTTATGTACCTGTAAGTTGATTAATAAAGCTTTCAGTTTGATTAATGGCGTCTTTCACTGCTTTCTTAGCATAATCTCGATAATGTAGTCGTTTTAATCGTCTTCTCCTCTTTTCTTTCTGTTTTATAGTTCTAGATTAATGGGTTTCTTTCCGTTTCCGCTTTCTGTCCATTTCAGTTTCATAGTTTAATTAAGTTAAATTAGTTTACTGTTTACTGTTTACTGTTTCTTTTCATTATGATCATAGGAGTATTGTAAGATTAATTTAGGTTTTATCAGTCTTCTTTTACGCTTCTGTTCTTTAAGATTTCTTTACTGTTTTCCATTAGAATAAGTTACTGCTTTCTTAGATTAAGTTAATTAAATAGGTTTAATTGCATTTTCTAGATTTAGTAATTTAGGTTGATTTTTATTCTTTATTTAATTATGTAATCTTAGACAATTTAAAGCTTGATAATTAGATTATTTAATTAGGTCTAATCTAGATAATTAGATTATTTAATTAGGTCTAATCTAGATAATTAGATTATTTAATTAGGTCTAATCTAGATTTCCATATTACTTGACATCTTTGGTTCATTAATTCGAAAGAGCAGAACTCAACTACAATCATCTGATATTTAAGTGTGGAATAGGATTTTGACTTTGACTATTTGACCGGTCAACGGTTAGATTTCCTCTCTAACACGCTGGAACCATCTGGAACTGCTCCGCAGAGGGTGCGGATGGTGGGGTGTCCTCCCTGACGACGTCACCGGCAACAGATCTCCAAGAAGAAGATGACTGGCCGTCTCCGGCGTGTAGACGATGATCGAGAGGCCATTGATGGAGGTGCATGTGTTCTTCATGCAGAGCATAGACGCTTTGAACCTCTTCTCCATCTCCAGATTCTGAATATTTTCCCTGTCATTAAAATCTTTAAAAATTGTTAGGACAAGTTGTTCTTCATTTTCTCTGAATTTCAACACACTGTCCTACCGGGCGTGCCAAAAAAATATTAGAACAGAAATTATGACCGTTGTCAAGGTCAAAATCTGTTAGAACATTTAAGAATCAGGAGATTGTGGTTGTTTGTTCTTCTCCTTCGAATGATCGAATTAGAAGTGTTGAAGCTTTCGGGAATGGAAAATGGAAAATGGAAAATGGGAATAATGGAAAATGGGAAATGGAGATGGAAAATGGAAAATGAGAATAATGGAAAATGGAAAATGGGAAATAGAGGATGGAAAATGGAATTCTATGTTAAATCTACTCCTATTTTAGGTAGGTCTACTCCTAGGAAAATAAAATATGGTAGCACTACTACTAGGAAAATATGATAATTCTACTCCTATGGAAGACATTAATGTAGCACTACTCCTAGAAATGAAGGACGTTGCAGAAATTTAAAGGAAGGAAAATGCAGGAATTTAAAGGAAGGAAAATGCAGGAATTTAAAGGAAGGAAAATGCTTCATTAAGATAAATAAAAGATTACATAATGATAAAAAGTTTGGTGGCCGGGGCCGAATTTAGAAGGCTATATTGCTAATAAATGTAAAAAGTCTATATGAAGATAAAAAGCAGTTTTGCTTTGATGGCGGGGGCCCTTTTTTCTTCTTCCTCTTGGCTATTTATAGGGCTTCTGGTAACTGATTTGAAAACTGTCAGGAAACCACTCTGCAGTTGCTGCAACTGTTGCTTTGAAAGTGGAAACCACCAAAACTGCATAACTGGTCTAAAACTATTCTGGAACCGCTACTAAACAACGTCTCCTGTCTTTCGCTGTATTTTTGTCGATGATAACCTTTGAATCTGGAAAAACTCTGAACATCAAAGTTGTAGATCTTCAAATTATCTTTCCAACGGTACTAGAAACGTCCAATTTAGACATCGGATGAGAAAGTTATGGCCAAAATACTTAAACTGCACTAATGGCCGATTAGTAAATATGGACGATAGAAATTTGGACTAAGTCATTTGGACTTAGCGGTCCATTTTGGACGATGACTTCATCGTCCATTATGGACGATAGAAAAGTTGGTCGATGACATTAACAAATTTATCTATTATTTACTACTTTGCCACTGGTCACTTCGACTGCCATTTTGACATATCAAATGACCAAATTTGGAGATGACGTCAACAACAAAGTTGTAGATCTTTTCATCCTCTTTCCAATGGTTCAAGAATCGTTCAATTTGAATACTTGATGTAAAAGTTATGGCCAAAATACTCTAACTATGTCAAAATCGAAGTATCTTTTGGCCGATTGACAATATTTACGAAATTGTCATTGATCGCCCAAATGGCTATATTTATTGCTAACAGCTTCCATGGCGACTCCGTCAACACAATCGACGTCGTCGTCGTCGGATTCTAGTCAGTCTACTCTCCAGCAGGCCATTAGTGATGTGTCCTCTCCTTATTTTATTCACTCGGCTGATCATCCCAGTGCCATCCTTCTCTCTTCCTTGCTCACCGGTGACAACTATTCTACTTGACGTCGCTCTATGAAAATGGCCCTCAATGCCGAAAACCAGCTTGGTGTCGTTTACGCACCCTCCCAAAACCAATTGAGGATACAACTGTAATTCAGTTTTGGGAGAGATGCAATGATATGGTACTCTCTTGGCTTTTGAATAGCATTGATATGTCTCTTACTGGCAGTCTAATATATTGCAGCACTCCGCATGAAGTGTTGAATGATCCTGACGCAAGATTTTTTCAAAGCAACAATCCACGAAGTTTTCGTCTTAAGCATGACATTGCAAACCTTCGCCAAGCCACTATGCCTCTCGCTCAGTATTATAATATGGTCAAGACATATTAGGACGAATTAGGTCCTTTGTAGACATACCATTGATACGAGTCGATTCGACTCGACCAACTTGACCCGCGCCTAGAAGAGGACCTAAACTGGTTTAGCCTCTTTTCTAGTTTGATTTGGACTTCCCTAGTTCAAACTAGAGTATTTAATTAGGATTTATTATTAGTCTGTTATATTTAATTGAGTCCTAGTTGATATTTGCTTGTTAGGAATTAATTAAGAGTCCTATTTGAGTTAGGAAGTTATTGTTAAGAGTTGAGTTTGAGTATGAAAGCCTTATTACTTGCTAATTAAGCAAGGGGGTTTTCTAGTTAGATTAGGACCCAGTCGAGGCCTCTATAAAAGGACCTCAATAGCTAGGTATGATGTATGAAAGAGAATTATGATGTGAGTTAGATGAATAAAGTAGAGTAGTTAAGTAGGATATCATAGTGGTAGAAGTAATATAGTATCCACCAGAAATCCACCATCGATCCTCCTTGTTCTCCGCAGCCGGCACCGCCTCCACCGGTATTTCTCTCTCCACGCCACTTTCTCTCTTCGCCACGTCAGCTTCCCCCTGCCACATCATCGGCACATCAGCATCTCCTCCTTCCTCCTCTCTTCTCTCCCGTGCTCGAAACCCATCTACCTCACAGTTGATCACCGCCGTTCTCTCCTCTCCGGCCACCCCACTGATCTCCCAAGCCTCCATCCTCTTGCCCGAGCTCCCATGACCACGTCCAACCCCGCCATCTCCTTCGATCCCTCTTCTCCAGCGATCCGTCATTGTCCCCAACTTCACAGTCGCCACTGGCCACCCTTGTCCGTCCCCGATTTCACCCCCAAACCACCCTAGATCCCTCGCCGATCTACCCCGACGTCCTAAACCACTCCTGAGCCTCGCCGTAGTCCCCGACTTCGATCCGCCTCTAAACCCATCACCGGCCACACTAGATCCCACCGATCTAGCCCTTCCTCGACCAATCCACTCCGTTGAATCTCTTCCCCATCGTTTGACAACCCTTCCTGTCAAGGTCCCGACTGCCGCCAATGCCCCTACGACAACGATCTACTCCGGCAAACTTCAGCCCTTGGATCCACTCCGGTTCAGCCAAGCCACTTAACAATCCAATTCCTCAATCGACTTGAATCAGACTCAACCCAACCACTTGACTCAGCCACTTAATCTAGATCCAGTCCAATCCAGCCCAGTCAACCTAATCCAGATCAACTCAGACTTGACCCAGTCAAGTCCGACCCCAATCAGGCTCAGCCAGATTTGAACCAACTCAAGCCAGATCCGATCCAGCTAGCCAGATTAGCCAATTGGACTCAATCAAGTCTGATCAGACTCAATTCTGATCAATTGGAGCAGTAGAGACCCGATACGAGAGGATTGTGAGTAGACCGCTCGTATCAACCATCTTGTACTCACGGAGGACTAGAGAAACTTGCCGCACTTCAAGCTACAGAGAGAGTACTTCAATTTCTAACGGGTCTAAATGATTCTTACACATCTATCCACAACCATATCCTAACTATGGATCCACTCCCTTCAGTTGGCAAGGTGTATTCAATTCTACATCAAGAAGAAACTCAACGGCACCTTCATCTTCCCTTACCAACACTGGATATTCAGGCTATGGCTGCTAATCACCCATTATTTTCTGATCCCAACCAACGATACCGTGGACGAGCTAAATCATGTACCCATTGCAGCAAGCCCGAGCATTTGAAGGAATCATGCTATCGGATCATTAGTTATCCTGCACATTGGACAAAACCAAACCAACGCACAAAATCGAGCAAGCAACCGATTGCAAATCAAGTGTCTCCTAGTTCAGTTGTCTCTCAAACTGACTGTGTTGTACCTGGTCTTACTAGTGAGCAGTACAGACAATTGATGGAACTACTTACACCACCTGCAACCAATTTTGTTGGTAAATCCACTCTTCCTATTTGCTCTTCAGTTCCTCATTACTTTGCTGATTGGATTATAGATAGTGGGGCCTCTGACCACATGTCTAACCAAAAATCTACTAAGCCTCAAACAAACACTCGTTCTGCACCAGTGAAGTTATCCACATGTGATGTTGTTCCTGTTTCCCATGTTGGCACATTCTATTTATCTCCAAATTTGACACTTCATAATGTGCTCTTTGTTCCCAACTTTCAATTTAGTCTTTTATCAATCAGCAAAATCACCAAGCCGGCCCCTTAACTGTGTTGAAATTTTTTTCTCCACTTTCCGTGTCTTTCAGGACCTGACCGCGAGGAAGCTGATTAGAGTGGGTGAGTAACGTGATGGGTTCTATTACTACAAGCCAATCCCAATTTCAGTATTTCATGCCAACCATCTTTCGTCTTCATCGTTGTGGCATCAACGTCTCGGTCACCCCTCAGATTCTTGTTTACCTAAGTCTCAATCTCATTCAAATAAGATTAATCACTGTGATATTTGTTCTCGTGGAAAGCAAACTAGACTTCCTTTCAATTTAGTTTGCAATAAGAGATATGCTATTTTTTAACACATTAATTGTGATATTTGGGGTGGCTATAATACACCTTCACACACAGATGCTCATTATTTTTTTGACCATTGTCAATGATTATTCGAGATTACTTGGATCTATTTAATGCGTTTCAAATCCAAGACTTTTGAATGTCTTAAAAATTTTCATGCTATGATCCAAACTCAAATCCAATACAATATTAAGCATATTCGAACAGACAATGGACAAGAGTTTTTGTCTCATCACATTCAAAAAATTTTCCATGATAATGGAATTATACATGAAAAGACTTGTGTTGAGACACCTCGGCAAAATGGCGTTGCCGAGCGTAAGCATCAGCATCTCCTCAATGTTGCTCGATGCCTACGCTTCGAAGCCAATCTCACTTTCTTTTGGGGAGAATGTATACTTACAGCTACCTATTTGATCAATCAAACTCCTTCCCCAAGTCTTAATTATATCACTCCTTATGAACGTCTTTTTCAAATCACTCCCTCCGACGATCACCGTTTGCATTTTCGGATATCTATGTTATGCTCAGGCACTTAGTGTGCATCGAGATAAGTTCATGCCCTGTGCCTCATCGTGTCTATTTCTTGATTATCCTTTTGGACATAAAGCTTATAGATTATATAATCTAGAAACCAAGAAGCTCATCATATCTCAAGACGTTACCTTTGTGGAGCATGTTTTTCCTCTCCATGGGCTTAAACATTCTGTCATCTCTAAGCCTGTGATCCCCCAACCAGCCTTAGATTTCTCCTTACCTCCAAATCCTCGAATAGAACATATTTATCATATTCTTGAGCACCCTTCACCATCAGAAACTTTGACATCCTCTTCTCATGAATTGGTTAATCCTTTTTCTCCAAACCCAAAGCAGCCCACTCGACCGAGGTGTGCCATCACGCGCCCAACACGTCTTGATGACTTTGTTTGTCCTACATTGCCTCTAGATCCCAACACAACCTCAGCCTCTTCTCAGCCTACCTCAGGTATAGTTCACTCTCTTGCTAATTTGTTTCTCTTATATTCAGTTCTCTGCAAACCATTTTGCCTTTCTTTCTTCGGTGTCGAAAGCAATTGATCCCGTTCATTATTCTCAAGCGGTCAAGTTCTCTCATTGGCGTGATGCTATGGCTTTGGAGCTTCTGGCTCCTGAAGCTAATCATACTTGGACTCTTGAGCCTCTCCCACATGGTAAGAAAGCCATCGGCTGTAAGTGGGTGTATAAAACTAAATTTCATGCCGATGGGTCCATTGAACGTTACAAGGCTCGCTTGGTTGCCAAGAGATGCACACAGATTGAGGGTCTCGACTACCATGATACGTTCGCTCCGGTTGCTAAGGTCGTGACTGTTCGTTGTGTTTTGGCCATCTTTGTTGCTCGAAAATGACACATTCACCAATTAGATGTAAATAATGCATTTTTACATGGTGATCTTGATGAAGAGGTGTACATGACACCACCGCCAGGCTATTGCAGCAAGGGGGAGACCAAAGTTTGTCACTCACGAAAATCACTTTATCGTCTTAAACAAGCTTCTCGTAACTGGTACTACAAACTTTCCTCCCTTCTTGTTGCTGCGGGGTTTTCTTGATCACAGGCCGACCACTCTCTCTTCACTATGAATCGAGACAAGTCATTTACTGCTATACTTGTCTACGTCAATGATATATTGGTCGCAGGTAATGACCTTGGTGTTATCTCTTACATCAAGAACTTTCTTGCTGATCCTTTTAAGTTGAAAGATCTTGGTGTCCTCAAATACTTTCTTGGTTTGGAGGTCGCTCGCTCTCCTGATGGGATTTTTATCAACCAAACAAAGTATCTACTTGATATTCTTGCTGATAGTGGTCACTTGGGATCACGCCCATCCCAGTTTCCCATGGAACAACATTTGAAGTTTCTTGATACTGATGGTGACTTGCTTCCTGATCCAAGAATTTATCGACGACTTGTTGGCCGACTCATTTACCTTACCATCACTCAACCCGACATCATCTACTCCATTAATGTGCTTAGTCAATTTATGCACAGCCCTTGACAACCTCATTATAATGCTGCCATTCAGATATTACGCTATCCAAAGGCTACACTTGGTCATGGCTTACTTTTCCCCTCTACTTGTAGTTTTCAAATCTCTGCTTACTCTGATTCAGATTGGGCAAGCTGCCCCTCTACTCGTCGTTCAAGAACGGGTTTTTTCATTAAACTAGGTGATAGTCCAATTTCATGGACCACTAAAAAGTAGCACACCGTCTCCCATTCTTCCGCTGAAGTAGAATATCGCACCATGGCATCGACGACATGCAAACTTACTTGGCTCAAACTCTTACTTCGTGACCTAGTGGTGCCACATCATCAGCCTACGCTGCTTCATTGTGACAATCAAGCTGCCCTTCATATTGCTCGCAATTCTGTTTTTCATGAACGAACCAAGCACATCGAGATTGATTGTCACTTAATTGGTTCGTGAAAAGCTTCATGCATGTCTCATCAGATGTTCTCATGTGCAGCCTCTGAACACATTGCTGATATATTTACAAAGGCCCTTGGACGTGAAATTTTTCAATCATTCTTTCGCAAGTTGGGCATTACGTATCTCCATGCTCCAACTTGAGGGGGAATATTATGTGATTTAGTGATCTACGCTGATATGCACAGAGCTATTATGGACATCCAGCCATTCTTTCCATTACTGTGTCATTTGCACAGCCATGTACAACTTACATTCCTTGTATAGCACATAGTCTTAGTTTAGTAAATTGCTTCCCGCCCCCCTCCCCCTCTGACACCGCCCCTCCCGCTGTCCCCCTCACATTTTACCCTTTTACTCTTCACCTTTTTTCTAAATCCATCTCTCTCTACATGTTTTATTCTTTTCTTTTTTTCTTTTGCTTTCAGTTTTGTCTAATTTCCCTCCTTATTCTTTGTGAGCTTTTTTTTTTGTTTATTTTTCAGTTTTAATTAATTTTTATTTAGTTTTTTTGTATTAGTTTTATTTTTTTAAAAATCATTTTTATTTATTATTTCTTGGGAAAAGGGACTGGGAGTCCTTTGTTTGGACTCAATCTGGCAATTAGACTAGGCACAAGATGTTTCGGATATTTAGTCCATTTTGAAGAAAAAAAAGTTCAAAATACCCTTCCGCACCTCTTCATATTTTCATTTATTAAGACATCAAATCGTAAAAATTTCAAAATTTAAATTTCAAAAAAATTAAATTTCAAATCGTATTACTTTTTTTAATTTTTTTAATTTTGTAAAATTTCAAATCATGAAAATTTATACGATTTCAAATTTTAAATTTATGAAATTTAAAAATTCAGGACTTGTTTTACTCATTTGCCATAAAGGACTACTCTAGTTCCAGACCAAGAGCGTCGAGAAATAGCTATTGTCCATGTTGGCAATCACTTCGTACAAGTTTTCTTACACCTTCATTACCCTGTACTACTACCCATTCCAACGTGGTGGTAACAACATTCATTGTACGAAGCTAAAGGATGGGCCACTCGTTAT
>OY986968.1:21166368-21271928 GCA_963920575.1 Narthecium ossifragum
AAAGGATTGATGTATCAGAGTGCATCGCGCGATGCACCCTGCAAACCAAACAAAGGATTGATGCATTGCGATGCACCCTGATGCATGCAAACCAAACATGCCCTAAGAAGCTAAGCTTCTCCATTCAACTTGCCTCCTTCCTTTTATCACAATGTTCATGCGCCAAGCACCACTAAGGAGCTGTTTGGTTGCATTTATCATGAAAAATAGAATATATAGATAGCATATTGATCGATCCTAGCATGATCGACAGTTTGGTTATCGCAGGTGAGATAGAAATGTATCTCCTAAAACCATATCGTGGCGCCTACGCCGCCTAGTGCTCTCGAGCAGATGCCACGATACAGGTTATTAGCACACAAGAGTTGCAACAAGAGCTTCCAAGTTATGATCACATGACACAAGATCATATACCTAGTGATACTCGTACGTACATTAGACAAAAATTTTCATTTTCCAAAAATTATACACTATATGGCTTACGTAAGTATTAAAGTGTACATATATCTTCAAAAATAACCAAGTATAATCTTCGAGTAGCCAGTTGGAATGAATTTTCATTAGGAATGTAGCTATTTTGGCATAAAATAACCCAAATACAATCTTGGTTGGCATCATGTAGTTAGTAGTAGCCTCTTGGTTGAACTCATCAAACAAAAAAAATCCAAAATACACTTTCGCTTTTTCATAGGTATATGTATGCAGTGTTCTAATGAGAGCAAAATGATAAAAATATATTTACAAAATAGCTATAGAGTTGGACTAGACACCATACCCTAATTTTTAACCGTTGACTTGTCTCGAGATCGATGTGGTTACATGAGATTAAAGTTAAAGTCATTAAACCACCTGATTTTAAAAACCAAAATTAAAATAAAATAAAAATAAGAAAATAGAACATTCGCATTAGGGTACCTGTACGCGACTTCCTTGTCTCTCCGGTTCCGGCGACGGCGACATCTACATAGTTATCTTTCCAGCTCTGGCTCCGACGACGAACTCCGGCCATTGCCCTCCACCGCTCAGTCTTACGCCATCGTCTTTCTCTTCCACAACCTTCTTCAAGATCTCCGCAGTACCCTTGGCCATCCTCCGCTGACATCGTCCTCTATCCGCCGATCGTCCAATCGTTCTCTGTCGTTCTCCTCCACATTCGTCACTATGATTTTAAGTTTAGTTTGTTATTTGATTCGAAGTCTGTATAGAGATGCTTTTGATTAGGGTCTTAATCCATGATTTCAAGTCGGACTTTAAAAAAATACGCGTGTTCTTTTTTTAGGGTCTGAATCTATGATTTGAAGTTGGATTTTAGAAAAACAGAGCATGTGCTCTGTACATGAACATGGCCTTCATTCGTGAGAAGGTGAGTAGCTTTGGGTTTTAGTCCTTTGCTATTATTTTTAACCTTTGTTGTCAGATAAACCTTGCAAGCTCGTACTAAGGTCATTTTGCATCTTCTGCATGAATTTCTTATCATTTGGTTTAATTGGATGGTATTCCTCGAAATAAAATTGCTCTTTCTTATAGTACAGTTGCATATAACTTTCTTTCTTGGTGAACATGATTTTTTTAAAAAAGAATTGATTGATAGGAGAAGATAGAAACCATCACATCCCGACTTAGAAAACCCATCTAAATCATGGCATGAGCCCACTAACTCTGCAATCCAACCTACAGTGCACAATTACATATCCAAACCATGATAACTTTGAACAATTTAAAGATGAGGAGTTAAACTGATCATCTAGCCATTACAACTCTTAATTACAAAAATTCTGAGAAAACATCATTTCGCATTAGTCACTAAAAACAAGTTATACAATATGTCCACAATTACATCCAATAATTTGTTACAGTTGATTTTCGACCATCTTATCCACGAAGACTGCACCGTCAATAGTCTGGAAAATACTCACCAAATGTTTCTTAACAGTCAGAATATTATGAACAAAGAGGAACAGAAAGGGAACTTATCGATCTACAACTTTAATGTTGGACACTTTCTCAAATTCCAGACCGTTTGGGCGCAAATAATGACGCAACCAGATCTAAACTAGGCCAACCCAAAATCCGACCTATGCTTGAACGGATTCAAAGAAGCTGGCCCCTTGTGGGTCCCATGAGCCAACCAGCTCACCTTATCCTAGTTGAAGTCCTTTACTGCTTTCCTAATTTAGTTGTTTACATTGTAGCAGGACTTTGTCTTCTCTTTTCTAAAATAGGCTATTGCTTGCGTAGGAAATAACCTAGTTGGAGTTCAACTCGGTTTAGGACTCTTGTTTGATGCCAATATAAAGGCCCACATATCTCAATGAGAAATCAATCAAGAAATAATTAAAACCCCCCAAAGGCTTCTGCCACCAAACTCGGTTCCCTTGACGAATGGATCGTTTTAGGGAATTCGCTCCCAAGTCAACCGCTTTCCGGAGCTCCTGACTTGGAAGATTGCCGACGCCCTCATCGGCGATCCCTCCTCCTCTCTGGTACTGCTTCTTTCCCCTTCACCTTGGTTTAGCCCTCGTGTCCCCCCCGCTCTCTCTCTCTCTTCTGGCCCTCCCGGCGTCAAGCCGGTCGTGCGCCCCCCCCCGCTCTCTCTCTCTCTTCTGGCCCTCCCGGCGTCAAGCCGGTCGTGCGCTGCCAACTGAGCTGCTCCCCCTTCTCTTCCCCACTCTCTCTACTTTCTCTCTCCTCTGAGCTCTCTCTTTTATCACTTCTCCGCCGACCCCAGCTCCCGCAGCTTCCTCGGCGGCCGCGCGCCACCTCCCTCGTAGATAGGAAGCAGCCCAAGGCCACCTGCTAAAGCCCTAGGTGGCTTCCCGCCAAACCTTCCTTCTTTCCTACCTTCCCTCCTCCCTCTCCATCCTCCAGGCCCTAACCCTAACCCTAGCTTCCTTTCCTCCTACCCTCTTCTTCGTCGCGCCATCGCCACCTAAGACTTCTCCAGTCAGAATAAGGGCATCAGGGTCATTAGTAAAACCCTCGTGACGTTACTAGCAAAATTGCGCGTAACATAATTCCTCAAGTCTAGGTAGCAGTAAATAAAGCAATAAGGTGATATATGATGATGACTCTTCGAGTTCACGCACCACCAGAAGAAAAAACACCTCCAAAGTAGAGACCACCTGAAAAAGGGAGAGCTTTTCCTGTACCTGCAAATGCAGCCTGGTTAGGGTGAGCAACAAGGCTCAGTAGGGTTACATTATGTCACACATGAAGGAAGGCAAACTACAACAGTGTCATTCTCTGTCTAAGCCTAAGACGTGTGCTGAGGCCTACACCAGTATCCCTGATTCCCCGAGGCTCCAAGGCTAGGAGATCCTCACCCACTGGTGAAACAATGGGGACGATCAGGATGGGTTGGCCAGGGGGTACACGCATCGCCACTGCGCTCGAACCCTCTCAACCCTCATCGTCTAACCACACCCCTCGTACGGGGAGAATAATCAGGAACATCGACAACCACCCATAGCACTTGGCGCAAGAGAACAAACACAACCACTACACCTCAAGTGACATAAAAATTAAGATCGACTACGACAATAATCCCAAATGAGATACCATAATTGATCTCTAAATGATAATCACGCCCTAAACCATATTCTACCCAAACCCGACCCTAGGGTTAGATCCGGCGTACCCGAGTCCCACGGATCGGTGAATCACCCATTTGCCGGCGACCTATTTCTAATGCTTCTAATGCAGTCATCATGTATGAATTATCAAGCGCATGCATCGAGATATAAACATACAATATGATGCCACAACAACATACAAGGTCAAGCTTAGTTTAAAGCTTACCAAAGGGATAAACATGATACGAGCATAATATAAGCCTAAGCGCAACATGATACATAGGAACCAAAGCTACAAGGAGCACAACATGGCGACCCATGCTTCCAAGAGACCAACTGTCACACTCCGACCTAGAAAATCCATCCGGACCGGGGCGTAAGGGATCTAAACCTATTCAATTCATCTCTGGTGCATTTATATAACAAGAGACATGACTAATTTAAGCAATTTGATCTGGGGTCAAAACTATAATTCTAACAATATACTGATGATCACAAACTCAATTTATACATCTGGAAATAATACAAAGTTTACTGATACAAATTGATCCTTAATTAAACATGAATACATAGATATAAAAAATCCTCGAAAAAAGAAATTATACATTTATGTAATTTATCAGGATAAACTATACCCCTACTCCTCAGACACCTCGAAAGGTCGACGCGCTGCCAAAAGTCTGTCCAGCTAGTGCTACAGAAGAAGAGCTATCGGCAGCACCTGCAAAATGCAGCCCGGGTAGAAATGAGCAATAAGCTCAGTAGGGTTCTACACTACGTCACACAGAAAGGAGGAAACAACAACAATGTCGCTTCTCTGCCTAAGTCTAAGATATGCCAAGGGTGCCATAACCCCATCGATGTCCCAAGAGCTCCTGTTATGAAATCTCTCTCTTGAACATGTTACTAAGAGGCAGCGGAACAGTAACATGCAGGATCACCCTTACCCAGAAAGGATTCTCATGCCTGGGGACCTCGTCGGGAACGCAATGACAATCATCATTGGCACTTGGCCTTGAAGAATCGACACGACCTCTAAACCTCAATAACAATATAATTATATCAAACTATTCATTAACCTTGATAACATAGAGATTCCAACAATGCAATCACACCCTAGAACTTGCTACCCAGCCTCGGTCTTAGAGCTAGATCCGAGCTGCCGAGTCCTCGAATCGGTGGCTGACCCATCGCCCACGCCTAACCTTGAATGTCTCTAATGCATACAATGCATGCACTTATACAAGTATCTAGCCTAGGTGTCACTATATGCCACATCAACATTAGAGGTTCAACGGTTAAGCAAAAACACGTCAAAAGAATTAAACCCGATTCTTAAACAAAAATTGGCATTACAACGCTGCTATACAATAGCAATCGACATAACGCCGACACACAATAGGCTAAGGTTCCACAGTTATCCAACAAATAACACCTTAACAATAGAATGATTAAGCATTTAAACAACCACATTACAAGAAATTACATGATTGAAGGAAGAAACATAACCTCGAAAATCCACTATTAATAACAAGCATGCTTCCTAGCATCACTAGCTATCTATCATGAAAGAATCCAACAAAAAGAGTCACAAAAATCACTATTTAAAGGGTGACAGTCGATTCGACGGTCGACCGTGAGGTGGGATATTGTACACTGAAGGTTGATCCGAACATCGACCCTGAGAAGCCATTTTGATAACAGAGGCTCACGGTCGATGTGATGGTCGACCGTGATGCCTGGATGAACAATGACGGTTGATCCACTCATCGACCTTGAGAAGATATTTTGGGCATATAATGCTCAGAGTCTATGCAATGGTCGACCATAAGGTCTGAAGGAGCACTGCTCTAAAAATGTCAATTTCTGTGATTTAACCTATCAAAACTCGTTGGAATTCAATAAACCTTTGAGCGGAGGTAGAGAAGAACGTTGGGAATCTAATAGCATCAAGAAATCAAGATTTTAATGGCAAAATATCATATCTGGCTTGTTTCATGCGAAAAGTTGACAAAATCAATAAAATGGACCGACAGACGAAACGTAAAACCGGAACATCCAGGTGTTCCTAAAACGTCAATTACACTAAGATACAAACTTATAACACATTTTGACATGTATTTTTATATTAAATCATCCAGAAAGCAATTCTAGGTAAACTTAATCACATGATTAGGGTAGAAACACCTACATGTACTAGATGGGTAGACGATTTACCAATCCCCCAACTCTGATCATCCCGAACTCGCCTCAAAATGCCGCAACCAAGCCTCAAATCTGGCAGCCAATAGGGAAGAGAAATAGAGAAAGAGAGAAAGGGAGAGTAGGGTTAGGGGGGGTATTTATAGAGATCTGAAATCGATCTCGGCCATCCGATTCGATCTTTCCCAATCAAGCTCCGATCTTCTGATCGGAAGCACCCCTAGGGTTCTAATCAATCACATATATCCATCCAAGACAGTGTGTGCATTACGCGGGTGTGAAACCGACCGACAAGACGCAATTTTACTAAAATACCCTTGGGGTCCAAAAACAACCATGCAATCGCCCGATCGCACCCGACGCGGAACCAGACCAATAGGGCACGACCCTTGACCTAAGCTGTCGAACCAAGTTAGAGGAATGGGTCCTCACACCAACCATCCAAGCATTCAATTAAACTAAACATTCGACCAATAAGACTAAACATTCAATCACATTCAACTAAGGCAAACTGTTGGCCATTTATACTAGACATTTCCAGGGGGCATGACTCCCTCGGTTCCCCCAAGCCTACATAAGACTCGGCTAATAGGGCCTAATACATATAGTACATACATATATAACATGCATCAATTTGACATAAAAACTCCAACTTGCATGAAATTTAGCAATTAACTAAACATTCCATAAATCCCAAAATTCCGTCAAAAACTAGCATGCTAACTCAATTCATCGATACTGGAATCATACCAAAAAATCGGATCGAAAGAAGTTTCAAAAACAATCGAAAATGGCCAAGCAAACATACTATGCTACCTTGGGATCGATCCAAACTGAATTTGGATATCCTTTGGATCGATCCACTGTGTACGATAGATTTCAGCCTTCTGTCTTTAGAGTTTGAATCGATCCAAATTGCTCTTAAATCGATTCAAACTGCTCTTAAATTGATTCAAACTGGACAGTCACAGAAAACTCCGACGGAAAACCAATCAAAACCATCTCAAAGGATGTCGAAACACGATGAATTTGGACCATAGTAAATTTAAGCATAACTAAGCATACTAGTGGTGAGAAATCTACAAAACAAGCCCAATCCAAACTATAATGACCTAAATTTAAGTTTAGGGGTAAAACCCCTACCATAAGCAAGCTAATCTTGCTGCCTAGATTTAGGATGGCTTAGATTTTGCTCCCTCCAAGTTTTGGCCGCCTCTAATCCGCTTGAATCACCCTTCTGCTCCAAAGAACTCTCTCTCTCTCTATCAGCCCCCCTCTCTCTCCTCTAAGCCTCCAAAAGAAAAACCTCACCCCGTTTGGTTGGGGAATAAGGGCCCCCATTTTCAGAATTGGCTCATCTAATTCCAGAATTGCAACCAACCAACATAATAATCTCAACATATTAATTCCAGAAATTTCTAAACCCGGAGTAACCTATCTTGCAACCAAACGTCACCAAATTTATCTCTAAACAGAATGTGGTTAGTGGAATAGGGAAAGAAAGGTTAGTCGGTGTTTTGGGAATAAGTTTTATCCTATTCCAGTCCGATATCTATTCTCATTTCTATCTACACTGAGTAAAAAAATAATTTGACGTTTCAAGAAAGACAAGATATAAAAATATTTATTTTAGAATTGGCCTCGGATGGAGTATGGCATGAGCCATGCCACTTGGCATGGTGATATGTGGCATGGTGATATGACATAGTCATGTAATCTATGCAACCCCATATAGGCCCACTTATACTACTATTTTATTATTATTTTAATATATGACTAAAATAATATAAAATAAATTTTTTTTACATGATGTGGTCCAATCATGGTATGACATGTGGCATGTGGGGGGGGGGGGGCGGGGGTGGACCCACTTATATTAATATTTTATTATAATAACATGTTATTGATATTATTTAATACATTACGTATAGGAAAATGTTTTTATGCACGTAGACTTTTTTATGCGCGTCTAAAAACGCATGCAAATATTTTTGTGAAGGTATAAAAAGTTTTACATGCGTAGCAACATTTTTTGTGCGTATTTGTTTTTCTATGTACAAATATTTTTATATTTTTATGAGCCTATAAATATTTTTGTACGTGTCTTTATGAGCGTATAAAAACTTTTATCCACTTAATTAGTCTTCATGGTTGGTCGTGAATTTCTCAGAGAATTGAAGCCTTGCTTATCATGAATTGATGTATCTTTATTCTTTACTTTGATTGGCTTTGGATTCCCTCCCCGAGAACAACAAAATGAACGTGATGTCACGATTGCTTTCTTCATAGACTTATGATTGTCCTTTGATTGTACGAAAACTCTTATCCTTCCCATAGTTTTTTTTTGAAAAAAAAACTCTAGCATCTTCTTCCATATCAAATTTCTTACCCAAATAAGGGAAAGCAATTTGGCTCACATTAGTATGTGGCTCACAATCTTGTAACTCTCCAATTACTCGGTCAATGAATCCTTCGTCATCCGCATGATTAGTTGTTGTATCAAGATCATGAGAGCCTTCTGATGTACTGATACTATTTTCTGATAGAGTCTCCATATGTAACCCTTGTATATTCTGTATAATATCACTTCAGTTGAATAAGTAAATACAACCATAACACATACAAAGGTTGAAAATTATGAATATGGAGAATGGAAATATATATGTATCTTCTAATGGAATCGGCTGTAAATAATGACAACTGATCTATAGAAGATTAGAGGTCGTCGAAAGAACTAGTACACATCTAAAAGCATGCTATATAAATTGTACCTTGAAAATCACTACACACATGTCATAGATTGGCAAATATAGCTAATCTACCACCTTCGTAATCTATTACCTGGCATCAATACTATATATATAAGTATTGGGTTATTTACTTTTGAGACCTTGAAAACTTCTTAAATTATAAATGTATCCTTACAATCTTTGCCTTTATATATGTACTCCTGAAAACATTGTGATAATGTTAACCATGCCCCTCCATCCAAGTCCGTACATATATCTAACTTAACCAGAGTAGAAACATAACCAGGGTGGGCAAAATTACTTAATTTCCCATCCCCATTAACATCTAACTTAACCAGAGTATAAATATAACCAGAGGTATAATTGTCTTTTCAAAAGGGTTATTTAACGACGTTAGGCATATTCCATGCATATTCTGTGAATATTAACCGGCTAGTAACCGGAGGGTATGGTTAACATTATCATATTATTTTCAGGGGTACATATGTAAATGCAAAGATTGTAAGGGTACATTTGTAATTTAAGAAGTTTTCAAGGTCTCAAAAGTAAATAACCCATAAGTATTTCATCTCACTAAACTAACATGAAAACCTCTGTTACCGAATGAAGGATAAACTTTGATCAAGGCAATGTATAAACCATCAAATTTAAAGAAACCCATTAATTAACAATATGTACCATGCATTAATCTATGTATCATAGGTTACAGGCATAACACCATACCCCCCAAACAAATGTTGAAACCCACGAAAAAAAGGTATAGCTAGTTGCTTGATGGTTCATAAAGCGTGTCGTTAAAGCGCAACAAACATCAATCAAAATATAATCCTTATTCTATCACTATCCTATAGGGTAGACTTGTGAGGACAAGTTCCTCAAACTCGTGTTGTGTACACACGACCTTGGAATGATGTCCGTGCTTGACTAGAACCCTTAGGTGTGACCAAGATCGGAAGATCAGGGTTTGGTCATAAGCATTTGCCCGTTTGCCACATTTCAACATGAGATGATCGATCTTTTAGGCATAGAAGATCGATCACCTTGTGCTTGGAAAGTCTTCGCCTTGTCACAAGAAGGATCGATCTTCATGGGGGGTGAAGATCGATCTCTCTGGTCATGACCGGTTCTTTAAGTAGAACCCACTGACTTCCTTTTGATTTCTTTGGAAATTTTGGAAGAAGGTCGAATCCGGTGGCTTGGGGAGGATCGTTTGGACGATCCAAAGCTTGTTGAGCTGGATTTGGAGGCTTTCATCGGTTCTAGGTAGGGATCTCTACCCAAATCATGTGATTTGGTTTCCTAGGGCTTGTTCTCTTCTCTTTTGCTTAGATATGTTTGTTTAGCCATTGATTTTCTTGTATTTTGGTGCTTTTGGACTCCTCTTGTCCTACGCTTTCCGAACCATGAGTTTCATGAAGTTTGGTTTTGTATTCTGTGAGTTTTTCGGTGTTTTCTTCGGTGGGTTTCCGACAGTGCTCAAGAAGGATCGATCTTCTTGTGAAGAAGATCGATCTCCCATGTGACGTCACGCCCAGCCCAAGGAGGATCGATCTTGATGGCCATGAAGATCGATCTCTTCTTGAGCAAGGCGGTGTTGCGCTGTGGCTCGGGGAAGATCGATCTTCACTGGAGGTGAAGATCAATGCTTTCCTTGGCAGTGGACATGTGTGAAGAGGATCAATCTTCACTGGAGGTGAAGATCGATCTCCTTGTGCAGTAAGTTGATTTTGATTTGGTGTTTAATGGTTTTATCGGTTTTCTTATATGTCTTTCCTACTGTTAGAATTAGGATATGATCATGTTTTAATCGTGATTTCACAGTTTGCCTTCGAGTTTTACGATGATTTGTATTTCGGATCATTTTGTCGACTTTTATGGATTTTAATTAGTTTTTCAATAAGCATGTGTTAACTGTAGTTGCATTTATTTATTATGCTTTATTTAGCTGTAACTTGTGATAGATAGATTTACCGCTTTGTGGTTAACCGGGAGAGTCATGACTCCCAGGAATGTGTAGAATAATTGTACCTCATATTGTTGATATGTCATATAGTGACATTTAGGTTAGATGTTTATATAGGTGCATGCATTTGATTGCATTACGTGCATTCTAGGTTAGGATGTAGGCGATGGGTTGATCGCTGATCCGAGGCTCCCGGGTAGCTCGGGTCTAGCTCTAGGAAAGTGGTTGGGTAGCCAGGTCTAGGGCAAGATTGTTGTACTATTGATTTACTAGATCGTGATTCTTGAGGTCCAGACGTCGTGCCGTTCTCCCTTGCCAAGCTTAAAAGTGTGGGTGTGCTTTACTTATCTGTTATTGAATTAGGGATGCACTCATGGTGCTCCGAAATCCCTGGTTACCTTGTTTACGTTTGGTGAGCGCTTAGAACCCATGTGATCCTCGGCGTGGCTCGCAATTTGGGAGTGTTCGGAGCCGGCATGATCCCCGTCGTGTTTGCATGCTTGTGGTTAGTTGCACCTTAGGCTTGGCAAGGAGACGGTACAGTTACAGTTCCGCCTTTCTTGAGTGTGATGCAGAGTAGAACCCTACTGAGCTTTATTACTCACTCCTACCCGGGCTGCGTTTGCAGGTGCAGACGTCAGTGCTTCTGTAGCTCCTAGCAGATCAGCTTTTGGTGGCGCGCCGACTTTTGTAGGGCTTTGAGGTGATTGAAGATCCGATTGTACAGTTTGATGATTTTGTATCCACTATCCCTCGAGGATTAGTTTATATGTTTAATTTCTATCTTTGAATAATTTTGATATAGATCTGTACAACTCTGATGTTAATGAAATAGTAAGTTTTTAAATTACAGTTTATGTCATTAGAAGTCAAGTATTTAAATTATTGTGATTACTGTTGTATCGCGCCAGATTGGAAGTGAATAAGTGTAGGGTCCTTCCCCCTCACATCCCGGTCCGGATGAGTTTTCTTAGGCAGGGGCGTGACAAGACTAGTGGTGAAGTTCGGAGTCGATCCACATGGAAAACATTGGAAACTGAAATCAATACTCAAAACTCGAATCCTACGTGGAGTAATAAGAATTGAATGTAAAATTATATTATAATTACCTAAGAAAGCAAGTGAAGTGATCGGGATTTGAATCAAGTTAAGAATTACTTAGGAATTACTTAATCCACCCTGACTTCACCTTCAATTTTCTGTAGTTATCCTCTTCCTCCATTCTCTCAATATTATGGATCATATGGCTAAAATCTCACATGAATCCCTAAAATAAGGTTTTAAGTTCCTAACGGCATAGCCTATCTTTCTCGACATAGGTTGTTTTCGGTCCTACGATAAGTACAATAATTAGCAACTCATCTTTTGAATGAACGCCATCGGATTAGAATTAGAAGATGTCACCATCCGCATCCTCGCCGTCTTCTCCTTAATTCTCTCTCCAAAGATTGTCGAAAATATGAGAAATTTGGATTGAATAACCCTATTTATTGGAGAACTTTCGAAATTAGACTTTGAGTTAAGTTGGACTTCAATTACAACTCAAATTTCTTGAATTAATTCTAGCAGTTTTATGTCGAGCGCAACTGGACCTAAACAGTTCGGAATCTGAAACCTTGTCCAACACAAATATTGTAGATTAGGAATTTCTCTGTCATATCCATAATATTTCATAATATTTTGACTTATATGAAATATTTGACGAATATTCTTCTGAACGTCGATGGACCAGTTTTCTAGCAGCTATATATCTTTATCTTCTTCAAAACTGATATCAATCCATTAGAAGTCTCGCAAAATATCCGACATGAAAGTTGTAGCTATTGAAGTCTTCTATCACTTACTAAATTTACAAAATATTTAGACTTATACAGAATTTCTGGCGAGTATTCTCCTTACAGGCGATGAAATAGTTCTTTTCACATAAATCCCTATTTTTAGCCGAATTTCTCGTATTTCTTCTCAAATCATGATTAAACATTAAATCAACTAACAAACTATTAAATATAAACACTTTATGCCTAACAAAGGTAAATTAAGGGGTTTAATTACAAATATTTAGTGACTCATGACTGCTACTGTATGTATATATATAATAGTAGAACTGCATCAGATGATGCATGCAATCGGTTAGGGGTGGCAATTCGGGTTCGCGGCTCAGGTTTGGGTTGGGTCAGGTACTGACCCGTTTAATAAATGCCAAACTCGAACCCGACCGGTTTAATAAACGGGTTAAGTTTATCAACCCGAACCTGGCCCATTTACAAACGGGTCAACCCGACCCGACCAGCCTAACCCGTTTATTAAACGGGTCAGGTCGGGTCGGGTTGACATGTTTAACAACAATCAAATGTATCGACAATGCTGCTCTTGCTACCACTCCTCCTCCTAGTATTACTCTTGCTATTAACACCACTAGATTTATTATTAACTTCTAGCAGCAGCATGAGCATCCTTGGTGCTAGCGACGCCCAGGCATTGCTGGACTTCAAGTCCAAGGTCAACCCCTCCGACCACCTCTACTTCCCCACTAACACCTCCCATTGCCGCTGGCCCGACATCGAATACTCCTCCTCCGGCCGCGTCGTCCGCCTTGTCCTCAAAGACTTTGGCCTCTCTGGCCTCCTCCCCCTGGCACCATCGACCAGCTCGACCAGCTCCGCATCCTCAGCCTCCAGTCCAACTCTCTTTGGCCCCATCCCCGACATCAAGGCTCTCTTCCTCTCTCGCAGCCACTTCCACGACCCCTTCCCTCCTTCCGTCTTCTCCCTCCACCGCCTCCGCATCCTAGACCTCTCCTTCAACGGCCTCTCCGGCTTCATTCCTCCTCGCCTCGCCGCCCGCAACCGCCTCTACTCGCTTCGCCTCGACTCTAACTGGTTCAATGGTTCCCTGCCTCCTCTTAACCAGTCCTCTCTGAAGTACTTCAATTTCTCCGGCAACATGCTCTCTAGGGCGGTGCCTGTCACTGTGGCACTGTCGGCTTTTGGGCCTGACGCGTTCGCCATGAACCCTGGACTTTGTGGCGCCGCAGTGCGCTAGGAATGCCCGTCGAATCTGTTGTTCTTCGGTGGCCACATTGCGCCGGCGCCAGCCATAGTGGGGAAACAAGGAGCAGGGGGACAGCAGCAGCTAGAGGGGTTTGTTCTCCCCGGGGGCGGTGGCACGGTAGGGGCGTCGCCGGCATCGGGGAGGATGCGGAAGCGAGCCACCATTATCGTCAGGTTCTTGGCCGACGGGCTGTTCCTAGTTGGGCTCGTTGGGATCTCACTGGCCATGAGTAGGAAGAGCAAGGAGAATAGGATGCTGAGAAAGGAAGATCATGAGTCCCCATAAGATATGGGACTACTGAGAGGGTGGATTACGTGGGAAATGATGGTGACAATGGAATTAGCTGCGGCAACACCAACAACAACAACAATTAAACTTAAACGGGTTGACCCGTTTAACCTGTGGGTCAATCCGACTCGATTCGTTTATTCACGGGTCGGTCGACCCATTTATGATCCGAACCCAATTATACCAAACCCAAACCCGTTTATCTCAGGTCGTGTTCACGGATCATAACCAGGATTGCCACCCCTACAACCGGTCAGTTGTGGAAGATGAACCCCTTTCTTGGGAGGCCTCTCTGGAGCTAGGTTGAAAGGGATTCCTAAGCTGGGGTCAAATCCGACTCCAAGCTTGTTGTCGGATACATCATTAGCAGGCTCAATTGGCCAAGAGAACTCCAGGCAACCTTGCGCCCCATTTGGAGATTATTTTATCTTTTATCTCGAGTCTTGTTTGTATATATTCCCGTGAGTTTAATGCGGATACGGATAACCTAGCTGGTTCAGCACGAGCTGCCCCTTATGGCCGCCCATAGTTGACATGTAACTCTCTTGTTCTCCCCCGGCCAAGGACTCAGCTAAATAACAACAATAATAATAATAATAATAATAATAATAATAATAATAATAATAATAATAATAATAATAATAAGGGTTATTTGCATATCCCCCCGAAAAAGGTTTATTTTACATATACCCCCTTAAAAAAACAAAATTTGCATCAGAAACCTTGAAAATCTTGATTATTTGCATATAACCCATCGGGTTAATTGGGAATGGAATATTCGATACGCAAGCTAACAGAGGCTAATGGTGGAAGCTGAAATTACTAAAATACCCTTACCCCTACCCCTATATATGCTTCCTTTTCCCTCCTCCTACCCGACGATTGTTGGGGCAAGGGTTTTTAGAGCTACTGCATGGGCTTGGATGGCAACTAGCATCATCCATGCTCTGAGAAAATAAGACTAGGGTAAAAGATGGAGTGGAGTTCAACCTTTCGAAATGTAAAAAAAAAACAATGAGATTAATACCTTATATCTAGAACAGTCCAGAAACTTTCTACCTTTGTTGTTGGTGCGATTGGATTGCCAGATGGAGCAGGATTCATGGCAACAACAAGTCATATAGGGTGTATTGTGCGAACCTAAGGTGGAGGAAGAAGATGGAGACTTCTTCATGGTTAAATTGACGAGGAAATCGATCTATAGAGGATGGAAATTGGCAGAAATCAAGAGAAATAGAGAGAAATTGGGAGAAGTTTGCTGCCGATGAGCAGATAGCTAGGTCGTCGGAGGATGAGGAGATATGTCATCAGAGGATTTGAAGCCCGTGCCCCAACAATCGTCGGGTCGGAGGAGGGAGTAGGAAGCATATATAGGGGTAGGGGTAAGGGTATTTTAGTAATTTCAGCTTCCACCGTTAGCCTCCGTTAGCTTGCGCACCAAATATTCCATTCCCAATTAACCCGAGGGGCTATATGCAAATAATCAAGTTTTTCAAGGTTTCTGATGCAAATTTTGTTTTTTTAGGGGGTATATGTAAAATAAACCTTTTTCGAGGGTATATGTAAATAATAATAATAATAATAATAATAATAATAATAATAATAATAATAATAATAATAATAATAATAATAATAATAAAAATAATAATAATAATAATAATAATAATAATAATGGCGCATGCAACCAAATAACATCTCCAAATGTTTGATTTGGAACTACGTACAGTTGGCATCACCTTGGCGTGATGTTCAACGGGTTCCCATCCGCATCTAACGGATGACTCGATGTGGTGCTCATTATGGATGATGATTGGGCGAGTTCGCCCGTCGACGAGGTCGTAGTTGGACGGCGACGACCATCTCATGTTGTTCAACCCGTCATCTGGCATTTATTAGGTGGATGCTGTGGTTTTCTTTCTTTGTCTTTTTTGCACAATTTATCAAGTATTAAACAGCTTCCCAATTAAATACCAGCTGGTATGTTTCCCATATATGAGCCATGACCAAGTATTAAACGACTACCACTAGTATCATTAATTAGCCGCCCAACCGGAGCTTATCACTAAGATACCACGTCATTTTTCTTCTTATTTTTTTACTGATGAGCTAAGCTGCTGGGGGAGAACAAGAGAGTTAGATGGCAACCATTGGCGGCCATAAGGGGCCAGCCCATTCTCAGCCAGCTAGGTTATCCACATCCACGTTAAATTCACAAGGGATATGTACAAACAAGAATTGAGAGAACAAACAAGACAATCTGGAATCAAATATATATATATATATATAAGGGAATTTTCAAGAGGGAACTGGTTCCCTATGTCTTATATAGGGAACCATGATCCTGGCCGTCCGATTTGATCGGACGGCTTAGATCTTTTGCTGCTTAACCCCCCCTCCTCTTCCCCTTCTTCGCGATCCACCCTCTATCCCTCTCAAAACCCTCCAGCTCCCTCGCCGCTCTACCGTCGCAGCTCCACCGTCGTGCCCTAGACATCGCCGCCAGCTTGCCGCTGCCTCCTTGCGCCATCCTCCCTTCTTCGCCATCGCGCCGCAGTCCACCCTCCATCTCCCGTGCCCTAAGCGCCGCCGTCGTCCTCCCTTCTTCGCCATCGTCCTCCCGTGCCCTAGAGATCGCCTCGCTATCGCCGGCCCGCCCCGCGTTGGTGTGATCCGGTTCGAAAGCTTTGATCTTGAGGATTTTTGAGCTATGTTTTGTTCAAGGAGGTCGTGAAATTGAGAGAGGGGATCAGCTCAGGTTAGTGTACATCTTCATTCCCTGGTGGCACCTATTTCGACCCCCTTGGCCTCGCCGATGACCCCACCACCTTCGCAGAGCTGAAGGTGAAGGAGATCAAGAATGGCCGCCTCGCCACGTTCGCCATGTTTGGATTCTTCGTGCAGGCCATCGTCACCGGCAAGGGACCAGTGGAGAACCTCTTGGATCATCTTGTTGACCTAGTTGCCTACAATGCATGGGTCTATGCCACCAAGTTTGTGCCTGGAAGTTAGATCATCATTGTCCTGCCTTCATTTCGGTGTATTCAAGAAGTGAGAAAGCTGTTGTAGATTATCCTATCTGCTGAAAGCTAGGATGTGAAGAGTGTATGTACTGATGTCCAACAATTGTTTCGTTCACCTTGTAATATCAATATCAATCTTTCCTGTGATGATTTCTCTGTTTTAGTTGGCTTTCTCTACAGAAGTGGATGATCTAACATGTAGAAACCCACAACAAATCATGATTGAGTTCTTCAGGATCCGATCCAAAGAAGTTGGTACTATTCTCCTCTATTATGGTTACCACCATGATGCAATGAAGATAAAAGCTCAAGAATTCTCAGATTATACAAGAAGACAGTGGAAAAAATTGTATGAGCTTCTTTGAATTAGGCTCTGAATGCTGTGGAATATTTTTATTTCTGAGAATGAAAGTAAGTACCTTCCATAACAGAGAATAACACAAATCTACAGGTTGGGATGTCATCAAATACATTGGACTATCCTTTCCCATCTCAAGAAACCTCTCACTATTAAATATAGACATGTGACTAAACCTCTCACAGTGCAAAACGAACTTTCTGGCTTATGTTGTTGCCTGGCTGGTGTAGCTCCACGCCTGTGAGTCTCATCAGGCTTATCTTCGAAGTCAGAGGACCGAGGAATCATTGATGAATCAGATCTTCCATTTTGACTGGCAGTATTATCAGAAGTTATGCTTTTTCTTGCTGCAGCTAAACTCAACTGCAGAAGGAATTCAAAGATTATCAGGTTTTTGAGGAACAGTTTATCATGTTAAAAGCAAATGGTCAACAAAATCTATTGATGGTAAAGAACAATTATTTAAACTATTAAATACATAGTTATTCCACAAAAATCATTGGCGATTTTCTGAACCTAGATCCGCAGTAAAATATTGAGAGAAGATCGCGAAATAACAAATAAAAAATTGTAAGTTCCAGCTCTTTCATGGCCTAACAACATCAATATATTCTGAGAGTCCATCTACTGGAAACTTAAACAGAAATTAATCTGCAATTTCACCTGCAAAGAAGTCATCTGTTTTTGCCACATTTCCTCCATGGATTTCATTTTCACCTCATACTCCGTCCTTCTACCTCAATGCCCTTTCTGCCTTTTGGACCTCAGATTGAAGGTCAGCTATCAACTGATTGTGCATACTTTGATACTCTGTTACAGAATCCTGTCAATCCACGTTATCATAGTCAGAAAATAGCTTCTAAAACTTCTGATAGAGTTGGATATCGTCAGACTCTTCAGAGCAGGAGCCACCATGAGATCAAGAACATCGACTCTTCAGAGCAGGAGCCACCATGAGATCAAGAATTTACCATTTAGAAGCTGGAAATAGAAATAAGTAGAACCGGAGAAGCGAATCAAGCTCTAAACACCAACTGATCCACTAAAAGCTTATCTACGAGTAAGAAAAAAGGGAGTTTTTGAACTATAGCTGTCGCGCCCCGACCCGTGTAGGCCCAACCGGGCCAGGCGACGCGAAGCGGAACCTAACCTACTGCGAAAATTTTGACGAGGTTTCCCTCTAATCGTAGTGGTTACCTTAGCAATTCTTAAACATCCTGTATTAACACAAATTACAAACCTCAAAGACTGAAACTGATATATATTACAAAACCTCAAAACAGGGAAAATATATATTTATCACTCCCGTAGGAGACTATCTATAACAAAAAGGTATAACATTGTAAGATCGCCACCTCTCAAAAACCGCCAGACGCCGCCACGTCTCCAAACACCGGCCCGGTAGGGGCGACAGAAGAAGAGCTAGCGCCAGCACCTGCAAAACGCAGCCCGAGTAGGAGTGAGCACTAAGCTCAGCAGGGACACTACACTACGACACTCACAAGGAAGGGAACACAACAGTGTCGCCTCCAAGTTTACCCTAGGTGTATACAAGGGTCCCATAACCCTACCGGAAGTTCGTGAACGCAGGCCCAAAACACTGCATACTCTCAACATGACACAAAACACTGTTTGGTGGGCCAGGACACCGCTAGGCAGGCACTCCTCCTCCCAAGAGTTTAGGAACACCGAACTCCGGCTACACTTCGGGTACAACTTGAAGTCGACATGACCTCTAAACATCAAACAACATGTATTTAGGTCAAACTAACCATGTCATCGAAAACGACTGAATACTACAAATCGAGTCCTGGACCAAGCTACCCGCAACGGTCCTAGAGCTAGATCCGGGCTACCCGAAAGACCCGGATCGGCAACGCCCTACACAGATGAAACTAATGCACAACACAAATGCATGTATGAACATGCGCAGGATAAAATAGATAAACACACAACAGTATGTGATGATATACAATAACAAGGTCTGGGCACGGCACTCTGCCGGCCCGGGGTGGTGAACAGATAATTAAGGTCTAGGGACTGCTGCAGTGGTACCACCACCAACTGCCAGTAGTCCACCAGAAAACCTGCACCGGGAAGCAACCCCGCAAACAACAGCTCACATATATAACAGGTAAAGCCCTCGGCGCACGCCGGCATGCAAGGCTAAGGAAAGCTGTAGGGCTACTCGCCCGTTTATGCTAAACATCCCGGGAGTCATCACTCCCCCGGTTCACCATTGCCCTATTATAGGGCTAACATGCTTAAACATATGTACAAGGTATAAAGCGGTAAAGAAAACCGACATACCAAGCCCCGCGGGCAAAAGCCATGAAAAATCCTCTCTGCTGCTAAAGGATCGATCTTTTCCTAAGAAAAGATCGATCTTTGAAGCAACAGTGAGCTTCCCTCACTGCCGAGCCAAAGAAGATTGATCCTTCCTCCCAAGAAGATCGATCTTTCTCGAGACAGAGAGTGCCCTTCATGTCGCACCAAGAAAGATCGATCCTTCCTCTCAGGAAGATCGATCTTCTTCGCGACGAAGGGTAACCATGCTACCCTTGACTCAGGATTGATCTTCTCCAAGCAGGAGATCGATCCTTCATCGGGCGCAGCATGACCAACCCAGAGGGATCGATCCTTCCTCAAGAAGAATCGATCCGGATGGGTTCTCCAGCACCCTTCCGGCGAGGAATACCGCCGGAAGATGCATCCAAACTCAACCAAACTCTGGGATCTGATAGATCAAGATCCCACGAGTCCAAAATCGGTTAAAACTCAACAAACAAACATGTATATAGAGAGATCTAAGCAAGAGAACACAAACAAACCAGAAACTCCAAAAACCCGGAAATAAAAGTAGGTAGGAATCCCTACCGGAGCAAGAGCAGCTTAAATCCAAGCAGCTAGGCCTTGGATCATCCACAAACGCCTTCAAAAATCGCATGATCTGAGCTCCGATCTCCGGATTTCAAAAGGGATTCAAGGAAGAAAGTGGAGCTGCCCGTCTTGGACCAGACCTCATCCAGCATATGTCAGATCAGATCGTGCAGATCAGACAGAGGCTTCTCACTGCTCAGAGTAGGCAGAAGAGTTATGCTGATCGAAGACGACGACCGTTGGAGTTCGCTGAGGGCGATCATGTTTTCCTGAAAGTGATGCCCCGCAGAGGTCAGGTGCAGTTTGGTAAGAAAGGAAAGTTGGCCTCCAGATTCATCGGACCGTTTCAGATCTTGGAGCGGATTGGTGAGGTGGCGTATCGCTTTGCACTCCCCCCGTCGATGGCGTCAGTTCACCCCACGTTCCATGTGTCTCTTCTGAGGAAGTATGTGCCGGACCCCTTTCACGTGTTAGATTGGAGCCATATCGAGGTAGATGCTGGTGCGACTTTTGAGGAGAGGCCCGTCCAGATCCTTGACAGACAAGAGCGAGTCTTACGAGGCAAGACTATTTCTTTGGTCAAGGTCCTGTGGAGACACAGAGGGATCGAGGAGGCTACGTGGGAGCGAGAACAGATGATGCGCGCCACTTACCCCCAACTCTTCCAGGAGTAAGGTATGAATTGATCTTTGTTTTCGTACTCGAGTCGAATTTCGAGGACGAAATTCCTTTTAGGGGGGGGGAGGTTGTAAGGGCCTTAGTGTAATTTCTGGGTTTTATGTAAATTTGAGGGGCTTTCGTGTAATTTGGAGTTTGGCAGGGGGTTTTCTGCAAAACTCCCCACCTACTCCACCGACCCTCTCTTCTCCCCAGATATTTATTTCTCTCTCTTCACTCTCACCTCACTCAACTGGAAACGAGAGAGAGAGAGATCCGGAGAGAGAGACCGAGAGAGAGATCGAGAGAGAGAAATCGGGGGGGAGAGAGAGGGAGTGGGAGGAGGAAGAGAGATCGCCGGCGCCGGAGAAGGAAGAGAAGAAAGGAGGAAGAAACCGGGAGGAGAGGTGGAACTCGCCGGAGAAAAAGAGTAGATCCGGCAGATACCTCGCCGGATTTCGGTTCCTTCTTGGCTCAAGTGAGCTCTTGCCCCCTTTCCCCTCCGATCTCTTCTCTTGGCGCGTTTTTCCAGTGATTTTTCTTTGGTGGTTTTGGCGGTTTTTCGGCGTCGGGTTGTCGGGGACGATGCCGGGGACGGCGTTGGTGGTTTTTCCCCTGGCGACTGCAGCGCCGGAGGAAGAACCCCAGCTGTCCAGGGCATCTCTCCGACCCCTTGCCTTGGCATTTTTCTTGGTCGGGAGGCCCCTGTTCCTCCATCCCGCCATGTTTTCCGGTGAGGTTTCGGCCGACCTTTCTCTGGCCATGGCCGTTGACCTCCCTCTAGACCTCGTGCCAGGGATAGCTAGTAGCTTCCCTCCTCCTCTGGTAGTTGTCTACCAGGTGCTTGAGCACCCTGGTTTGGAGATCCGACGGAGCTCCGGCGCGAGCTCCGGCGATCTTCCTGGGGAGGATGGCGATGCGGTGCGCGTGCGCTGCTGCTACGTTGGTGCGCAGCTGCTGCCTTGGTGCGCTGGCCAGCACCATGTGCGCGTAGTGCACGTTAGTTGTTTGCTAACGTGCACCATAGCCTTCCGACTCCCGTCTTCGCCCTTTTCTGGGTTGTTTCAATCGGTCTTCCTAGCTCTACCTGATCGCGTTCGGTGTTCTTATGTTTTAGGCGATCGGGTGAGCGGCCGTGAGGGGTCGGTGCAGGACGTGGACCCCCGGACTTAAGGAGCACATCGACTGTCCTTTTGAGGTAGGAGTTACCTCTTAGGAATTTTATAAATTATGTTATGATATGCTTGCTATATGTTGTGTTATATTTATATGTAATGAAATGTTGTGTTGCATGCTATGTTATGATGTGTTGGGCTAGTTGAGCCCTGTACTTGCTTAATCATGCTATGGAATGTTATGCAAAGCTTCTCCTGTATTGTATGCATATATGAGAACTTGTGAACCAATATATCTGTTTATTATTATGTATCTGATTTATGCATACATGCTAGGATTGTCGGGCTGTCTTAGGACAGGGATTGTGGTTGGGTCTAGTCGGGTCCTGTAGCTAGACTAGTCAGAGTCTAGGGGATATGTCGACGAGTTGACGGATGGATTTTGATCTCCGTATGTCGATCAAGGACTTTGACTTGACTCGAGGTTTTGATCTGATTTGATGATCTGATTTGAGGATGTGTTGGACCTATACTAGTATACTGAGACCTGTATAGAGTCTATAGGGGTATGGCTGAGCGTTGGCGGCCGGACGCGGTGCTGTGCATGTAAGACTGCCCAGACTAGCCAGACCATACTAGGATCAGTAAACTAGGATAGGTGGATGTTGTCCTATACTAGTATACTGGGGCCGGGTATAGAGTCTATAGGGGTATGGGCTAGCGTTGGCGGCCGGACACGGTGCTGTGCATGTAAGACTTACCCATTCTAGCCAGACCATACTTGGGAAGTAAACTAGGATAGGTGGGTGTGCACCAGCGTCCGAGAGTGTGTCAGGTGACTCCTACTGGGCTTTCGAGCTCATTTTCCTTGGGTTTTGTTGTGCAGAAGGTGGGCCTAAGACCAGTGCACCACATGGAGGTGGTCAGCGGTGACGACGGGTCAGTTTTTGTACATGTTGAGTGAGAGTTAGTTTTGTAGTAGGCATAGGGTTGTGGGTTGTATCCCAATTTCTTTTTGTACTCTACCTTAACTCTCCATTTGTGTATTTGACGCCCGTGTATGTTGGAAATTTTGGAAAAAATTGTATATTGTGGTCTCGTGGCTCAACCATGTATTTGATGACTGAAACCCTATGTACTTGAATGAAAAAGAGATGTGAATGTTGTAAATATTAGATGTGTATTCATAGAATGTGTAGTTGTATCTGTTGACAGGTTGAAATAGTGATCTCACGTACTCGTGCCCAAGGGTCATGCCAAATTTTTTTAGAAATTTTGGGTTATTTTATATTAAATTGGGGCGGGGCGTGACAGTGCTTGCAGGATTGCTCAGGGAAACCAGTAAATTAGAGGGAACCCTCGCCAAAAAAATTTCCACATTTAGTTAGGTTCTGGTTCACGTTTCCCAACTAGATTGGGCTTTCACGGGTCGGGGCATGAAAATCACATTCAAAACATCCGATAAATCTCTCAAAAATCCACTGTTAATAGCATGCATGCTTCCTGGCTTCATTGGCTATCTATCATGAAAGAACCCAACCAAAAGAATCACGAAAATCATTGTTTAAAGGGTGGCGGTCGAGGCGACCGTCAACCTTGAGATGAGGTGGTGGCTGGCGATCAATCCAAGCATCGACCCTGAGATGCCTTTTGGGCATCTGAGCCTCACGGTCTATGCGACGGTCAACCGTGAAGACTCGGTGAATAGTGGGGGTTGATCCATGCATTGGCCTTGAGAAGCAATTTTGGCATCCAAAGTTCACGATCTATGCGATAGTTGACCGTGGAGCCTGTGTGAACAATTCCATGAACAGTGCCATGAATTCAATTTCTGGGGTTTGATCTATCAAAAGTTGTCAAAACACACTGAAACTTTATAGAGTAGTAGAATTGAGAGTAGGAAATCTAATAGTACCATGAAATCAAAGCTCTAACTTGTAAATCACATATCTTGCCCAATTTAGTCGAAAACCGATAAAACTGACAAACATACGAAAATCGTCTGAAGAATACGAAACTGAACCAAAAGGAATGTTCTAAACATACTATTACACTACCCCATCAAGTTTCATAACATTCCAAACAATGAAACCACACAAAACCTAAGAAATTCAATCTTAGGTATTCCAATTCGCTAGAATTAGGGAGAAACACCTACATGTACTAGTTGGGTACACGATCTACCAATTCCCCATGTTTCGCCGCTCCAATATGATCCACACACCGGCGATCCACGCTCCAAACGGCAACCACAAGGGAGAGAGAAAGACAAGAGGAAAAGAGAAAAGAAGAAGAGAGAGAGAGAAGGGTTAGGGGTATATATAGGGAAAAGAAGAATTGATCTCAGCCGTCCAATTCAATCTTTCCCGATCGAACTCAGATCTTTTGATTGAAAGCACCTCTAAGGTTCTAATCAACCACATACATCAATCCAAGGTAGTGTGTGCACTACGCGGGTGTGAAACCGACCGCTAAGATGTAATTTTACCAAAATGCCCATGCGGTTCAAAAACAGCGATGCAATCAACCAATCGCAAACAAAGGCCAACCAAGCCGAACCAACCAAACCAGACCCTCGACCTAACGCGATCGGACTGGGTTAAAGGTAAGAGACCTCACACTTATAGCTTACATTAGATAAACTAATAGGACAGAAATCCTTCACCCGTCGAGGATTCTCGCACTTTGGGATGAAGGAAATGAAGGTCTCATTCCAAGAGGATGGAAGTAAGGCCGATCTAAAAAAATTATGTAGGAATTCCGTTAGGACCCACACATTTTTGATTTCCCAAGCTGAAAACTGCTTCTTTGATTTCCACCTCTGAAACATCTCTAGACAACCTCTCTTTCTACTCTTGTGAAAGGCAAGGAAGATCAGGAATCTCCCCCACCCTATACTGCTCTCCATCTGGCCACAAAGTAGCATAATATGTAGAAAATGTCTCACCAATCTCCACTGACTGAGTATGGCCATTTCATTCTCATCAATTAGTTCTTTCACCCTAGACCGATAGTTCCTAGATGACACCAATTTGTGAAAAAATGCAAAATTTTGATCCCCTATGACCACCCATTCTTTCCTCAGCTTTTGCGCCACCAGTCTTTTCGACAAAATAACAATGGCAGCGTGCTGTTTTTCTAATGCACGAAGCTCAAGGTCCTCTTCAATCTGTAGCCTCTGGTTTTCCTCCTTCAAGTACATGTGTAGAATGCAATCCGCAACCCTTTTCCCACGTCGGAAGGGGTCACAGTCCTCCTTTGAGTTCGAATCTTTCACCACATCTTTAAGCTTTTGAAATCTTGTAGTCATATTGTATTGAAATGAGCCTTGCCGCCTACTTCCCCAAATGCGCCGGACTAGAGCCTTAAACTTAGGTCCATCCATCCAATGTGGACGAAGTCGAAAGAGACCTTCGCTATTTGTGCATTTCTGTTCACTCCCAACTTAGGGAACCAGAGGGCAGTGGTCTGATCCTCGCCTGCTCATAGGACTTTATCTAGCCTCTTAGAAATTCTTCTTTTGCCAGGGAGACCATTACACCACGTGAATGTTCTTCCGACAAATCCGACATCCACCAAACCATTCGATGTAATGAATTCCAAGAAGTCCATGGAAGAAGAAGCAAGTCTGAACGACCTTCCACACATCTTCTCATACGGGGTGATGATTGCATTGAAATCACCCATCAGTACATGCGGTAGCCCAGTGTTATTGACCTCCGACAACACCTGCCAAAGCAGCCGTCTCCCCCGCACAGTACGAGCTCAATAGATAGCTAGGAACAAGACTTGTGCACCATCCTCCACAGTAATGAGGCCATGTAGAGCTTGAGGAATGCCACTGGTGACTGAAACATGTCCTAAAGCTCGCCTCCGTATAACGATTGTTCCACCTTGTCTTTCATCAGCCGAGACTAAGAATGCATCCCATCTCCTTCCCAAGCGTTGCTTGATATATAATAGGTCTCCCTCCACTAGTAGCGTATCTATAATGAAGATAACATCCGATGTTAACTCCCGCATTAAACCTCCACAGATAACTATTACCATCTCCACCCCCACCCCTCTATAATTCCAAGTGATGGCCTTAATCATTGGTCATTGATGCTCAACCCTGCTCCGAGGTCTCTCCCATTACCTACGTGGCCACCTTCTCTTTACCATCCTCTACAGCCCTTGTCAGCAAGCTGAAACCTCTAATATGTCTGGCCAGATCTCCACCGTCACCTACCTGCGTAAAAACTCCATCCCCTTCAACAACCAACCATATTCGTTTGTTCAAGGGGGGCATATATATATGCAGTGTTCTAATGAGAGCAAAATGACAAAAATATATTTACAAATAGCTATATTTTGTTATTTTACATGCACAATCGAATTTAACCACCATCTACAATACTTTATTTTAAAAGTTACCAAAAAAACTCCATCCATTTTCTTATATGTCATGCCAAACAAAAATTTACCAAGTTCATCATCATTCAATGCCGTCCACCAAAATATTATTATAATCAGTACCTATAATACCATAAAATTCAATGTAGTCATACGCAGGGGCGGATCTAAGAGTAGGCCGCACCGGGTTGTAGCCCAGGCGGCCCACAAGGAAATTCCCAAAAGGGGTTTGGTTTAGCCCACTCAAAACAAAACCAAAACTTATTAGCCTATTTGGCCTAGTGTCTAGCTCATTTAAGAGATAACTTTGAGCAAGCCCAGCCTAAAAACCGAAGGCCACGGTGAACGTATATTATTAGTAAATACGAAACGAAGAGAGAGAGAGAGAGAGAGAGAGAGAGAGAGAGAGAGAGAGAGAGAGAGAGAGAGAGAGAGAGAAACCGATTTCTTCTTCTCTATCTGTCTCCTTTTCTCCATCTAAATCCCTAATATTTTCTTTCCTAAAATTTTTGGAGATCAAATACTCACAATGTCATCTCTTCAATCAGTTCCATGTAAGGGATTGGGGGAGATCTCTTCTTCATCGAAAGAGAAGTAAAATGATTATTCCTATTTGTCTATTAGATTTTTTTACCGATTTATAATTACTCTTGGAAAATGGTGGCTTGATTCTTGTGCGTTTTAATGATGGAATTGATCTCATATGAGAAAAACCTAGTTTTTGGAGGGTTGTATAGAGTAGGGACTAGGGATAAGAAAAGATGATGGTCTTCTCTGCTTGTATGTGATTTTATTTCTTTTTCGGACTATATCATTATTGCGTCCAGGGCACATAACTTTGAAGAAAAAAAAATCTGTTTTGACACTCTCATGTAGTTCCATTCTAGATATCATTTGTTCTCAAGTCTATGTTACTCTTGAGCATGTAGATTCTGTTTAAATGAACCTTCTGGTTCATCCATATAAGTTTGATGTAGACTTTCAGGACTTTCATGTGGTGTTAAATTAATTTTTCATGTTTCCCAGGTGGATGATTAAGTTAAAATGGAATAAATGTTGGTCGTGCCCTGTGGAAAATAAACAACTTCTTTTAGGCTGTTGGTGGTTTGATGATTCTAGACAATCTGATTAAACCTAATCTATGAAGCTTTTAGGAGAGCAAGATTCATTTGAAGGAAAGTTCTTTTTTTTTGAAAAGATAATCCTGAAGGCTGGGATTTGAAGGAAAGTTTTGATACATAGATGTAGTATGCGGTTTAAGTATCCATTTTCTACTTTGTAAGGAGGTATTGGTAAAGAATGACCACACATTAGGCTTACTTTCGGAGATGAATAGCGTAAAAACTTAGTGGCTGACCTCTACAAGGAGCCATACTCAATCTGGAGCAGAATCTCTAGAGCTAAGTATAAGTGGCTTGGGAGCATCCCTTCTTGCAAGATTCATTATCGCTGCTCAAGCCACTGGCGCAGAATCTGCCTCGCTGCCAGATAACTTCAGGCAGGGCTGCGATGGACCCCCTCAACGCACAACAAGGTCAATGTCCTCTCTGATAACTGGCTTTTTGATACTCCATTACTCTCTTCTCCATCTCTTTTTTCCTCTTTCTTGTCCACCGATCTGGTGGTTGGGGACCTTGTTTTGGAGTCTGGTGATTGGGACACGGCGAAGCTCTCGTCCCTCTTCCATCCGGAGCTCTGTCAGCGGATCCAGAGCTTTCATCCACACCGCGAGACTCAGGATCGTGCCGTTTGGATGTTCTCTAGCGATGGTGCCATCTCCTCCTCATCACTTTTCCACTGGCTTTCTAGCAAAGAGAGCCCGGAGTGGGCGGGGGAGGACAACTGTGCAAGATGGCAGAATTTCTGGAAGATCCCAGCTGGCCCTAGAGTGAAGTTCTTCCTCTGGAAGCTTCTCCATGGTAAAATTCTCTCAGCTGAGGCTTTGTGGCGTTGGGGGTGCCTTGACGACCCAACTTGCCTAAGGTGTAAAGCCGCGCGGGAGGATCCGGTCCACATCTTCTTCAGCTGTAGCTTTGCGCAAGAAGTCTGGAGTTGCTTCGCACCAGGCTCGCAGCCCCCTTCCTCCTTCTGGGACTGCTGGCTACTTTTCTCAAAATCTGCCCGTGCCGGTGTTGAGGAAAAGAAGTCGAAGGTAGCTTTTACACTCTGGTGGCTATGGAAGGAAAGAAACGCCATGGTCTTCAATAATCAGATGCTCCATCCTTCTCAGGTCTCGAGCGTCATCTATCGACAAGTTAGAGAGTTCCGTTCTTCCCGTCCCCAACCTCCCTCTACCTCTCGCCCTGCAAACTCTGCCCCTGTCCTTAGAACCGATGCAGCCTTTTCTCCTGGTGTCGCTGGGTTGGCTGCAATTCTTTTTTCCTTTGGCATGGAAGGTTGGAGATGGAGCTCCTGCCACGCTGCCTCTTCAGTTGTGGAAGGAGAGCTTTTAGCTATTTTGGGGGGTCTTTCGGAAGCTAAGTTGAAAGGGATCTTGGATCTGGTGGTTGAATCTGATTCTAAGTTGGCCATCAACTTTATTTCCGGCAGGAGTGCTTGGCCTCGGGACCTTCTTAGGATCCTTCGTCCGATTTGGACTCTTACCTCTTCCTTCTCTCGTGTCTTGTTTGTTCTTATCCCTCGCGAGTTCAACGCGGAGGCGGATAGCCTCGCTGGTTCTGCCCGGGTTGGCCCGCTCGGGCCCCCTCTTGTGGTCATGTAATCTCCTCTTTCATCCCCAGCCAGTCTGGCTTAACTAATTAAAACGAAAAAAAAAATGCCACTAGAGTCTTCATTATTATACCTATGAGACAATTCTGGGGTAAGAGATGGACAAATATGAAGGTTGCAGTCGTGAAGTTTATATATGCTGTTGTTGCAGTAGATTATGCACTAAATCATCTTTTCTTTATTGTACCAAGATGATGATATTTCTTTGTCAGTGTTAGACTATTTGAAACATTAATAAAATTTGTGTTTTGCCAAATAATAGCTCTTATTGTGATTAAATTTTATGGAATGAAGCAATGCAGCCAGGCGGAGTTCAAATCCAGAGTCCGCCCCTGATGATACCATATTCTAACAATAGAAGTGCATCAGAATATTAGATGATGTATGCAACCAAATAATTACATGTCAAATGCTTGATTGTGAACCCCAGCTGCCACCAAGTTCATATTTAGCCAATGACAGTTGGCTATAGGATATATGATTAGCACAACGACAGTTGTTTGAATCTGGAATTAAAAGGTATATAACGCCGGCGAGTAGATTTCATATATTTAAAAGGTAAGATCCATCTCTCTCACGGCAAGCTGGCAGTATGACGGATGTGTTTGATCCGCACACTCCTCCCGGTTCGCCGTCGCCCTCAGACTCTCAGGCGGTCAACACGCTGCGGAGGAGGCCGGCACGTTCCCAGCACCTATATAAGCCCACCACAAGACCCCATCCTCAATCCCAACTACCACATTCGTTTCTCCGCACATCACTAGCCTCTAAAATCTCTTGTCCCTCGCCTTTGTTTCAACATCAATGGCTTCTTCCTGCTTATGCAAAGCAGTCCTTGCTGTCTTGGCCACTCTTCTCCTTCTCGCACCCTGTCTAGAGGCCAGGATGCTTTTAAGAGGGGGAAAGGAATCCGTCCGAGAAGGCGAAATAATCGTTGCGAGTGTCCCTAATGTAAGGCCGCCGGCATTGCCACTGAGTGCCGAGCTGAATGCCATCGTAGCTAGCTACATGTTTCTTGAGTCTGCTCCAAGTGCGGGAGCTGGCCACTACCGCAGCTGTAGAAAACACTGCTAGATTTATGGATTCTCAGTTAATGAGAGATGTTGGCTGTATTGGTTCTATGGAAGCTCAATACAAAGTTATACAAAGAATTAAAGCTATGTACTTAATTAGTGTCTTGTTATCCACATGCAATTTACCATCTGTTGACGAGGTGGTGGTGGTTGTGGAGACCATCAACTCCATTCTACACATTTTTATTGCATATCATTTTGGTGTTTTTTCGTTTCAATTCTGATCATCCTTTAATTATATTCACTTTGGGGGAATATAATGCACAACTAGTTCAATAGATCACGAAAAAAAAGAGCCAAGATTTAATGCTGAATTAATTCAATTGAACAAACTATGTTCACCTGATCACGCATCTCAATATCTTGCACACATAATTTTGATGATGTATTCCTTATTCTTACGTAACTCTTACAATTTATTTAAATAGATAATTGATGTTTACATCAAATTTGTGGAACTTGTTGACTTGTACACCACATAGTATTAAATTTAATATGTAAGCACCATTTGACGTCAGTTATGAACAGTTATGCTTGGTTATGTATTTCTAAAGACCTTTTTACCCCTATGATGACCCCACCCTTCTCTCCCCTACCACCCTCTCCCCCGCCGCCCGGCTAGCCACCATCGAGAAGTCAGTACACCCCCGTCGTCGATGACAACAGCAGGTCGACATGATGTCCGACCAAATCGAGATGGGCATGGACGGCATTGCCCTTCGTCGTGGTACGAGTAGATAAGTCGTGGCTTGCCGATGTCGAGGGTGGCGTTAGGCAGGAAGGATCTGTGCCATGTTTAGTGGTCGGCGTCACGTAGGAGGACGGTTGTGTTGCCGGGCTGTTGCACGTGGATGATGTATGTCTGTAGTCCGCCGACATTGCCTTCTTGGGCATCGACGAAGATGGATGGGATCTCGGCGGGACTAGCAGCAAGCAAATAGAATGGGGTCATGTGCATTAGATCAAGGTGTTCTTCGGTGATAAAGATAAAAGAGAAAAGAGAATACTGGAATACAACCGTGAAAGTAGTTGACTAGATCACCAAAAAGAGAAAAGAGAAAAGAGAATTCTTGAATGCAATGCATTCACTCATTATTCTCTTTTATGGGTTCTCTTTTTTACGAATCGAATATTGCAATCGATTCGTGAACATCATCGAAAAAGAGAAAAGAGAATACTCATGAACATTTAATGAACATTAACGTCAAATGAAAAGAGAATAATGCAATCCATTTGTGAACATCAGTGAAAAAGAGAAAAGAGAATCCTCATGAACACCAAACCTATTCGTGAACATCAGTGTAAAAGAGAAAAGAGAATAGTGGAAAAGAGAAAAGAGAATAGTGAAAAAGATAAAAGAGAATACACAAAACCCATTCATGAACATCAATGAAAAAGAGAAAAGAGAATACTCATGAACACCAAACCTATTCGTGAACATTAGTAAAAAAAAGAAGAGAGAATAGTGAAAAAGAGAAAAGAGAATTCTCATGAACATTAATGAACATTATTAAAAAAGAGAAAAGAGAATAATGCAACCCATTCGTGAACATCAGTGAAAAAGAGAATACTCATGAACACCAAACCTATTCGTGAACATCAGTGAAAAAGAGAAAAGAGAATAGTGGAAAAGATAAAAGAGAAAACATCAAACACATTCGTGAAGATCAGTGAAAAGAGAAAAGAGAATAGAGGAAAAAAGAAAAGAGAATAGTGAAAAGAGAAGAGAATACTCATGAACACCAAACCCATTCGTGAACAACAGTGAAAAAGAAAAGAGAGAATAGTGAAAAAGAGAAAAAAGAATACTCATGAATATTAATGAACATTATTGAAAAATGATGGTTCTCGCTGGAGGTGGCGTCAGATCCGAAAAGGATGAGAGCTCGATGTTGCCTGATCCGGGGTAGAGGAGATCGAAAGGGACCGAAGGCAGTGATTTAGAGAGGTGGTGGCGTTGGATTTGAGAGAGGAGAAGCTCGAGGTTGGATTCCGATGGAGATAGAGTCGCTGACGGTGTGGGGTTGGGTTCTGGCGCCGCCACCGCTGCCGTTCCTCTCCTCTTCCTGTCATCTTCCTCTTCTATCCCCTCTCATCTTCCGCTGACGAAGATCGGGCCGCTTGCGGCGTCGGATTTGAGAGAGGAGGAGCTTGGGGTTGGGTTCCGATGGAGATAGAATCGCTGACGGTGTGGGGTTGGGTTCTAGCGCCGCCACCACCGCCTATCCTCTCCTCTTCATGTCATCTTCCTCTTCTATCCCTTCTCATCTTCCGCCGGCGAAGATCGGGCCGCTTGTGGCATCGGATTTGAGAGAGGAGATGGTGATAGTAATGGATAGAATAGTATGTGTATTTTGTAGTGTAAAATGGTGTTCAGAACTCAAATCTTATATTTAATATTTTTTTAAAAAAATAAATTCATTTTATGGTACTGGAGCGCCTACCCTTAAAACTAAAGGGGTTTAAAATCTACTTAAGCATATGTGGCAGTTGCTTGGAATTAAAATGTATATAACGCCGGCGGAGTAGTCGTCTTCATATAAAGAAGCAAGATCCTATCACGGCTAGTTGGCCGTATGACGTGATGTGTTAGATGACCATACTTATTGCGGTTCGCCGTTGTCATCGATCGTCACTCGGACAGCCACATGCCGTGGACGATCCGGCCCTTTCCCAGCACCTATGTGATATAAGCCAGCCCACCACAAGCCCCCACTCTAATTTTCATTTCCACACACCTCATTAGCTTCTAAAATCTCCTGTTCCTCGTCTTCCTTTCAGCATCCATGGCTTCTCCCTGCTTATACAAAGCAGTCCCTGTTGTCTTGGCCGTTCTTCTCCTTCCCGCACCTTGTCTGGAGGCGAGGATGGTTTTAAGAGGGAAAATGACTGCAGACCGGGAAGGGGAACGGATCGTTGCGAGTGTCCCTGGTGTGTCGCCGCCGCCGCCGACGACATTGCTACTGAGCGCCGAGCTGCATGACGTCGTAACCCCGGTAATTTTCATCTCTGGTGATGCAAGAAAGAACCACTTTAGTTTTCTTGAGTCTGTTCCGAGTCCGGGATGGCAACAACCCCATCCGTAGAAAACGTTGCTAGATTAATTGTATGAATTCTCTCTTGACGAGAGATGTCGGTAGTATGGATTCTATTAAAAGGAAGATGCAAAGTTATATATACAAGGACATTAAAGCAAATATTATTTTTCGGCATCTTTCATCACTAAATATTATATATACAAGGACATTCTCTCTTGACTACCCGTATCCAGTCCGCCACTATCGGGGTTTTCATGATCTAAAGGTTCTCCGCCCCTCCCATCTCCATTCTCTCTCGAGCGCTCTAGGGTTTGGAGCCGCCCAACCAGATCTCTCCATCTCTAGTGAGCTCTAAGCACCTCCACCTACTCATCCACCCTCCTTCACCTCCACTTTGACCCCTAGGGCTCTCCGGCTTCGGAGTTCCTCCCTAACGCTGCTTCTCGTCTCCTCACCACCGATCGCTCCCTCCTCTTTTGCAGCTCCTCGCCCCTCGTTGACGGTCACTCCCTCCTCTTTGCCGCTCTTAGTCCCCTTCTCCGACAAATCTTGGACTGGGGCTTTGGGTGTGTGGTGCTTGGAGACCTTGGATCATGGCTTTGGGTGTGGTGCTTGGAGATCGTGGATTAGCACTTCGATTGTGTGGTTCTTGGAGATCTTCGCTCGGGGCTTCGGCTGTGTGGGGTCTAGAGATTTGAGATCGTGACTGCGACTGTGTGGTGCTTAGAGTCCTCGGATCCACAGAGGCTAGCTTCTCCTTTAGAGGTCTTCTACTCATCCCCTCTTCCCTGGTACTGATCTCCATTTTAATGTTATACATTTGTTTTTTTTTGTTGATCTCTCAATGTCACAAGAGATCCATTTGAAAATGGCATCTACAATGCCATCTGATGGTATTATTTGTTGGATCTCTCAATGCTCATGTGAGGACCCGTACCTCCAACCCGGTCCGACCGCGTGGGTCGAGGGTCTGGTTCGGTTGGTTTGGTCCAGTCGGCCTTGCTTTGCGATCCCCGCTGATCGTTGCAGCTCCAGGGGTAATTTGGTAAATTACTCTTGCGGAGTTGGTTTCACACACGCGTAGAGCACACACTGCCTTGTGGTGATATATGTGTTTGATTAGACCAATAAGAGTACCCAGATCGGAGGATCTGAGTTAGATCATAAGGATCGAGATCTGAGCGGCTAGGATCAAATCCGGTTGATTAGACGGTCATGATCTAATTTTAAACTATTAGTATGTAAACCCTTAAATCCCATCCTCTTCTCTTGTTAGGGATCGGCCGCGATCCACTGAGAGAGAGAGAGAGAGAGAGATCCACCCGCGACCCAGCCGATCGAGAGGGAGAGAGAGAGTCCGGCGGCCGGAGAGGAGTTGGGCAACGGCGACGGCGGCTGGTGGGGAGCTTGGCGATGGTGATGGCGACCGCGGCTGGAGAGGAGCTAGCCAACGGCGACTCCGACCACGGACGGAGGAGAGAGGCTGGCGTACCGGCGGTGATCGTGGCCGGGGAAGAGGAAGAACCGCGGATCTAGAGGTAGGGTTTTTAGCCTAAACCTTGTTTAGACTCTACTAGCATAGAGTAGGGATTCCTACCCTAACCCTTGGTTAGGCTTTAGGATTGCATCTGTGATTGTCCTGAGGTATGGTCTGTCTCCGATGAATGCGTTCCTCTTTCCCGGTGGCTTTTATGTTTGGATTTCCGGATTCCGACGATGCCATGAGTTCCCGTTTTGGTTTTCCCGGTGTGGTTCTTCCTTCCGTGATTCTATGCTCTGTTTTCTGATGCTATGCTTTGTTTTCCGACAATGCTTTCGATGCTGCTTTTTGCGTGATTCCGGTTTGGTGCTTGCTCTATTTCCGGCATCCTTCTTTTCCCGTGTTTCCGGCGATGTTGCCCTGTTTTCCGGTGATGTCTGGTTTGCCGGCTTGGGTGTTTTTCGATGGTTCTTTCCTCTGTTTTTCTAATCCCCTGCTGCAATGGTTTGGATGCATGACAACTGGGTTGATTGGTTTCTCTACTGATTTCGTGGATTGCTCGAAGAGTCTGAGTCTGATTGAATTGCTCTCGGGTGTTTTCCTTCCCCTGTTCTTGGCTGGACTGCTTGATTGTTTTTGTGACTCCCGTTGGGGATCGATGAGTCTCTACGGCTTTCCCTCTTCTTCCCCTCTGTTCCTGATTAGCCAGAGTTGTGAGGCCTCCCTCAACCCCTGTCCAACGCTTTCTGACTGCGATGTTCCCTTGCTGCCATGGATTTCTACGCTGGTTTTTCCCCCTGCTGCCAGGCTTTGTTCCCCCTTGCTATATGAGGCTTTGTTTTTCCCTAGCTGAAATGCCTTACTGTCCTGCTGTGTGATGCTTGGATTCTTTGATGGCCTGCCGGACCGCTTCTGGATTAACTGATTATAGTTGAGATATTCTTTGAAATGTTGTCCAATGGTTAGGCTGCCAATGGTAGGTTTTGTACTCCCCTTCTTTCCCTTTTAGTTGGTTTCTCGTCGGCTTTAGCTTGGGACTGCCAAAGTTCTATCAATTTTGGCCTTGTATCATCGGTTGGTTCAGATGTTAATTGGCAAGCGTTGCAAGTGCATGAGTTTATATGGTTTGAAAATGTAGATGAAGGTTCAATTTATTTTCATGTCAGGTTTGCCTGTTTTTCCCGTAACTACTGGTAAGTGCTATTCTTGAGGTCATTTGTGTTTCCCCCTTGAGTTAATCCTTATGAGATCATGTTAGGTACTTCAATTATGTCGCCTTCAGGATAAATCATTACAGAACATGCATCACTGGAAAAATGGGTTATATTACTCATGTTTAGTGAGCTTGTCTCCGTGGGAAGTATGCTTCTGATGATCTCTTAGCTCCCCATTGTTCATGGATTCCTGCTATTCCGATTTCGCTGGCTTTGCCTTACCAGTTCCATTCATGTAATCTGAGATTTATTCGCTTCGCTATTCCTTAATGCCATTTACGCATTTCTCTATTCAATTCTTGTATTCTCGTGCGAATTATGCAAATCGTACATCCTCATATCATGTTTAAAGCCTAGGGCCGGCGGTGTGCCCGTTTCTATTTCTTTTGTGGGAATGGCAATAATCTGCGGGCCAGTGGCGCCCTGTGAAATTGTTTAGTTGGGGGTGTACCCCATTGTATAATTTCTGACTGATCGGCGGTGCATGTCGTCGTAATGCCGGAATTTGATTTGAAACGTGATAATACTGAAATAGCGTAGTTCTCTTTTACGTTTTATATGCTAAACTGGACATGCTTGATGAGATGTCATGTAGAGACACCTAGGCCTAGTTGATTGTGTAGGCTCATGCATGTTGTAATGCATTAGAAGCATTAAGGCTAGGTGGTAGGCGATGGTTTCGATCGCCGATCCGGGGTTCTCGGGTAGCCCGGATCTAGCCCTAGGACCGGGGTTTGGGTAGTCGAGGTTTAGGACGTGATTGTCATCAGTGATAATGCTTGATATCATTTGAGGATTCTGTTATAGTCGACTATGGATTATTCTTGTATTTGAGGTGTAGAGGTCGTGTCGGGTCTCCAAGGCCAAGCGCTAAGGATGGTTGTCGATGTCCCTGACCTATGTGTCCCCGCGAGAGATGGTATGACTGGGCAGGGTGGTATCTGGACAGGAGCCCGCAGTCTGTGTTTCCTCTCGTTTGTTCTTGGGTGAGGGTGGGACCTGGACAGGAGCCCTCGGGAATCGACGGGGTTATGGGACCCCTTGGCATACCTTAAGCTTAGGCGGAGAACGACACAGTTGCAGTTTTCCTTCCTTTCTGTGCGACGTAGAGTAGAACCCTACTGGGCGTTGTTGCTCACCCTACCTGGGCTGCATCGGCGATGCAGGTCGATGCAGTTGCTTCTTTCAGGTGTTCTTTTAGAAGATGGCGCGGTATTTCGAGGAGATCGAGGACTTGGAGCATTGAGGAGTTCGTCAACATATAATTTCCAGCTTTAATTTATGATGTACAAATTTATGATGTATAAATCGATGTATAACATGATGTATTCGAGAACATGATTGTATGATCTTTATTTCAGTGGTATTTGAGAAACATTGTAATATTTTTTAATGTAGATATTGAGGAATGTAATGATATTGAGGTTGTAGAATTGTAAAATTATCAAATGTACAGGTTTCCTGTGTTATAATTATAAAGGGAATTCTGCTAAAAATTTTATGAAGTTGAGAATTAAATTGTTTTAATTCATAGCAGTTATACACTTGTGCGCCAATTGATGATGTAAACAGGTTTAGGTGGTTCACGCCTTGATTCGGATGGGTTTTCTGGGTCTGGGCGTGACAGCTCATTTCTTCCCTGGTACTAATCCCCACTTCAATATACCACTGTGGTTTTCAGTTGAGGCCTTCAGTTGTGATTATAGTTGTGCTTATAGTTGTGACTGCAAATCCGATCCCCTTATTGGTATATAAAATGAGTATGCTTGGATTGTTGCAAATTGATGCAAATTGAAGCTCGCTGATTGTACCTTGTTATGTTGCAAATCTAATCCCCTTGCAGCTTGCGGATTTCTAAAGCTTTGTTTGTAACGAGACTGCCTCATTTTTATGTTCTTATGTCTGTTGTGCTTTTGATTATAGCCAGGAAACTACTTTCTTCTTAATGTTTGATCAGATTAGGTATAAATCGGTTGTTGTGTATCAACCTGTGTCTTGAACAGCCTAGAGTGGGTATGATTTTGATAACTAGCACTGGTGATCAGCTAACAAAAGTATGTATGATTTTGATAACTAGTATTGGTAATTTGTAAGTATGTTTTGATACAGTAGTTTTTCTTGAAAGGCGAGTCCTAAAGTGTTTTACTACTATGATGACCAAATTATTCAAACTTCTATGTTTAAACTTTGTATTTTAAGTGTCTCTCTTGCGTGAATTCATCAAGAAGACTAAGATTGTTTGCCTATGCTGCAAGGGCTGTCCTGGTGAGCTTATGTAGGATATGTGCTTGGTCCATGCCTATTGTTGATGATTTTATGGTGAATTAGGTTTTTGTTGAGGTTTTTGGAATTTGATGTGGAACTAAGATTAAGTTCTAGAGGCATTATTGGGTTTTCTTGACATGTAATACTATGGTCCTGCATAGTCTACTGTTAAATCCTAGTCTACGGTTATTATGTTTTTGTTTCCGATGGAATTCTCTATTTTGGGAGATGATGGTATTCTTGATCCCGTATTTTAGCATATTGTTAAATGGCTCCTTTATCTACAGGCAGTAGTTGTGATTTTTGCTGATTTCTATACGCTTTGTTGATTTCAATTGATGTTGCTGATTTCAATTGAGGATTGTATGGGGATATGATGGTATGGTGCAATTGCTGGTTTGTTGTTTTTTGCTGATTTTTGTATACTTTGCTGATATGATTGGACGTAACTACACCATCAAGTGGTAGTTACTTCCCAGTTATAGTTGGTAGTTACTTCCTTTTAACTAGGAAGTAAAACTAGGAAGTAACTACCAAATATGATTGGACGTAACTACCAGTTGTAATGAAAAGTAACTATTAATTTCGGAGGGAAGTGACTACCATAATAGAAAGTAACTGCCATATTAGAAAAGTAACTACATCATCAAGTGGTAGTTACTTCCCAGTTATAGTTGGTAGTTACTTCCAGTTAACTATGAAGTAACTACCAATTATATGGGACGTAGCTACCATTTGTAATGGAAAATAACTACTAATTTCAGTGGGAAGTGACTACCATAATAGAAAAGTAACTACATCATCAATTGGTAGTTACTACCAGTTATAATGGAAAGTAACTAGGATGTCACTACTAGTTTAACTAGAAAGTTATGTCCACCATAGAAGTAACTACCAGAATTCAAGGCAATGCTATATTTAAGGAATTTATAAGCTATCATTTTTTTAACTATGTACCTTGGTGGAGTTGTTATTATTGTCTCCAACATCCATGTCATTTTGTTTCAACTCAATCTGCATTTGAAATACGATTGGATGACATTTAAAGATGATTTTGACTTTGAATTTTTCAGAAATGATGAAACGGGTGGCCTGCATGGCTGTAATTACGAGAATGAGAATGTTTAGGGGTATTGTAGTCTTTTGTTGGTATTGTGAGTAGTAAAACACTTAAGGAGTGTTATAGGAGACTAAATGACAAGAAGGGGTCACTTAAAAGACTAAACAACAAATCCCCAAAAATCTATGGAAGACAAGTGTTGTCAATTTTTTCTTTTTTCAATTACTTTTGTAAACTTGTCAATTTGGCACTATATGTAAATTGTTGTATGAAATCATTGGATACTATAAATAAAGTGTTTGGTATCTCAATAGCAGTTGCTCAAATTTTAACACTCTTAGAAATATAATTATAGGCTCATCTAGTACAATAGAGGCAATGATCATGTCCAACTCCAAATAATAAAATAAAGACACCATATTTGAAAATGAATGACCATACGTAGCTGTCAAATAATAAAACAATACCTCACAATAGCCATTTCGAAAATTTTACAGACCATGTGTCAATTTGAAAATTTTGAAGACCATCATGCGCTAATTTGAAAATTTCACCATCTAAGAAAAATAACTTAAAAAAAGCATCAAATAAATACTTTAAAAAAACATATATTTAAATTAAATTTATAAATGTATTGTGAGTTTACATACTAATACACTCAAAAATAGTTTTTATAATCATACAATGTGAAAAAGGGATGGTAATCACACCACAAACATTCTTAGGTGACCATAACCACCATTCCATTGCCAAACAAACACAAAAACTGCAACAGTCACAGTATATAGTTTCCATTCCAATGCCAAACAAACAGTAAAAGTGTCAGATTCCATAGAATTCTGCTTTCATTCCGGCATCAAACAAACAAAAAAAATTTCATTCCATCCCAGTCCAATGGAATTTCATTCCATTCCGGCATTCCATTCCAGGACGCTGGAATGAAACAAACGTGCCCTAGCCCTTAAAAGCTACAACAACGTCATACCATGTCCATACCCAAAAACCAGGCCGGCTCTTCTAAATATGTGAGCCATCTGGCATAGCATTCCATTGCCAAACAAATACAAAATCTGCAACAGTCACAGTATATAGTTTCCATTCCAACGCCAAACAAACAACAAAAGTGTTAGATTTCATAGAATTCTGTTTTCATTCCAGCAGCAAACAAACATGAAAAATTCCATTTCATTTCAGTCCAATAAAATTTCATTCCATTTGGACATTTCATTCCGGCATTCCATTCCAAGACGCTAGAATGAAACAAAAGATGCCCTAGCTCGAAGGCTAGGAGAGTAAAACAAAAGCAACAACAACCTCGTACCATTGTCCATACCCAAAAACCAGGCTGGCTCTCCTAAATATGTGAGCCATCTAGCATAGCATTTAATGCATAGGGGTCCTCATCGGGTTAGAGCAGCCCGGCTCAGCCCAAAAATTATGAGCTTGGGTCGGCCTAAGGTATGTCCAAGCCCAATACTATTACTATTGTGGGACAGGTCGAGTTCAGGCTGGGCCTAGATATGTATACCCAAACCCGCCTGGCCAGCTCGGTAAAGCACGGGGCTGAGTCCAGGTCCAACCTCAATCACCTTTAAATTAACTAAATTCAAACGCTAACTTGGGGAAGGGAGAGTAATGGCTGGAGGGTGAGAGTTGTGACTATGTTAGTGAAGTGGGATATAAAAAGAGAGAGAGATGGTGGTGTGGGGAGACTTGAGAGAGAGTCAGGGAATGGATTCCTGGATGTGGGGTGGGGAGCGGGAGATGAAAGATGTGTAGGACTTCAGATGGGGTTTTAGGAGTTGTTTGAGCATAAGTATCGGGCTCGGGTAAGGTCAAGCTGGGCTAAGGTCTGTCCAAATTCGAGCCCAATGTCAACAGGCTCAGGTCAGATCGGGCCCAGTTCGAGCTTGGGCCAGGCTCAAGCCTGAAATTTGTTGGGTGGGTCCGGGTTGGGTTCACGCTGATGGGCTTGCTGCTCATATCTACGTCGTCATGGTTTACAGAAGGCCAGAGACGTTTCATAGCCTTTTGTAATCTTTCCAAAAAAATTTAATTAAGGCCTTAACTTACTTCAAAGCTAAAGAAGATGGAATACCGAGTTTCTTTATTCTCTATTACGTCTTCGAAAACCCTAAGATCTTGTGGTTGCAAGTCCGGAGATCACAAGTTTGAGCTTTATTTGGAAGCACTGATACAAAAATATTAGGGGAATTTGTTGTTTAGTCTTTTAAGTGATCCCTTCTTGTCATTTAGTCTCCTATAACACTCCTTAAGTGTTTTACTACCCACAATACCAATAAAAGACTACAATACCCCTAAACATTCTCATTCTCGTAATTACAGCCATGCAGGCCGCCCGTTTCGTCATTTTTGAAAAATTCAAAGTCAAAATCATCTTTAAATGTCATTCAATCGTATTTCAAATGCAGATTGAGTTGGAACAAAATGACATGGATGTTGGAGACAATAACAACAACTCCACCAAGGTACATAGTTAAAAAATGATAGCTTATAAATTCCTTAAATATAGCATTGCCTTGAATTCTGGTAGTTACTTCTATGGTGGACATAACTTTCTAGTTAAACTAGTAGTGATATCCTAGTTACTTTGGTAGTTACTTCCCATTATAACTGGTAGTAACTACCAATTGATGATGTAGTTACTTTTCTATTATGGTAGTCACTTCCCACTGAAATTAGTAGTTACTTTCCATTACAAATGGTAGTTACGTCCCATATAATTGGAAGTTACTTCATAGTTAATTGGAAGTTACTTCATAGTTAACTGGAAGTAACTACCAATTATAACTGGGAAGTAACCACCACTTGATGATGTAGTTACTTTTCTAATATGGTAGTTACTTTCTATTATGGTAGTCACTTCCCTCCGAAATTAATAGTTACTTTTCATTACAACTGGTAGTTACGTCCAATCATATTTGATAGTTACTTCCTAGTTTTACTTCCTAGTTAAAAGGAAGTAACTACCAACTATAACTGGGAAATAACTACCACTTGATGGTGTAGTTACTTTTCTATTACGGTTGTTACTTCCCACTGAAATTAGTAGTTAGTTTCCATTACAAATTGTAGTCATGTCACATCGTATATTGGTAGATACTTCCTAGTTAAATCGATAGTTACTTCCTATTTGTACTTGTGATTACTTCCCAAAATAATTTGCTAACTACTTCCAATCATATGGTATTTACTTTACAAATATACGGTAGTTACTTTAAACATATATACATGTGGTAGTTACTGTGTTAGTTTCCCAGAGCGTAGTAGTTACTTTCCATACTTTTGGTAGTTCATTTTCATATAAAGAAAGTTTTTATATCTTCATTGAAGATTGCCGTGAATGAAGATAAACCAAGAGAAGATATGATTGGAAGTAGTTACTTTCCACTTTAGTCTTGTAATTACTTTCCACCTTAGACTAGTAGTTACTTTCCACTTTAGACTGGTAGTTACTTTCCAATTTAGATTGGTAGTTAGTTGCAATATAGACTAGTAGTTACTTCCCAATATATGACAGATACTTTGCGAATGAATTATGAACAGTAGTTAGTTATTTTGCATATTATTAGTAGTTACTTCACCTACATAACACAACCTTTAATTGGGCACCTAAATGATAGTTACTTCCCTGTTTAATGGCACTTACTTCCCTTAATAATTGGTAGTTAATTTCAATTAACTACAATTCATTGCATAGGTTGTCGATGCGTATACAAAGGCGTTGATTACAATGATGACATTGCAGTCAGAACTTTTGATAAATATCTGCAAGCAATTAAGGAAGGAAAGAAGCATGTTCTCTTCCCAATGAAGCCACGACGACGAACAATAATTCCAACGGCCATCTAATTGAGGAAGACGAAACGTCCATAGCTAATATCACGATTCCCGTAATCCCGGGAATGAAAAAATCACTATCGATGGCAATTAATGAGGAGATTTCGCCGTGACTAATAGCAAGGGTATTTTGGTCATGAAAGTTTTCATGACAATCTTAACAACACTAAAAAGAGACTAAATGCCTTACCAACTCTCAAAGAGACTAAACAGCAAATGAAGTCTCCTAAAGAGACTAAACAACAATTTTCCGAAAAAATTATATTAAAACATCTGTGACATGGAAAAGTAAGCTTACGACACGGATGGGGGGTTATACATATAAGCTAATTGTTCAGCATCTCCTATAATTAGTAATTAGTCGCTTGACATCACTAGAGATGATAGTAAGTTCGAAATTTATGAACCCAAGTCAAAGAGTCAGCTAATTAATAAAAGAGACGAATTCAGTTTGGAACGTCTGCATACATTCCATAGTCCGCTTGTCAAAACGACTCATTCTAGGTTCTCGCCATTTGGCGCACACGCATGCATGCAATATTGGTGCGTCGTCACTTGAAGCACATGTAAATAATATAGACGTATATGAATTGGCCAAAATATACATCAATATATATCCATGCAAATTGGGCGGTTTGTAGCTTGCAGGTTTCTGAAGGATTTGGATATACGTTAGAGGTACCCCTTATCTAGCTCTAGTTAGCCTTCCTTACATCCCAAGCATACACATGGCTGCTTCTCATAGATACAAGGCACCCCTTCTTCTATTGATGGCCACTCTTCTCCTCCTTGCACCGTGTCAAGAGGCGAGGATGCTTCTAGGAGGGGATATGGCTCCAACCCGAAAAGACGAAAGGATCGTTGCCGGAGTCCCCGGTGTGCCACCGTCGATGGAAGACAGCGCCGGGCTGCATGGCCTGAGGAGTGCCATTTCTCGTGCTGCAAGAAAGCACGCCCGGCTTCTAATTGGTTCAGTTCCGAGTCCGGGAGTCGGCCACATCTCTGGAGCTTGACATTCATTTCTTTTGCATTTGGAGGTGTGATCATTTCAAGGGAACTTTTGTAAGCCTTTAAAAATACCTTTGCTTGAATTAAATGTTGTAAAATCTAGATAGAAAGAAGACTTTTCTTTTAGTTTCTGATCAGCAAGAAAACAGAAATATAAAATGATATAAATAAACAAAAATCTGGCCTGGGAGGCGCAAATGTACTTAATCTCTGCCCTAAAGATCAAAGATACGTCTCGAGCAAAGTTAGCACGATCCGACGAGAACACTTCCGGCATTATCCAATTGATTTTGACTAAGCTTGTTCTTGGGAGACCCTATATCTCACTTCCTCGGGAGGAGGAAGCAGCAGCAGCAGCAAATAAAACGCCAGGAAGAGAGAGGGAGAAGGGCTGCTGCTAAGTGGTGAGGAAGACCCTCTCTCCACTTGGCAACCACGACAGAAATAAGCAGTCAAAGCAAAACACCTGGCAACCTTGACAGAAGTAAGCCGTCAAAGCAAATTAAAAGCATCGATAGGAACGAAGGGGCATTTCCTAAATAATGCATACAGTCAGGGGTTTTAACGATTTTATATATATATTAAATTCAGTTTATTTTTTATTTTATAATTTTAGTCCGACTGATTCCCCCTCACGGTTTCGGCTGAACAGAATTTTTGAGACACAAATGCCCCTCGTTAATGCCCTGCCAATGCTTTTCTTTTTTTCCTCCACAGTGCATTAAATACGTGTCACTTAGCCCTTGTTTGCTTGAGTTATTTATGACAATGGACTTGAGTTATTTATGACAATGGAGGGTATTTATGAAAACAGAAAAGAGCATCCGACGAAAAGTTACGGCTACTCTCTCTTTTATAATAGGAATAGATACCAAAATAATGATTATGAATTATCACTATTTCACTTATTTCATTCCTTTCTATTTTTTTTTAATCTCATCTTTTTTAATAATATCTAATCATATTTCACTTAATTCCACATTTTCTAACCCTATACAAACAGGGGCTCAGACTCTTACTTTTTAATCCCATTTAATATTGTCTCTTCTATCTCTCTCCATTTTTCTCATCGCTCAATGGTGTACTATCTCCCCCCATGTAATGCGCATATTTCTCTCCATTTATTGCTCGCAAATTGCTTCTCCCACCCCTGACACCGCCCCTCCCACTGTCCCCAGCCCATTTACTATTATGCCCCTAACCTGCCTTGTGTTCACTGTGTGTTTCTTTTATTTTTTTTCAGTTTTTTTTAATTCCCCTTCCCTTGTCTGTGACTTTTTTCTTTTTTCTTTTTTCCTTTCAGTTTTGTTAATTTTTATTTAGTTTTGTTTTTTGTTATTAGCTTTGTTTAATTTTTTAATCAGTTTTATTTATTATTTATTAGGAAAAGGGACCGGGGGTCTTTTGTTTGGACCCAATCAGGTAATTAGACCGGTCACAAGAAGTTTCAGGTATTTGATTAATTTTGGAGAAAAAAAATCCAAAATATTCTTTCCAAAACACCTCGTCATATTTCAATTTATTAAAACATCAAATCGTAAAAATTTCAAATCTTCAAAATTTTCAAAATTTAAAATTGTAAAAATTTCAAAATTTAAATCGTAAAAATTTCAAAATTTCAAATTGTAGAAATTTAAAAATTCAAATTTCAAATCATAGAAATTTCAATATTTAAAATTTAAAATTATAAAAATCTCAAATTTCAAATTTCATTTGGTTTGAATGTTAGGAGTTGTTTTACTCACTTGCTATTCAAGACTCCTTCAGTTCCAAACCAAGAGCGTCGAGAAATAGCTATCGCTCATGTTAGCAATCACTTCGTGTAATTTTTCTCAGTAATAGGCTTTGATCAATATTGCTTATGTTGGCAATCACTTCATGCAATATTGATTCTAATCAATATTTCCTGCATGTATGTATTTTTAGTTTATTTTTGTGCATCTCTTTTATGGTCATGTTGACAATCACTTTGTGCAATACACAAAACTTACATTAAAAATACAAATTCTAATCAATATTGCCTTCATATTTATATTTTTATATATTTTTGTGTATATCTATTTTGTGTATTGTTACATATACTCTTCCCTTAACATGGCTAAATTAATATTGGTTTAGGAGATTTTTCACAAAACATAATGTATTTTTTAATTGTTAGTATTTTTCTTATTTTCATATATATACCTTTTATTTTGATCCATATTTTTATACTTATTTAAAATTTTACAAATAATGACTCCCAAAAACTACAACTAAAAAATAAACAAAAGATGACAAACATATAATAAAAAAGCTATTTATCTAGAAAGAAAAATAAAACTGATAAAAAGGAAATAAAATTGATAAAAAAACGAATAAAGAAAATTGATTAAACAAAAAAAAACTATTGAGAGAAAATGAAACAAAATTTTAAAAAATAAACATAAAATTGAGAAAAAAAAAAGAAGAAAGAAAGGGGAGGGGAAGAAGGGGGCGGGGCATAAGGGAAAAGAAAGGGGTGTAAGAGGGGAGGCGGTGTCAGTGGGGTGGGAGAAGCAGCACTCTAAGCTCTCTCTCTCTCTCCCCTTGTTCTCCACCCCATGCGGTGCATGTCTCCTCTATATATATATTTCGAATCTTCTCTTTCTCTTTTACCCTCCCTCCCTCCCTCCCAAAGCGTATGTGAGGAATCATCAGCAAACTCTCTCCCTCCCTTTCCCTCCAACGTTCCTGCTAGAATCTCTCACTCTCCGATTATTTTCTCGAAGTCCACCACCAGTTGCCTCGTCATCCTCTAGGAGAGAGTCGGCCACCATCACTTACATCACTGTCCATTGGGAGAGAGCCTTTTACGATGGAAATGATGTAGACAATGAGACGGTAGCTTGCTTACTCTTTTAAGGATGGCAATTCAGGCTCACGGGTCAAGTTCGGGTCGGGTCGAGAACCAATATCTCGACCCAAAGACTAAACCTGAACCCGAGCCGTTTAATAAATGAGTCAGATTTCTTAATCCGAACCCGACTTCCCGACTTGATATTAAACGGGTCAACCCGACTCGACCCGCCTAACCCTTTTATTAAATGGGTCGGGTCGGGTTGGCGAATCGGGTCAACCCGTTTAACTGAGAGCACATAATTCTCTCTTTTTATCTTGAGAAAACATGTGATTATGTTTGTGAAGATCCGTACCTCTATACATGGTTCGACCGCGTAGGTCAAACTCGTGGGTTCGATTGGTTTTGTTGTGTGTCGAGTGCGATCAGATGATCGCATTGTTGTCTTTGGACCCAAGGGGTAATTTTGTAAAATTGCAGCCTAGCGGTAGGTTTTACATCCGCGTAGTGAACACTGCATTGGCTTGATATATGTGACTGATTAGAACCTTAGGCGCGCTTCTGATCGGAAAATCGGAACTCGATAAAAAAAGATCGAATCGGATGGCCGAGATCGATTTCATATATCTATAAAATACCCCTAACCCTTCTCTCTCTATTCTTCTTTCTCTCTCCTGTTGGCTGTCGGATTAGAGGCTCGGTTGCGGTCTTTCGAGGCCAATTTCAGAACAATCAGAGTTGAAGGATTGGTAAGGATCGACCCAGCTATACAAGTATGTGTTTTTACCAAATTTCAACGAATTGGAATACCTAGGATTGAATTTCTTAGGTTTTGTGTGGTTTCATTGTTTGGAATGTTATGAAACTTGATAGGGCATGTTTAGAACATTACAATCAGAACCTTAATTTCTTGGTGCCGTTGGATTCCTGAAATTCTATTCTACCTCCCCTCAAAGTTTTATTTAATTCTAACGATTTTTCATCGGTTTTTCATCGAAGTTTCCCCAGATTTCCGAAATCCTCTCTTGAAGTCTATTCATTCCCAATTTTGGTGTTAATTTACGAGGAATGTCGTGAAACCTTCAACACCAAAGTTGTAGATATCTGAGTCTAGTTTTTAGATCCCGCTTACTTCGTAGTTTTCTGATTTTCATACGAATTTTGGTGATTTTTCTCATGGCCTGCGACGAGACTAGTCTGAAGTTGTCTGACCAGTTTGGATTGATCCCAACTTGGGTTGGATCGATCACAAGCTGGCAAATCGGGTATTTTTTACATGTTTTTTTTATGGTTATCGAAGCTTCTTTTGATCCGATTTTTTGAGAAGATCGTTTTTGATGTCGCTCAAATGTGTCTCATACAGCGGTCACGGTGCCATAGAACATAAGAGAGGTCGATCCCATAGAGAGACAACCAGAAAGGATCCAGAAACACATATAACAATGTATGAAAAATGATCAAGAGCGTAAGAGTTAAGAGAGTTAGATTGAAGATTTAATGTTGATGCAAGATTAACAAATAAAATCAGGATTTTGTGGAGGCTAGGCTTCAGGAATCCCTCGCTCAGACTTGGGTTCTCCTCTTATCAATGGTACATTTAATAGTCAGTTGAGGGATTCACATCCCAATTACCTCAACTAAAAGATATGGAACTATGAATCTAGCAGAATATGAATGTCTCTTCCTATGATCGGTTCTTTCTTGTTGCGCCCTAACTCTGTTCTACCAGAACCTAAGAATACACGATACCGGCTGTCACTACAGGTAGCGTGCAACAGAGGTTTACCGGGATAAAGCCCTAACCTTGTCTTACAAGATCCTTAAGGCTGCGTTTGGTTGCGGGATAGACTATCCTGGGATTAGAGGGGATAGAGATTAGTAACCCGGGATAAGTTGTGGGATAAAATTTATCCCACCTTGGTGTTTGATTGAAAAAGTGGGGATAAGGAGGTAATGATTACTTGGGATTGGTGAGGTGGAAACTAATAAATGAATAATATTGGATGAAAAAGGTGGAATAGGAATAGGGATTGGTGAGGTGGAAAGTAAATTAATAATATTGGTACTTTAATTAATAATATGATAATGCATAAATATTCACCTTGGCTTTAATAAATTACTTAACAATATGATAATACATATTATATTAATTAAAATATAATATTACCACCCCACTCGTCTTTTTCGACGCCTCCTCCTGCTAATCCCTCTCATATCAACACCCAATTATTTTTCACCCCACCGTGGCCTTCGGCGACGAACACGTGACCTCCACTTACATTAATATAATATGTTTTTATTTTTATTATAAATATAATAATTAATTTATATTATTAATTTATACACATCAATGAGCTACCTTTTCTATTATTAATTTAATTTATATTAATTTATACACATCAATGAGCTACCTTTTATATTATATTAATTTATACACATCAATGAGCTACCTTTTATATTATTAATTTATACATATCAATGAGCTACCTCTTATATTATATTAATTTATATTTATATTAATTTATATCATTAATTTATATACATCAATGAGCTACCTTTTCTATTATTAATTTATCTTATTAATTTAATTTATATCATTAATTTATACACATCAATGAGCTAGCTTTTATATTATTAATTTATATTATTTTAATTTATACACATCAATGAGCTACCTTTTATATTATTAATTTATACATATCAATGAGCTACCTTTTCTATTATTAATTTAATTTATATTAATTTATATCATTAATTTATATACATCAATGAGCTACCTTTTCTATTATTAATTTATCTTATTAATTTAATTTATATTAATTTATATCATTAATTTATACACATCAATGAGCTACCTTTTATATTATTAATTTATACACATCAATGAGCTACCTTTTCTATTATTAATTTATACATATCAATGAGCTACCTTTTCTATTATTAATTTATATTATTAATTTAATTTATATTAATTTATATCATTAATTTATATACATCAATGAGCTACCTTTTCTATTATTAATTTATATTATATTAATTTATACACATCAATGAACTTACTTTTCTATTATTAATTTATATTATTAATTTAATTTTGGATTGGTGAGGTGTAAAGTAAATTAATAATATTGGATGAAAAAGGTAAGATAAGAATAGGGATTGATGAGGTGGAAAGTAGATTGGGTAGGTGGCAAGGGGGTTTTTGCATAAAACCCCCTCTAATCCTGGGATTAGGAATCCCAGGATAAATCTTATCCCGAGTGGGGATAAAGCCCTGTTTGGGTGCTATCCCGGTATAAGAGCAGCAAATCCCGGATTGGCTGCCTTATCCCAGTACCAAACAGGGCCAAAGCCTCGTTTGGTTGGGGGATAGGCTATCCCGGGATTAGATGGAATGGGGATTGGTATCCTGGGATAAGTAGTGGGATATGTATGGTATTTTATTGAAAAGTAGTGATAAATTAGTAATGTTTGGTTGAAAAAGTATGGATAAAGTTGATGTGATTGGTTGAAAAGTAGGGATAATGAGATAATGATTGGTTGAAAAGTGAAAAAGTAGGGATAAAGTTGATGTGATTGGTTGAAAAGAAGAGAAAATATAATAATGTTTGGTTGAAAAGTAGGGATAAAGTAGGGATAGAGTATGGATAGAGATGGGGATAAAAGTAGGGATAAAAGTGGGGATTAGATGGTGTTTGGTTGTAATGCAGGGATAAAGTGGGCTTAACCCGGGATAAGGAATCCTTATCCCCCAACCAAACATGCCACTGGCAATGCATAACAAAGGTTTCATAAGACTAGGTGGAAAACAAAAGAGATAACTATGGGATCACAATATTATAAAAGAATCATAACTGGAATTATAATAATGTTCAACCACATAGCAATCTGTAAAGATCCAATACATATATAGAGTTTAAACAATAAAAATCAAAACATGAACCATTGATGAAGAAGAAACTCTCGTCCTTACTCAGCCATCCGTCCACCATGCCTTGAATATTTACTCGGCCATGGAGATGAAGATTCTCTTCTTTCCTTTGCCTCCAACTGCTCTCCAACAATCCCTGAACTGCTGCCAAAAGGTCCCATTAGATTAACCCTAAGTCTCCTATTTATAGCCTTCAAAAGAGTCACACTCGGATTAGATCTGCACCTTTAATTTTCTCTTCCGTCAAATAAAAGATCGATCTTTTCATCCCGTATAATTGCCTGCGCCCGAAGAACAATATTTTATAGGTAGAAGATCTATCTTTTGAAATAATACACTCAGTCTTCATTCCTGCTCGATCTTCTATAGAGAGAAGATCGATCTTTTGAAATCACACGCTCTATCACTGTTCCTGCGCAGAGAAGATCGATTTCATATGCTGTGAAGATTGATCTTTTAATTCTTCATGAAAATTTTAACTTCTTTCTCAGCACTGCGCATTGGTACATAAAATATTATAACTTCCTTTCGGAAACTCAGAATCAAAAATCGTAAAATTCTCCAAAAACTAAACTTCCAAAGCTTTTCAATCATATATGGAACATCATCTGGTTCTTCTTAAACATGTACAGTTTAATGTATGAAATTGACCCATATAATCTTTTGGCCTTCTTTGCTCCTTTTGACTCCTATTTCCTACATTTTTCAACAAACTTTGGGAAGCATCATATAAGTGTAAAACAATATTAAAGAGGCTAATTAGGGATGAAGAATCTAGCAATTGGACTGGTGATAAGGTTGTTCATAGTGCAATTTCATGCACTCATCACTTATATCGATGAATTGTGATTTCATGCTAGTTTTTCAAGAATTTGAAATATTTATGCAAGGTTTATAGGATGTTTAATTAAATTGCTACGTTTCTTGCATGTCATGAATTACATCAAAATGATAGCATTCTATAGACATATATATATATATATATATATTATATATGTATGTATGTATGTATGTATGTATTGTTTATAGGAGAAATTAGCTTTTAGTACCCTATAATTTCAAGTTTTTACAATCTGCTACCCTCTAGTTAGAAAATGTAACTTTAGTACCCTCATGTTTCAAAACCGGGACGGGACTCTGACGGCATTAGTTCCCCCTTATAGAAAACCACTCGCACGTGAGCGTATCTACTCTGCTGAAGTGGGTAGTTGGTATTTGATGGGGTTTCAGCTAGGGTTTTGTGTGGTCCACCGACAGCGACACTCGCTGGAGAACATTCGACGGATTCCACCGGGCTTTGTTAGGGTTTTTGCCGACAGGTAGGCTATCCACACCCTCTAACATGACATTTTTAACTAGTTTCTTCTATTGTTAACTATTTCTTACGTTTTGGCCCAATTTTTCGGATGACTTTATATTATTGATTACCCCGACGTTCTTGGTAACTTTGTGATTGTTTAGGGTAGGGTAAATGCCATTCGCTGGGTTTAGTTTATTATTTGATTAGCCCGATGATCGTGCGTTGGCCATCCACCTTTTGGTATATGCGATGAGGGACATGTTAGGGTTATTGTCAGGGGAATTTAGACAATGTATTGTTGTTGTTTTCTTTTGAAATCCCTTTTCTTTACTCAATAATTGTGTTGGCCATCCCATTTTCTTTACTAAGTATTTGTGTTGACATATTATGCATGACCATTACCAATTGTATTTATCATATTGACTAATAGTAATTGATAGTAATTAAATTGTGTTGGACATCCCATTTTGATAGCAATTGTTCTCTCTGACCATTACCAAAATGTTTATATGAAGTTGCATTGTATAGGATGGACTTCACATTCACAATTAGATTGCACCATGGGGGCTATTTCCAATTCTCCCCTAAATTTGTTTATGTTGGTGGGGAGGTGCAAATGGTGGATGGTTGTGATCCTGATAGATTGGGTATACTTGACATCTATGATCTACTAGAAAAAAGGGTAAAGATCACGTTAGAAAAATCAAAAAGATCTCGGTTTATAAAAAAACCGTGATAAAGAAAATGAGAAGAGTGATTGAATCATAGTTGGTTTTTTTTAATCACAGTTATTTAAAACTGTGATTAAATATATAAAATAATCTCAGTTTTTAACTGTGATTAAATATATAGTTTTAATCTCAGCTTTTAACTGTGATTAAAACTATGTGATGCTTTGTAATTAAAACTCAGATTTTATCTGTCATCGAAATTTTACAGTGCGCCTAATGAAATTAGGACTCCCGCGTATCTACACTTCTCATCCCACGGTTCCCTCGCGTCTAAGGTTCTTCACGGGCCGCCTCCATGATCTGAGGGTTTTCTGCGGTCGGCATCGTTCTTCTCCATCCACTCGCTCCTCTCCCGCTTTGGTGGTGGATCTGAAGCTCCGACGGCCCAGGACCTCTGGTCTCTTCACGGCGTTGCTGGATCTCGTCGCCAACTTAGGCGGCTGCTGCGATCCAGTGGATCTAGAGGTAGGGTTCTTTGAGGACCACCTCCTTCCTCTCCCCTGATCCTAGGGTTTTCGCCAGTTGCCCACCCACCAGGATTCGAGGGTTCTTTTGGCGATCTTACTAGAAACGTGGATTCTTGGTGCTTAGTTGTGGGTAATTCTTTTTGGCTGGTGAAATCTTGGTAATTAGGGCTTGTGATCTCTGGTTTTCGGTGGATTTAAGTGTTTTGAATTTTCATTGTCTACATCAGTATGAATTGAGATCAGATTTTTGCTTGGTTGAATGAAAGGAACGAACAAGATGTAGGGTTCTATGATCAAAGAATTCAGCACTAGCTGTATTCCCAATCTCCATAAATTGGACTCTAAACATAGGGGAAATATGGAAACTTTGAAATGATTTTGTTTACAGTCCTTTCTTAAGGCGCGGTCACATGAGTTTATGTTAAAGAAATGCCAGTTAGCAGATAGTATCTCAAGATGTATGGGGATCACTAAGCTGTCTGGAAGGGTGAATTCCTTCTAAGAGATGTGACTTTCCTTCATTGCCCATCCGCCTGCTTTTAATCATTACAGGTTTCACTAGTTATTTTTTTATAACACGGACAACATATATTTTCTCAATGTATTCTACATTATTATAGTATAAAATTTCCTGTATGGTTCTTATGATTCACCAATCTGTAGGTTTCAAAAACTAGTATATTTCTTATGATTCACCGATCTTGAGGTTTCAAGAAAAGAATTAGTTAACTCATGAAAGTGCATTACTCTTCATTTGAGGATCTTCTGTAGTCATTTCCATGTGTAGTGGAGTTTTGTATGTTGATGCTCACTTAAATCTTGATACATCAGAATGTACAATTCTGCTGCAAATTTTGATACATCAGAATGTACATAAGCATGATTGATAAATTTTGATACATCAGAATGGTTATTTATAAGTGCATCTTGCATAGAATTTGAATTTCCTATAATTTTTTATCTAATAATTGGTAGTGGATTTATTGTAGTTTTTCTGAATTTATCTAAAGCTTATGTGGTGCTTTATCTAATATGTTTATTTTTTTTTTTTTTTGTGTGTGTAAAGAGTCGTTTACATTTCTCCCAAGGTGATTGTGTTGGAAGAGGGAAGAGCTCCATTCAATCCAAAAACATTGCGACTCGGTAAGATTTACTATTCATGTCTTAATAATTTTTACTTGACATCTTTTAGCGTATACATGTAAAGGGTTATGAGATTGTGTATTTCACACTATTTTGGATAAAGAAAATTATGTTTACTATATCCACAATTGGTTTTATTGACATAGGGATTTATAAATCTACTTAAAATGGATAAATCTTGGATACTTAAAGAAAATTAAAGACATCTTAAAGAAAATTATGTTTCCTTAATGTTTTTATGTAGTGCCCAAAACAACCTCCAAGTGTGGCATGTGGATTTTATGTCATGAGGTACATGAAGGACTTGATTAGTGATCAAGACATCTTAACCAAAGGAAATGTGAGAATATTTACTCTTTCTTTCAAATCTTCTAGTTAATATAATTTCCATTACTGTTTCTTAAACATGAGGTCTTACAGTTCAATGGAAAAAAGAATTACACGACTGCCGAAATTGATGAAGTACGAGCTGAGTGGATAAGTTTCGTCCTCCGAAGAATCTGATCGGCTATTTAAATGTAAGTTTGCTACTTAGGTAAATAACTCTTGTTGTTTAATTGCTGATTTCTTGTCTATTCAAATCAATTAGCCTAGTCGAAAAAACTCTTGCACACAGAAGTTAAAACAGTACTATATATCGTCTAGTACATTCATCTATTAAGTTCATAAGCCTGTTTTATTGAAAAAATATGACACATAATGGCATATATAGACCAACAATAAGCATCGATAATTGGGTCCTTTGATTGGTTGTGGACTTTGGAAGGCACCCTGCAAAGTTAAACTTATTGTTCCATATGGATGGTCAATATAGTTTAAGCCTTATCGGTAGTTAATCTGATTTATTAGTTAGACCATCAATGTGTATCTAATGAAACCAGTAAAAAACAACATAGATCTAAGATAAGCTCATATAATTTTTGAGATTTCTATATTAGCTAGTTTACGTCAATAGGTTGTATTTAATTTATAAGTGTACTTCTATATTTTGATGCGATCAGATAAATGTCTTGAATTCATCAGTGAGTCTATATTCATCTGACCCCCCAAATGATTGCTAGTAGTTTAAGTTGGGACGTCATGTGCCATGATCTTCTCATCACTGCCAAGATGATCCCCTGCAGTTTGAATCTTAAGAAATTATTCACTCCAGTCCATTATAAAAAAAGAAGAAGCAAAACCCTCCAAAATCACCTATAAGTGCCTGTATCTTTCAATGAATGGTGTAGATAAGTTCAAATTCATGCACATGCTCATAGGATGATCAAGAATGGCACTAACTTTCAAGAATGGCAGCAACCATGGCTTTCTTTTGACTGTCCGTCCATACCTTTACTTAAGAGCTCCTATAAGGGAATGTGATTGTCCTTTGTCTCAGTCTAAAGCTGCATGCTCACATGAAAAAGATGTGTAAAAATGTGGAACATGGAAAGATAGGTTGCGAAAGACCACATGATATTGTCTCATCTAAAACTGGCATATGGATGTGTGGGCTTTTGAGTTTCCCCATGTTTTAAACTGTGGTGACCTTGGAGTTTGCTATGTTCAACACAGGATTCAAGAAACCCAGAGGCAAACCATCTTGCTTGGAAGCAATTCTTTTCATGTTGTTGGTTGTTACAAAATAGTTCTGCTATTTTAAACTGCAAGTATGTGTAGCTTCATACCTTCCTCTCTTTTCACACCTTTCACAGTTCTGCTATCCTAAAAGATGTTACTGGTTGTTACAAAATAGTAGTTGCCTACTTTCTTTTCATGTTGTTGGCTTTGATTCACTGACGAGAAGATCAGCAGTTGTCTTTTCTCATCACCACACCTTCCTCTCTTTTTCCTTCATGTTTTTTATTCAGCAGTTGGCTTCTCTCTCATTCAACCCGCACTTCAGACTTCTAGCTATTGTCATCACTTCAAGCCTACAGACTCTCAAGCTGCCATGCTATAGTTTACATTGTTTCTGATCATGGTATTTCACTACTTGCAGGTGTATTTGATGATGAGGATCACCACATCTAGTCAATGGCATGCGTGACATCTTAATAGAGACAGATTTGTTTAGCTTTTCTTACGTTCTTTGTTTTCGTTGTTGAGATGATGCAAACCTAACTTTTAGCGAATTGGAGTTATTGTTGATTAGCTTTTCTTTTTTAGATTGAGGATTCTGGGATAGCTTGTATATAAAGAACTACTTTATTTTTGATGTACTACGACTCATTTGACAGTTTCAATATATATTATGAGTTTTGTTGGTTGCATTATTGTTTTGTATACATTGCACTTGTGGTGATGTTTGGGAAAATAGTTTTAGGTTTGGTAAATGAAAATATTGCGCTTTGGCAGTGATTGAATAAGGAGACAATCACAGGTTTTTGAAAAAACTGAGATCTAAAATGGTTATAGATCACAGTGTTGTTGGGTTTCCATCTCAGTTGTTGGCTGAGATCTAAACAGTTTAATAGGACATGGCTAAATTGTTTTCATCTCAGATTTTAACCATTAATCACACACATTAACCGTGATTGAAACCTATAATACATCTCAGTTTGTAAACGTGATTGAAACCTATAATACATCTCAGTTTTTAAATGTGATTGAATAAAACTACTTTCAATCACACCCACATAGATCACGGTTTGAAAACCGTGATGGATGTGAATAGATCACAGGGAAAAACCGTGATTAAAAGCCTTTTTTCTAGTAGTCATGATTTTATCACAAGTATGGGCTGCCCAACTTGGAAGGCTATATGGTATGCAAAGGCATGTCATGAGTTAACTGTAGAGGGACTGAAGGAACTTATGACTGACAAGCATGTCATTGGAATGGGGTTTGTGTTTAGAGAGGAGGGGATTGACATTAATGACATAAATGTCTATGTGGACCACGGTGATGCTCACCAAGAAGATGGGAAAATTCCAGTAGTTGACAAGGGTAGTGACTATGAAAATTGGTTAGGATGCCTACCATTAGAAGAAGACATTGGAAGAGAAAATTTGTTATACAGTCTGTCATTAGAAGATGACATTGGAAGAGAGAATCAGCCTGAAGCTCCAAAGTGATCAACTGTTCCATTAAAAGATGACATTGGAACAGGGAACCAACCTGAAGCTCCAAAGTCAACAACTGTTCCAGAGTCATCAACTGAAAGCAGTATGTATGAACCAAGGGAAGAAGACATTGGTGATGATGATGATGACTTTATTTATGAAGCTAACACTGAGCCCAGCTTTGTGAACTTTGAGGTTGGGGATCAGTCAGCACAAATGACAGAGCATGAGGAGATACAAAATCAAGTGGCAATGTTTGTAGAGGATCAATGTCTTTCTGAAGAACTGATCAGTGTTCATGGTTCATCAGATGAAGAGGGGCCGACTATGTATCCATTATACAGAGATGATAGGCCAGTAGATACTGGGAATGGGATCCCTTTCATGGTTGGCATGCATGAAGTTATCCAGAGGTAAAGACTTGAGGAACCTCATCAAGGATTATTCAATGGTTGGTGGCCACAATATTCAATTTGTGAAGAATACAAGGAAAAGGATAACTGCACAGTGCTCTGGCGACTGTCCTTGGAGAATTCATGCCTCAACCATGCAGCAGACAAGTACATTCCAGATTAAGACTTTCAATAGCAAACACACATGATAAGGCATCATGACAACAAGTTTGCCAAGTCTTGTTGGTTGTCCAGAAAGTACATGGAGGAGATCAGACACAACCCTGACATAACTGTTGGCAACTTCCAGAGCAAAATTAGGAGTGAGCTCAATGTGAGAATCAGCAGGGTCCAATCTAGGAGAACTAAGAACAAGGCATTAGAGCAGCTGAGGGGGGATTTTGCTGAATAATACTTACATTTGAGGGACTACTGTGAGAAGATATTGAGAAGCAACCCTGGCAGCACATGTAAGATAAAAACTAACAGGGACAATGATGGTAAATGCTACTTTGAGAGGATGTAAATGTGTCTGTATGCATGCAAGAAGGGTTTTGTTGATGGATGTAGGCTAGTTGTTCAGCTAGATGGCAGTCACCTCAAGGGGCCATATAGAGGACAACTACTGGCTGTAGTACCCAAAGTTGCAAATGATCAGATGTTCCCCATAGCATATGCTGTCGTGGAAGTGGAGAACAAGGATGCTTGGTGTTGTTTCCTGGAGCTTCTAGCAGATGGTATTAGCTTCACACCTACTTCAAATATAACAGTTATTAGTGATCAGCATAAGGTAAGTATTGTTGTCCAGTATCAATTGTTGATATTGGTTTCATTGTTCAATTCTAATGTTTACATCTAGTGCTATAGGGACTTATACAAGCAGTTGATGGAATTATGCCAGGTGCAGAACAGACGTTCTGTGTTAGGCACCTCTACCAGAATTTCTACAAGAGGTTCAAGGATGAGGACTTGAAGAAGTTGATGTGGGAGGTAGCTCATGCAACAATTATTGAAGACTTTGAATGGATCATGGATGACATAAGACTGAAAGATGAAGAAGCATTCATCTATCTGAGGCAGTTGGAGCCCAGGTACTGGTGTAAGCATGTTATCAGTTTTTACTCTAAGAATGACAGCATAACCAACAATCTGGCTGAGTCATTCAACTCTTCAATACAAAGTGCAAGAGAGAAGCCAATTCTGACAGTGTTTGAGGAGATTAGAGTTCAACTCATGACTAGAATGAGGGATAGGAGGGAGGAGATTCATAACCAGATGGGAGATAATGGGAAAAACATTCAAAACCAATTGGAAAAGATGAAGGACAAGGCTAAGTTATGTTCATGCACATTGTCTGGGGATAAGTTATATGAAGTTGGAACTCACGGATTGGATAGGTTCATAGTAAACCTGGAGGCAAAGTCATGCAGCTGTAATTATTGGCAGTTGACTGGTATTCCATGTATGCATGCCATTTGTTGCATATTTGATGCTAGGCTGAGGGTTGAGGACTTCGTTGATGACTGGTACAAAAGTGACAAGCATCTTCGAAGCTACATCAACTTAATCAGACCAGTGAATGGCTAGAGAATGTGGCCTAAGGCTGCCGGAGACCCAATTCTACCTCCTCCATACAGAAGGCAACCTAGTAGGCCTAAGAAACTCAGGAGGAGGCAACCAGATGAACCACATGAGCCTATAAAATTGAAGATGAGAAATTCAACAGTGAGGTGCAAGAATTGCTAGGGCTGGGGTCATAACAAGAGGGGCTGCAAGAAGCCCCCAGCCCCTAAACCCAAGGAAGGACCAGTAGCTGCTACATCTAGCCTTGCTAGTGAAACAATTGGCCTTGCTAGTGGCACATCAGCTACTGGCTCAGCATCAACTGGCCTTGTTGGTGCTTGGGGGGGGGGGGGGGTGAAGATGTGGTGCAAGCAATAGAGTGGCAGGAAGAGGCACTGAGAGGGTAGGCAGGGGAGCTGGAGGTCTAGGAAGAGGGTATGGAGCTGGAGGTCTAGGAAGAGGTTCTGGAGTAGGCAGTGGAGGACTTGGCAGGGGCAATGGGGAAGGGAATGAAACACATGGCACACAACCTGAAAGTGTACGTGTCATTTATGTTCATTTAGTGTCTCACATGTTATCCTATTTACTATTATGTTTTGTTTGCAATTCATTTATGGGTCCCAGCCAAGTCAAATATTTGACTCCCAGACTAGTCAAATTAGTAACAGCCAGCAACATCTGATGCCTTAGTAAGGACCTGGGCAGAGTGGTAGACGACCACAAACAAGAACACTGACTAGAAAGTTTGGATGGAAGATCTTGTAAGCAAGGATGACAAACATTTATTTTTGTAACCAGTTGTGATGTGTAACCAACTGTGATGATGACAAACATTTCTTTTTGTACTGTGCTGAATGTAACACAACAGTTATTGTCATGGTGGTAGTTAATTTGCTGCAGCATGGGGTTTGGAACATTTGATGTAACTAGTTGTGATGTGTAACATAGAAGTTTTGTGTATCAACAATCTAACATGTGTGATTGTACAAATTTGATGTCAATCTTGTGAAACTTAGCTAATTGTGTGAGACTCAGTTACTGTGAGTGATGAATATAACACATCAGTTGCTGTGATGAGTGGAACACATCAATTACTGTTGTATGTTAGGCTAATTGTGCATTCAATTTGAGTAATCAATTTGTGCAATATCTTGGATTATATTAGATTAGAATAGAGTTACATTGCACTGGAACAGGATAGAACAGAGCATCAAAAGTACATTGGATTAGAATAGAGTTACATTGGACTGGAACATGACAGAACAGAGCATTAAAAATACATTGGATTAGAATAGAGTTATATGCTCTGCTTCACAGTTTGAGACAACAACAAAACAAAATAAATCCTGCAAAACATCAGAACACTTAGATAAATCTTCGACCTAATGTATAGTTGCCTTTTATCCAGCTCAAGTGATACAACAACTCTGTCTTTATCATCCAAGCAACTCCTCAGGCTTTGCTTTTCTACCATGGCCTTCTCCTCTCTCTCCGTACATGAACGCAGCTCTCCTAGCAGTGTCTCCACTTTCTTCTGACAATCCTCAAGCATTGTCTCTGAATTCTTCAGCTTATCCCTCAATTCACAGATCACTTGCCTACCACGGGCACAGGTCTCTGCATCAAACCAAACCCAAAAACCACTACCCCCATGATCCTTCATGTGTAAACAAAACAAAACATCAATAATTACTCTAGTAATTCAAAGAAATTTATGAAATTTTAATCACTTATGAACCAAACTACCTTAGGGATCGGACATCGTAGGAATCTTCTTCCAGGGTTACTATATGTCCATGAAGTCCTCAAAGGGGCCATATACCCGCAAAAACACTCATAGACAGGTCTCTTTACTGTTGAGGAGGAGATAGAGCTACCACTAGCTCGGGAACTTCCCTGCGACGACGACGACGGTATGGAGCTGGACACCCAAATCTGGCTGTAGAGTGCAATAAAGCACAATAGGAGACTTAAACCATACCTGACATGATCTTCGACAAAGAACCACTCCGATCACCGGATTTCTACATGGATTTGGGATCGTTGGAGAGACCATTTGAAAACCTAATCTAACCCCACTTCACGGTATTTATAGGATGGAGGAAAACCATAATACCGCGTTCCTATGGCAGGAAGTATGGAAAACAACTCACGTGAGCGCACGTGACTGGTTTTGGGTGAATGGTGACTAACGCCGTCTGACGATAGGGTGGTAAATTGAACTAATTTGAAACATTAGGGTACTAAAATTACATTTTCTAACTAGAAGGTAGCAGATTGTAAAAACTTGAAATTATAAGGTACTAAAAGCTAATTTCCCCTTGTGTATATCTAGGCCCTATGTGTGGCCAAGCGCTATGTGAGGATCGTGGTTGAACCAAAGGGTGTCATGTCCCTTGGGATGTGTAGAATAAATGGGCCGAAGGTGTGCCCTAGTTTATATAAATTGTATTTTGCTTCACGTTGTTTGGCCGGGGGTGTGCCCCGTTGTTTAGATTGTTAGTTAACGGCCAGGGTGTGTCGCTTTAATGCCAAATTTGTTATATTTTGTTGCTGGCGTTGTGCCAAGAGTAGGATAATCTAGATATACCCCATGATGGACTATTAATTGTTGATGTGATATATAGTGACACCTAGGCTAGATGCTTGCATAGGTGCATGCATTGTAGGCATTAGAGGCATTCAAGGTTAGGCGCAGGTGATGGGTCAGTCGCCAATCAGAGGCCTCGGGCAGCTCGGATCTAACTTTATAACCGAGACAGGGTAGCAAGGTTCAAGGCGTGATTGTATTTAAGGCGTGATTGCATTGTTGGAATCTCTGTGTTATCGAGGTTAATGTCTAGCTGGCTATAATTATATTATTATTGAGGTTTATAGATCGTGTCGTTTCTCCAAGGCCAAGTGCTAAGGATGGATGTCGATGCGTTCCTAACGTGGCTCCCATGCATGAGAATCCTGCTTGGGAAAGGTGATATTGCATGTTACTAATCCGTTGCCTCTTGGTAACATGTTCAAGAGAGAGGTTTCATGATAGGAGCCCTTGGAACAACAATGGGGTTATGGGACCCTTGGCATCACTGGCAAAGGAAGAAAATTTTTTTTGAGGGGGGGGGATGTATATAGAGTAAACATATGTTCAAAGTTATTAAGTGTAATTTTTTTTACGAGTGACATAGAATTTGTCTGGAATCTTAATGAAAAAATACATTGAAATAACTACAATATTATATATGTGAGTAAATATAATTAGATGATCTCACATATATACCTTTGAGCATTCGAATGCCAGAAATATGCTACTACGGTACTACCTACATATAGAGAAAAATAGTTTTAAAAATGAGAACATAAATCCTTTAAGAAAAGCAAAAACCAATAGAATAGATAACTAAGATAACTCATTAGATAAAAACATACCTTTTACAATTGTCCTCGACGAGTTTTCAGACTTTCAAATTGTTGGATGATTTTCTCATTGCCAATGCTATCAAAAATATCTTTTTCAATATATGTAACCAAACAATCATTGAACCATTCGTCATCCATTCAATTCTCAACCATTTGTTTTGCAAGCTCAGTTATGCCATTCATTTTTATAAAATTATCACTAGAACGCACATCCATAATATAAGTCTACGAGTTGATTTGTGAGAGCCATAAGATCCACTTCTGAAAACTCAACCGGATAATTACTTGCAAGACGAATCAATTTTGATTTGTGAAAAGATGAAAATGAATCTTTCGGATTTAGACATGCCACACAAAGCAACAATTCTGTATTCACCACATTAAATCGATTATTCAACCCTTGAAGTTGCATATCAATTATTTTGTAGAATAAATCGATATGAAAGTGACGATCATATGTGATATCTTCACCCTTTCTGTGCGATCGGACATGAGGTAGGAACTTATCATAATTTTTACAAAATGAAGATACTTCATCGAATAGAAAATCTCACTCTTCATTTCTCATATTCCACAATCTCTCCTTTGATATTCTAAATAGATTCATAGCATTTACAATATCTTGCTCTTTCCATTTTAGTGCGTTTGAGAGTTCATTTGTTACTCCAAGTACATTTTTCATCAAATGCAAATTAACTATGAACTCAAAGGAATGTAACAAATCCAATAAAACACCTTCATCAACTCTTTGCTCAAGAGTTGTTCCATCAGCTTTCACAATCTAAAGAACTTCAATCACAGAAGGATACATAGCAATCAACCTTAGCAATGTAGTATAATTTGAACCCCAACGACTATCACTTGGCCTTTATAGGCTAGTCTCTTGATTGAGATCCCCGTCCAGTCACAAGTTCACCACGAGCAATTGCCTCAAAAACTTTGGAATTTTCTTTATCCCATAAAAGATCTTTTTGTTTACATGATGCTCCAACAATATTCACTACTTTAGAAATTGAAACAAAATGAGTAGCAATTTGAAAATGATTTTCAGCGGCATCCACAAGAGCTAACTGTAGTTGATGTGCAAAGCAATGAATAGAATAAGCATACTCATTTTCTTTCAAAATAAGAGCTTTGAGATCATTGAATTCACCTTGCGTGTTACTAGCACCATCATAGCCTTGACCTCATAGTTTTTTAATGCTTAATCCATATTTAGAAAATAGTGCTTCAATTGCTTTCTTCAATGAAAGAGTTGTCATATCACTAACATGCACAACTCCAACAAAATGCTCTATTACAGAGCCATTCTTATGAACATATCTCAAAGCAACATGCATTTGCTCTTTGATAGAAATATCTCGAGTTTCATCAATCATAATAGAAAATAAAGAATCTCCAATGTCAATGATAATAGCATCTAAAGTTTCATTTGGACAAGCACTAACAATATCTTTCTAAATATCAGATGCCGTCATCTTCAAATTTTCTAAAGCATTTTTTAGAGCAACGCTTTCAACCTCTTTGTTATTTTCAGCTAAGAACTGCAAAAGCTCTAAAAAATTCCTTTTGTTAATTGATTCTTCTGATTCATCATGGCCATGAAAAGATAACCCTTGTCGAAGAAGGAATCGAATGCACTTGATAGATGCCGTCAAACGAATTCTATAATCCACCTTTGCTTGCTCTGATTGCTTATGGAGAAAGGTCTCAATATGTTGGTTTTGATTCAACAAATTCTGGCACATTATGTATGCTTGATTATGAGCACTATTGGGCCCTCCTATGTGCACATGGAACTTTTATTTTTTATTTTGGCCAAAAAGCAGTTTACTACCCTGTAGTTTCCCAGTTTTGTAGTTTAGTACCACGTACTTTAAAAATTATAAAAAAATACTCCAAGTTACATAATAGTTGCAGTTTAGTACCCATCATCCGACGCCGTTACATATTTTAAGGCCAAAAAGCACTTTGGCACCTTGTAGTTTCAAAATTTTCCATTTTAGTACCACGTTGTTTAAAAATTACAAAAAAATATCTGAAGTTACAAAACTTGGAGCATTTTTAACCTGGGTTTATACCTGGAGCATTTTTAACTTGGAGCATTTGTAGTTTAGTACCACGTTGTTTAAAAGTACGTTGGATCCAAAATGACCAGTTTTGTAACTTCAGGCATTTTTTTGTCATTTTTAAACAACGAGGTACTAAACTGTAAAATTTTTAAACTACAAGGTGCCAAAGTACCTTTTGGCCTTAAAATATGTAACGGCGTCGGATGATGGGTACTAAACTGTAACTATTATGTAACTTGGAGCATTTGTTTTATAATTTTGAAAGTACGTGGTACTAAACTGCAAAACTGGAAAACTACAGGGTACTGAACTGCTTTTTGGCCTTTTATTTTTCAATTTGTAAAACCTTCAATAATAAAGGCGTCACCGCCGCCTTGCTCTCCAAAATCTGACTTAAAAAGGTAACAATGCAAACAAAATGCAACATCTTTTGTTGCACTATAGTCCAACCAAGCTTCAAACTCGTTAAACCAACAAGGGTTGATCCTTCGAGTTGCATTTCCCACCTTTTCTGAGGAAAAATATGTTGACAACATTGACAAGGTCCTTTTTGTAGATATGCTCTGCGAATAGAATCACGGTCCCTAATAAGATAATCTGAAATTTTAGGTCGCAAACCAGGATCTGCCAAAAGATCTTCTAAATTAATCTTTGATGTGGAATCTTGGATTCTTTTCGCACTAGGTTCTATTTCATTATGATCAACATCTTCTAAAGTAGGAGGTGATGGATTTGACTTTCTCTTAATAACCAATTTATCCATGATTGAACCTAGCAAATATGATAAAAAGAATATCTCGAATAGTTGAAAGACATCTTAATTAATATAGACCTAGACATTGTAGAGTCTAGCAAGCATAGACAAAAAAAAATCTTACAATACAAAAAAAGAATAGAAAACCAAAGCACGGGAAAAGTATGATCATGATGTACCACCGTCGCCGGAGTCGTCGGACGACCGGAGTCGTCGGTCGGCGAAGGAGGACACACGATGAGAGTAGGAACGGAGACGAAGAGAGTTGAGAGAGGCGAAGCTTTATTTTTATTTAGGAATAGACGAATAGTTATACGTGGTACACCTCCTTGCCCTAGGTTAGTCGTGTATGATATGTACTATTTCTTTAGGAAGCTTGATTTAGGAATACGTGTAGCAGTGTTACCGTTTAGGACATGTATTATTTAATTAGGTATAATTGTATTAGACTACTAGTTACACTAGGTTTAGTCATATAATGGGTTGGATTTAATTGGATCCAGCCCGTTTAATAATCAATCGCTAGGTATACTAACATACTTAACGATTTTCCCAAAAGTCAGGGGGCGGCTGCCCACCTTGCCCCAACATGGCTTCGCCACTACTTGACATATCTTATATTTAGGTGGACAAACGACACTGTTGTTGTTTTCTCCCTTCAATGTGACGTAGAGTACAACCCTACTGAGCCTATCGCTCACTCATACGCGGCCTCTGTGTTTTCCAGATGCAGGCGCCAGCTCTTATTCTATAGCACCAGCTAGAAAGGCTTTTGGTGGCGCGCCGACCTCTGGAGGTGTCTGAGGAGTTGGGGTCCAGTTTATCTTGATAGATTATGTAAATGTATAATCTCCCTTTTTGAGGATTTTGATATCTATGTATACATGTCTATTTGAGGATAAATTTATATTAGTAAACTTTGTATTACATTTAAATATGTAAATTGAATTTATGATCATCAATAAATTGTGAGAAATTATAGTTTTGAGACCCGATCAAATTGTTTAAATTATTTGTGATTTTTGTTACATAAATGTGCCATAGTTGAAGTGAACAGGTTTAGGTCACTCATGTCCCGATCCGGATGGGTTTTCTGGGTCGTGACGCGACAATGTTAATCCTAACCTTATTTTGATGATGTCAATATGTGCATGACAATAAAACATTGATTTGATGTTTATATCCCTCAATTTAAATCAATTATATCTCAATTTTTAAAAGTTTTGTATTAACGGTCGATGTCAGGATCGACCGTGAGTTGGCACGATCGATGTTCCTGACTTAGCCAAGTTGGAGCTAAGCAAACGGTCGAACCAAGCTTCGACCCTGGAGTGACTTTCTCTACACAGAGATGTATGGTCGATGAATGGATCGACTGTGAATACATCAAGGAGGATGCATGGATAGACCGTCAACGGACGATGCACGGATAGGCCGCGTTCTTTGTTGATCATGATTGAAAATTGAATGTCGATTAATCGACGGACAGTGCACGGATCGATCATGAACTTTTTTTATCACGATTGAAAATTGAACGTTGATCAAAGCATCGACCCTGAATGCATCATTTGCTCACAGAGGCTGACGGTTGATGTGACATTGGATGTGTGGATCAACTGCGCAGTTTGAAGGCTGCATTTTGACTTAGATGGCTGAAGCGACGGTCGATGCTGCCAGCATAAGCGGACTCAAAAAAACCAGAAAAGGTTAAAAAAATTAATGAGTTTAGACAGGTCACGAGTTAATAATCGGGTTACAGGTTGATGAGTGCATGAAAGTGCAGTCTGAACAGTCTTCTAACCATCTCAATGTCTGGATTATTACCCTTAATCAATATCTTTATTACTATTTTTATATTTATATGTGGCCTCACATAATGGATTGAAAAATGCAGGAAATTGGAGCTAAACGGAGCAAAGAAGTTGAAAAGATTATAGTGGTCAACTTGGAATATTAAACTGTACCTTCTTATGAAGAATCAGATGATGTATCATATATGGTTGGAAAGCTCTTGAAGTCTAGTTTTTGGAGAATTATACGGTTCGTTATTCTGAATTTCCTAAAGAAAGTTATGGCATTTTTAGTACCAATGGCGCAGTCTGAATGGCAAAAGAGAAAATACACAGGAAAGATGATCGATCTTCTTCCCCTATAATGATCTATCATTTTATGCAGCCAGAGATGACAGAGAGGCATGTTTTATAAGATCGATCTTCTCCCTTGAAATGATCGATCATCTTCGCAACTGAGAAAATTGAGAAAATCGACGATGCAAATGATCGATCATCCTCGGGGCATGACACTTCTACGGGTTGAAATGATCGATCTTCACCCCTAAAAGATCGATCTTTATATGACGGCGTAGCAAAATCAAGTGTGCAGATCTAATCCGAGTTGCACACTTTTGGAGGCTATAAATAGGGAACTTAGGGTTATTCAAGGGGACTTCTTAGGGTTTTTGAAGACTTTTCTGAAGAAAGAAGAAGACCAATCCACCATCCATAGACGAGTAATCTTCAGGCATGACAGATGGATGACTAACCAAGGATGAGGGTTTCTTTCTCTATCATTTGTTCATCTTTTAATCTTTAATGTTTAAACTCTATATATGTATTGGATCTTCATAGATGATTATATGGTTGAACATTATTATAATTCTAGTCATGCTTTTGTTATGATACTATGATCCCATAGTTCTCCTACCTAATCTCATGAAATATTTGCTATGCATTGCCCGTAGTGACAGCTGGTATTGTGTATTCTTAGGGATCTGGTAAGACAAAATTAGGGCTTTGTCCCATGAAACATTTGCTACACGTTGCCTGTAGTGACAGCCGGTATTGTGTATTCTTAGGCTCTGGTAGGACAGAGTTAGGGCTACAACGAGAAGAACCAAATATAAAAAGAGACATTTATATTCCGCTAGATTTATAATTCCATATCTTCCAGTCAAGGTGATTGGGATGTGAATCCCTCGACTGAGTTTTATAGGAACCATTGATAAGAGAAGAACCCAAGTCTAAGCGAGGAATTCCCGAAACCTAGCCTATTGCAAATATTGATTTCATTCGTTAATCTTACATCACCGTTAAATCTTCGATCTAATTCTCTTAACTCTTACGCTATTGATCGTTTTTGATATATTGTCATATGTTTTTCTGGATTCTTTCTGCTTGTTTCCTGTGGGATCAACCTCTCTTATGATGTACTGCACCGCGACCGCTGTGCGAGACACATTTGAGCGACATCATAGGTGGTGGGTTATTAACGAGTCACGGGTCAACCGGGTTACCCGACTCAACCCGCACCTGACCCATATATTGACGGGTCATAAACGAGCTGAACTGTTTACGACCCGAACCCGAATACAACCAACCTGAACCCGCTAATTTTGGGTCGGGTTGGCAAGTTTGAACCCGAATTGCCACCCCTATTACTCTTTGTCGATTTCATCTAGACAAGGAAAATCAAAGGATGTAGATGATAGTTGATTTTTACATCTGTGATTGGTGATTTTTTTCTCAATTTTTATTGTAAATTGATGATAAGCGTCCTAGCTATCTCATTTGCCTACAAATTTATCTGATTGTGAGTATTCCTTACTTATAAGTGATTATTTCTAAATATATGTGAGGATCCCTCACTTATAAGTAGGTAATTCTTTATTATAAGTTAGGATTTATTATCAACATGTAGTGATACCTTATGTGTTGAGTTTGTGGAGCCTGATCGTTCCAGACCCGACCATGATGCACTACGCAGAGCTGACGGGGTCCGGGGCAGCGCCCCGGCGGGGATCGACCTAGGATATGAGGGTAGTTTATGTTGATAGGGGTAGTTTATGTAATTTTCTATACCCTATGTGCTGAAACCCTAGGATATGAGAGTGTGTATGGGCGACCGTCATTGTATCTTGTAATAAGGCTTATTGCCTCTAAGATAGTGAAAAAAACCTCCAGCGACTCCGTGGATGTAGCTCTATTATAGGGTGAATCACGTAAAAACTTGTGTCCATGCATTCTTCTTCTTCTTCTTCTTCCTCTCTTCTAGATCCTAACATTACGCACCTCGAATAAATTTAATATTTATTGAAGAATATCGACTCCATCCCTTCCTCGGTTATGAGCAGGTAATCCTGAATTATAAAAGAGGAGTATTTAAAGGATCCCTATTTTTTAAGCAAATAAAGTCTTTACAATGTTTATTGTGAAATAACACAAAAGGTGAAGAAAAAAAGCACCAAGTGTAGATATGTGAGCTTCATTCTTTCATTTTACACGTGTGATTGAGAGATGAAAACCAATCGACCGATTGAGTGAAAGACAAGGGAGAGCGTCATGGCTTTCCTGATCATAAGTGAGGAATCATTGTGAAATTCAAGAAATCCCTAAATATTAGTAAGGAATACTTAAAATCAGATACAGTTTTTAAGCAAATGTAATCTTTACAACATTTATTGTGAAATAATATGAAAATTTGAAGAAAAAAACCACCAAGTGTAGATATGTGAGCTTCATTCTTTGATTTTACGTGCGTGTGATGGAGAGATGAAAACCAGTCAACCAATCGAGTGAAAGACAAGGGAGAGCATTATGACTTTCCTTATCATAAGTGAGGAATTCTAGTAAAATTCAAGGAATTCCTAATTATTAGTCAGGAATACTTAGAATCATATGTAATTTTTAAGCAAATGAGATCTTTAGAATATTTATGGTGAAATAACATGAAAAATTGAACGGAAAAAAAAATCACCAAGCGTAGATATGTGAGCTTCATTCTTTCAGTTTACACACATGTGATAGAGAGTTAAAAACCATATAACAGATCGAGTGAAAGACAAAGAGAGAGCGTCATGGCTTTCACGTGCTCGAGTGTGCGACGGGAGAGAGAGAGAGGAATTGGAGATGGAGATAGAGACGGGGAAAGAGAGAGAGAGAGATGAATTGAAAGCATCAAGCCTCGCTTGGGATAGCTTCCTCTTAGGGTGCGTCTATTGACACCGCCCAAATGACTAAGGACACCGCCCACTTTTTGATTTTCCTAAACTACCCTTGTCTGTTCGGATATAAAAAGTCGAACATATAGTTAATGTTCGGTTTTTAAAAATCGACTTAGTGTTCGGGTTTTAAAAATCGAATGTGTGCTTGATGTTTGGTTTTTAAAAATCGAACTTGTCTTCAAAAAAAGGACACCGCCCGGCGAGATCTTCTTCAGCGGCTTTCCTCATCTTCCCCGAACGGGGCAGGGTTCTACACAAAGCTGGAAAGACGCGTGCAGGAGACTAGATCAACGTGGGACGGCCGGAGAAGAGCACCTCGCAGTCAGGGAAGAGAGCATCGTGGGAGAAGACCGGAGCAGGAGTAGAGCTCGCCGTCAACCAGAGAAACCCAGATCGGAGAAGACCGCGATATGGCTTGGAAGCGTTGTCGGAGAAGAGCTTGCTGATCTAGGCTAGAGAGGACTTGCCGCCGGAGGAGAGAAGCGCGTCGTCACCGGAGAAGAAAGAGACGAGGCCTCGCCGGAGTCCTTGACTTGCTGCGGAAGAAGGTTGAGGCTGCCGGAGAAGAGCTCGTCGTGGCCTGCCACCAAAGAAGAGATTCGCGTCGCCGAAGAGCACCTCGCGGCCAAATGAAGGAGCCCCCGAAGAAGAAGAAGGGCCACCGTCGTCCGAAGAAAAAGATCCTCAGGACTCGATGAAGTAGGCTGGAACAGAGGGAAACAGGGGAAGCGTCGCCCTTCGAAGCCGCTGGAGACTAGGGACCGCCGTTCACCAAGATCTGGTGGCGTGCCGTGTCGCTAGATCATCAGGGAAGATGAGGAAAGCCGCTGAAGAAGATCTCGCCGGGCGGTGTCCTTTTTCTGAAGACAAGTTCGATTTTTAAAAACCAAACATTAAGCACACATTCGATTTGTTAAAACCCGAACACTAAGTCGATTTTTAAAAACCGAACATTAACTATATGTTCGACTTTTTATATCTGAACAGACAAGGGTAGTTTAGGAAAATCAAAAAGTTGGCGGTGTCCTTAGTCATTTGGGCGGTGTCAATAGACGCACCCTTCCTCTTAAGCTAACAACCACCTGGTTCTCCATCACCATATTCGAAGACGAAGAAGGCGGGCATGTGGTCTCGCAAAACTCCGCCATAAATCCAAAGAGGAATAGAGTTAGGGTTTTAGAAGAGAGATGCAAAAGACAGCGCGGGGGAGGGGAGAAGGAGAGAGGAATAAGACTGAGGAGAAAGAGAGACACGGGGAGAGAGAATAATGCATTAAATGCAAGTATTAATTGCCCTGCATTTCATGCTGGCAGAGTTACGAGATGTGGTTGCAATGGGTATAAAGGTATTTAGGCTAAATTTTCAATTAGTACCCTGTAGTTTGACCGATATTTTTATGTGGTCCTTATATTTCAAAAAGTTGCAATACAGACCTTCAACTTTCATTAGCTCACTTATGTAGTCCTCCACGTCAGCTTCCGTCGAACGCCGTCAACGAGCTAACGGCAAACTAGCACACGTGGCCTATTTTTATCCATGTGGCCTACTTTTAACATATTTTATTAATTTTCTAGCCTTGTCAGCATTTTTAACATTTTAAACATTTTTAACATTTTAAACATTTTTATTCATTTTCTCCCTCTTCTCTCTCTCTCTTCTCCCTTTCTCTCTTCCGACCACTCGCCGTCGATGCCCAGCCCCTCTTCTTCGCGAGATCCCTCTTCTTCGCGAGATCCCGATCACGTCGATGCCCAGCCCCTCTTCTTCGCGATGCCCAGCACGTCGACTCCTCTTCTTCGCGAGATCCTGTCGCCTCCTCTTCTTCGCGAGATCCCGATCCCGTTGGATGTCGTCTGCGAACCGCCATGCCTCCGGGGCCCCCGCCCCACGGCGGCGGCTCCCACATTCTCAGATCCGGGTACGAGCTGCTGCTCCTCATCCGCCGCAACCCCGCCATCCTCTCCTCCTCATCCATCACCCGATCTACCACTGGAGCCCGCTCCAGCTCCCGACTCGACTGACCCAACCACTCCCCGGAGTCCACTCGGGCCGGCTGCTTGGCCACCGGCTGCTCCGCGGCGTTGTTGCGGCCAAAGACGCCGCACAAGATGGCGACGACGAGATCGGGACTCCGGGCCCAAAGCGGCCGTTGAGGAACCCATCTCCACTGCCTACCTCAGATGAAGGCGAGATCTCTATGATCTCTATGAAGGGCGTCAAGATCTCCAGCCATCCTTGTCGTCGACCTCCGGCTAGCGCTAGGTTTGGAGGGAGAGGGAGACGACGTTGCACGAAGTCTCTGGAACGGGCTCGGGGGAGTGGAAGAAGGGAAGCCCGAAGGCTCGAGGGAAGAGGACTTGGCCGACGCTGGAGGTAGAGAAGGAGAGGCAGCATCGCGGCGAGAGAAATGTGAGGGAGAGAGATCCCGAGTAGCGCCGGAGGGAGAGAGAACGCGAGCATCAGGCGACGCCGGAGGAAGAGAGATCGCGAGCATCTGGCGACGCCGGAGGGAGAGAGATGAGAGGGAGAAGATCGCGAGGGGCGCCGGAGGGAGAGAGGTCACGAGCATCTGGCGACGCTGGAGGGTCGAGGCTCGAGGGAAGAGGGAAGAGGCCTTGGCCAAAGCCGGAGGAAGAGAGGGAGAGGCAACGGGAAGAGGGAGGACGACGGGAGCTCGGAGAATCGGGGTGGGAAAGGGGAAGAGAGAGAGAAGAGGGAGAAATTGAATAAAAAATGTTTAAAATGTTAAAAATGCTGACAAGGCTAGAAAATTAATAAAATATGTTAAAAGTAGGCCACGTGGATAAAAATAGGCCACGTGTGCTAGTTTGCCATTAGCTCGTTGACGGCGTTCGACGGAAGCTGACGTGGAGGACTACATAAGTGAGCTAATGAAAGTTGAGGGTCTGTATTGCAACTTTTTGAAATATAAGGACCACATAAAAATATCGGTCAAACTACAGGGTACTAATTGAAAATTTAGCCTATATATCCTAAAACTTTCAAAATGGCCCCAAATGTAAACGCAAACTAAAGCGATCCTATTTTATGAAATCAAAACTGAAATAAACTTAATATGTAAAAAAAATCAGTTTTTAACCCCTCTTTTTGCTAAAATAATAATAATGGAGTGGCATAAAGTCCTTTTTCATTCCTCTTTGAGATATAATTAACTCAAGAACTATGCTTGAGTGGCTTATTTCTTCATCTAATATCTTGCTTCCTGCATTTGTCGAACTTATGAATCCAAGATGTAGTTAATTAGTCGGCATCTTCTATCGTTAATATCTGTGGAGACGAAACCAAGTCCAAAATTCATGAGCCAAAATTAAAAAACTCAGATTCCAAATTTGTGCTATCTTACAGCTCGAGGATTTGGTTGGAGTTCTTAGCTACACTTAAAAAATAGAATTTTTTACATTTGAAATTCAATCATCTTTTGAATTTGTAATTTAGTACCGATCTGCTTTCAACTTACAATTCAGGCCGCAACCCAACATTTGGGATAGTTTTGTCTCTATTAACTGTTCCATGCCATCATCTCTCTCCACTGACAGTGCAAATAATGCACGTCAGTCGCGAGCTCTCTCTCTCTCCGGGCGGCGAGACGAGACCTTCTATGAGAGTGAAAACGAATATACATGTGTAGGAAACAATGTAGGAAACAATGGTAGGATTCCATGTATATTACACAGGAATCCTATTAAATAACCTTGGAATACCCGTAACGACATGTAGTGAGCACCAAGACTGTTGGAGGGACAGAGGGGATCATGAATGACTGGGAGAGCATAAGGAGATAGCAAAGGAGGCTCGAGGCCGGAGGAGTGCCGCCATGTCGGAGGAGGGCGGCGAGGGGCGGAGTGGGGCGGCGAGACCGGAGGAGGGCACAACGACAACGTCAAGGGTTTGGAGGCCACGAATCGATGCCATCGAGGGCCTCAAGGGCAGTGGACCACCACCACCAATGAGGAGGACCGGATCCATGCAACATGGAGGAGCTAGAAAAGCCATGGATCGTCAGGGTCGAGTTCCTCTAGGAAGATGCGGGGCAGAGAATCCTGATATTGCAAACCAGAATCCAGCTGTTTTCCATGCAATACAAAGATATTAGGATGGAGTTCCAACACTTTACCTGGGAATACAGAGGAACCAAGAAATAATTCACATAGATCTCCTTTGGTATAAAAAAAATATAAGCTCATATACCGGAAAAAAAAATCATATGCGTAGCAAACAATGGTAAGATTCCATGTATATCACACAGGTTTCATATTAAATAACTTTGGAATACTCGTAACGACATGTAGTGAGCACCAAGACCGCTAAAGAGACGGAGGGGATCACGAACGACTAGGAGCGGGGGGGGGGGGGGGGGGGGGGGGGGGGAGCCGGAGGAGAGTAAAGGAGGCTCGAGGCGTGTGGCAAGGCCAGAGGAATACCACCATACCGGAGGGGTGTAGCGAGGGGAAAAGGCGGGCGGCGAGACCGGAGGAGAGCAAAGCGACGGTGTCAAAGGTTTGGAGGCCTCGGATCGATGCTACCGAGGGCCTCAAGGCTGGTGGACCACCACCTCCAGTGAGGAGGATCGGATCCATGAGGCATGGGGGAGCCGGACTCGAGGCGTGTGGCGAGGCCAGAGGAATACCACCATACCGGAGGGGTGTGGCGAGGGGCAAAGGCGGGCGGCGAGACCGAAGGAGAGCAAAGCGACGGTGTCAAAGGTTTGGAGGCCTCGGATCGATGCTACCGAGGTCCTCAAGGCTGGTGGACCACCACCTCCAGTGAGGAGGATCGGATCCATGAGGCATGGGGGAGCCGGAGAAGCCACGGGTCATCGGGGTCAACTTCCTTGAGGAGGATGCAGGGCGGAGAATACTGACATTACAAAACAGAATCCGACTTTTTTCCATGAAATATGAAGATATTAAGATGGAGTTCCAACACTTTACCTGGAAATAAAGAGGAACTAAGAAAAAATACACATGGATATCCTTTGGTATAAAAAAAGTATAAGCTCATATACAGAGAAAGAATCATATGCGTAGGAAACAATGGTAGGATTTCCTATATATTACACAAGAATCCCATTAAATAACTTTGGAATAGTCTTAATGACATGTAGTGAGTATCAAGACCGTTGGAGGGACGGAAGGGGTCACAAACAACTAGGGGGGAGCCAGAGGAGAAAGCAAAGGAGGCTCGAGGCATGCGGTGAGGCCAGAGAATCACCACCATGCCGGAGGGGTGCGGCGAGGGGCGAAGGGGAGACACGAGACCGAAGGAGGGCACGTCGATGGCGCCAAGGGTTTGGAGGCCACATATCGATGCCATCGAGGGCCTCAAGGTCGGTGGACCAACACCACCAGTGAGGAGGACCGGATCCATGGGGTATGGGGGGGGCGGAGAAGGCATGGGAAATGATAGAGAGAGAGAGAGAGGATGGGAGCCTGAGGAGAGCTTGTCAGCGGTGAGAGACGATGGCAATAGTGATGGCAACGGGGCGGATATTGGAATATCCGTCCCCGTCCCCGCACTCCTCCGCCCATACCCGCACCGCCCCGTCCCCGCGCGGATAATGGGGATCGCGGACCTTAACCATCCCCGCGGGTACGCGGATATTACCCGTAACCCGCGGTTATCCGCAAAACCTAAAAAAAACCATTCAATTAGCATTAAGTCTCTAAAATCTAAATCTAAATCCACTAAACTATCATCAACATTCGGTCTTTAAAATCTAGATCCACCAAATAGTCATCAACAATTAGTTTTTATTAGAGTATTATTACAAAAATAGACTCTCTAAAATGCACCAAACAAACATTTAGTGACGGAGCGGGGCGGGGCGGATAGCGGGGCGAATATTACCCAATACCATAATCCGCCCCGTACCCGCGCGGATTTTAAATTTATAAACCATACCCGTATCCACGGGTTAAAAATCTATACCATACCCGTCCCCATCAGTGCGGATCGGGTCGGTTATCCAGCGGGGCGGTCAATTTTGTCATCCCTAGATGGCAAGGAGCATTTAATAGGGGCAAAAATGTTCCAAATGTTGGGTTGTGGTATAAATTGTAACTGAAAAGCAGATCGGTCCTAAATTGCAAATTTAAAAGATGATCGGATTTAAAATGTAAAATGTGTTGGAAATAAGAACTAGGATTATTGCTTTTACTAGGTAGCAAGTAATCCTTTACAATCAATTTTAACAAAACAAATAAACTTCACGTACCGTTAATCCAGAAAAGGAATGAAAGAGAAGGAAAACAAATCCGACGAAAAAACGCCGCTTGATCGAGGCCAGTGTGCCACACTGTGCCCTTAAGCTTTATTTGCCCACCACCCCTTGCTTCTGGTTCTTCAGGAAAAAAGCTTCCAGGGTACAATGATCCACCGCGATTGGAAGGAAGCCGGCCGTCCGTTTGTCTTTCGAGCTCCAAGATGATATGGTACACTTAATCAGGACCCTCTATTGTGCAAGTGGTGTGGTGAGAGGTGAATGCATGAGAAAAGCTCCAAGAATGGCTGGTATGGGATCCTATTTATAGGCTAGCTAGGCGAGTTGATCAGCCATTTAGTGGAGAGGTGAAGAGACTCGCCACGTCAGCGCCACGTCATCAGTAGCCGATGCCACATCAGCGCCACATCATCAGTCACCGCCCAGTCATGGGCTGCCATTCTGCCACGTCACCCGTAACTGTTGCTTAGTGGGGAGCTGAACAGGCGCCACGTCACCAGTAACAGCCACCCAGGAGAACATGGGCTGCCACCTCATCCATAACTGCCCAGTCATGGGCATCATGGGGAAACCAAAACTCATAACTGACTCAGCCCACTTCTGTTGAATTAATGGCTTACTCAATATGGCTCAGCCCACTTGTAACTGCTCAGGAAGATGAACAGTCACCTGCCACGTAGGCAAAAATACACATGTGGCGTACGCGTGGCGCCCACATGGACGCACACGTCACCGTCGCCAGCGCCGGACCGACGGCCGGCCGGAGGGGGGTTGTCGGTGGCACACGCGCACGCACGTGGGTGTGCCTCTCTCTAGTTCTTACACACATTCAAACTATAGATGCCCAAGGCTCTATATAAACTAGAGAAATGTTTTTATCCCAAGCATTGTGTGACTAAACATTTACACACACTCACATGGGCTTCATATGGCTCTCTTCTAAACTGGGCTTTAGTAGGCCCATTTGATTCAACACCTATATTTAAGGCTTAGCCCACTCCTTCATCTTAGGAGTTTTGGGCCTTAGAAAAGCCTTAAATCCAACAATCCCCCACATGAATCAAATGACTGAGCAAATATTGTATGATCCTAATGCACTTGAGAGTACCGCAGAAACTTGCTGCTTCAGGAGAGGTAGTTTTCGGATTTGAAGCTTTCTTAGTAAAACACTATCGGATGTACTTGCTAAACAGTGAACGCGATGTTTTGAACTGTTCAACTTTTATGTACACCAAGACAACAGTGCTTACACAACACATTTCTTATACCACTGATGGCTCATTTGTTATGTCCATTTCGACCCTGGACATGCCTGGTAGAATTCTTCGAGTGCTTTAGAGAATTAGCCCTTAAAACGTTCTCATAGAAGCGGCCCCTTCTCACTCGATATAGGTGATCTATTATTAAGAGCATCCTGCCATGCTTTTACTTGTTGAGTAGTAAGGATCATTAAAAGCATAAGCTTAACCTTCATATTATGCAGGTTATCACTCACTCATCATAGGAATGAGTAAGAGTGATCTTAGCAACTGCCCCCCACAATTCGGTTGTTCCATTAAACCTAGAATCTGGGTCTGCCAGATTATCTAGGTTGGGTTGCCATTGAGGAGTATAGTCATTTCATGGGCTTCAACCCCATTCCCCTCGACGAAACATCCACTAGATCTCTTGTTAGGTCTTTGGTTAGTGGATCTGTAATATTTTCCTACGATCTCACGAAATCGATGGATATTACACCAGTAGACAACAATTTCCTCACTGAATTGTATCGTCGTCGTATATGTCTAGATTTTCCATTATACATGTGGCTTTGTGCTCTCCCTATTGTTGACTGACTGTCACAGTGAATACTGATAGGAGGCACAGGTTTAGGCTACATAGGAATATCTTCTACGAAGTTACGTAGTCATTTTGCTTCTTCCCCAGCTAGATCTAATGCTATGAACTCAGTTTCCATAGTAGACCTTGCTATACAAGTCTGCTTGGATGATTTCCAAGACGCAGCTGCACCTCCAGTTACAAAGACAAATCCACTTGTGGATTTTGTGTCATTGGAGTCCGATATCCAGTTTGCATCTGTATGACCTTCAAGTACTGCTTGATATCTCGTATAATGCAATCCAAAATTTTTTGTGTACCTTAGAAATCTAAGGACTCTAATAACTGCCTTCCAGTGATCTGTACTTGGATTGCTTGTGTATCTACTCAGCCTGTTTACTGAGCTAGCAATATCTGGTCTAGGGCAGTTCATGATATACATCAGACTGCCTATGATACTGGAATATTCTATTTATTGTACACCTTCACCGTGGTGTTTCTTTATATGCGAGTTGACATCTAGCGGTGTCTAGACTACAACATCACTCCCTTTGTCAAATTTATCAAGAATTTTCTTAATATAATGACTTTGGGATAATATATACCCATTCAAAGTCTTGGTAATTTTCATACCTAGTATCACATCAGCGACACCCATATCCTTCATATCGAAGTTTCGTGACAACATGCTCTTAGTAGCTTTTATGATATTATCATTGCTACCAATAATGATCATGTCATCTACATAAAGGCATATGATTATACATTCCTTTTCATCACCTTTTATGTAAACGTATTTGTCACACTCATTTATGCAAAAGCCGTTTGTCAACATCACTTGATCAAACTTTTCATGCCACTGTTTAGGTGCTTGTTTAAGCCCATACAAAGACTTAACAAGTCGGCAGACTTTCTTTTCTTTCCCAGGAACCACAAAGCCCTCGGGCTGTTCCATGTAAATTTTTTCTTCCATATCACCGTTTAGGAAAGTTGTCTTTACATCCATTTGATGTATATCCAGATTGTTTAAAGCCACAAGGGTGATAATTAATCTGATTGAGGTTTTCCTAGTGACTGAAGAATATGTGTCAAAATAGTCCACCCCTTCAGTTTGTTTGAAACCCTTGACAACAAGCCTTGCCTTGTATTTGTCAACCGTTCCATCTGCTTTTATTTTCTTTTTGAAAACCCACTTGTAACCCAAAGGTTTACAACCTGGTGGTAAATCAACCAATTCCCATGTATGATTCTGCATGATGGAATCAATTTTACTATTCACTGCTTCCTTCCATGAATGAGCATCTGGAGCCGACATTGCCTCTTTGAATGTCTGAGGGTCATTTTCTAGTAAATATGTTAGAAAATCTGGGCCGAATGAAGTTTCTTTCCTCACCCTCTTACTCCATCTAGGTTCCTCATCCTCTTCATGAATTGAGGACCCTTGAATTCCTTCTTCTCCAGTGTTCTCATAAACTATCTCACTAACCTCTGATGTAGAAGAGGACTTGTAAGGGAACACCTTTTCGAAGAATGAGGCATCCTTAGCCTCTAAGACAGTGTTCACATGCATTTCAGGATTATCTGATTTACTAATCAAAAATCGGTAAGCACTACTATCCTGTGCATATCCAATGAACACACAATCTACCGTCTTTGGTCCTGTTCTAGTTCTTTTAGAAACTGGAATTGGTACCTTTACTAGACATCCCCAAACCCTTAAGAACTTATAACTAGGCACACGGCCTTTCCATAGTTCATAAGCCGTCTTATCTAGCCTTTTGTGTGGTTGTCTGTTCAGCAAATGATTTGCCGTAAGTATTGATGAGTGCATGAAAGTGCACTCTGAATAGCCTTATAACTAGTTTAATTACTGGATGTTTCATCCTTAATTAGTCTTTTTAATACTATTTTTATACTTATATGTTGCTTCACAAAGTTATTTGTAATATGCAGGAAAGTGGAGCTAAAGAAGCAAATATATGTCATATTCAAGATCGAATCTGTACCTACTAATAAAGAACCAGATGATGTCTCATATATGGTTGGAAAGTTCTTGAAGTATAGTTTCTGGAGAATTTTACGGTTCATGATTTGGAGCTTCCTAGAGAAAGTTACAGTGCATTAACTACAACCAGCGCAGGGCAGAATAGCAGAACAAATATGCAGAGAATAAGAGATCGATCTTCTTTCCAAAAGAGATCGATCCCTTATGCACCCAGAGATGAAAAGGACCCACGGTCGACCGCCGCATCGACCGTCAGGCTCAGTCAAAAATATACACTCGCAGAGTCGATGCGAGGATCGATCGTGAGGAGAAATCTGAAATCCTGAATAAAGGGATTGATTTTCTTTCCAAAAGAGATCGATCCGAACCTGGAAGCGCCAGTCATCCGTGGGAAGAAGATCGATCCGTTTTCAAATGAGATCGATCTTTGTCGAGCAAAATCTAGAGCCTGAGTTCACAGAAGGAAGAAGATCGATCTCTTCTCAAAGGGGGATCGATCCCTTTTGGCTCTGCGAGAAAGATCAAGGGCTGAGATCTAATCCGAGTTAGGGTTTCACAAAAGCCTATAAATAGACTTCTTGGGGAGATTTGAGGGGGGCTTTTTGGCAGCGTTTGAAGGAAAGGAGACTGGTTCTAGGCTTGGTTTTCTTTTCGTTTTCTCATCTTATTTCTTCATTAGTTTTGTTGCCCTCATGATGAACATGAGTGGCTAGTTCTTTTTTAAAGTACCGATGTAGTCTAACAGAATCATTCTATGTTATTGGATCTTATTTATTTAATCAGTTTATATTTTTTATTTCATTCATTATTATAACTGAGATCTTAAATACATTTATCTGGCCAATAGAAGTATTATAGATTATTTTATGTGAGATTGGGCGAGGGTTCATTCCCTAATCTTGCAGGATCTATTAATGAATGAGTTTATGTCAAAGCCAGGCTCAAGCTAAGACTATTCTTGGTTCATAATTGTTCTTCAGAGCTTAACGGATTCTTGGTTAACACTTAGTTATGGGTTCATTAGCTAGGGTTAATTGAGGGTACTTGGTGAAGACCGCGGTCGAACGGATCATCATACCGGAAGAACGAACCCTTGGAATTAAACTGAGATCTTGATTGATTCAATGCATAGAATGAGGATATTATGGTGAAATTGTAACCTTAGTATTCATCCATCATATTTCCATCTTTTTCTTATTTCGTTATTAGATCATTTATTCTCGAGACTTCATATTTCTTATTTTCCCTTCCTTTTTTTCTTTCTTCTATGTTCTTTAGCGTTCAACTCTAATAATCTCTACAAATATCTGTGGATACGATACTCGTCTTGCCGCTATACTGATCACACCGATTCGTATATTTACGTGATATAAAATTTATTCATCAAGTATCACTTCCCCCCACATGTTATGGGGTAAGCCTGAACTTATAAGCATGGTATTCATCAATTCCTTTAGCGTCATATTCTTACGTTCTGCTATTCCATTTTGTTCTGGAGAATAGGGTGTTGTGGTCTGATGAATAATGCCATTTTTGGCACATATTTGGGCGAAAGGTGACTCATACTCACCTCCCCTATCACTCCTCAGCATTTTTATCTTTTTACCGAGTTGATTCTCCACTTCATTCTTATAATGAGTGAACATATCTATAATTTCATCTTTACTTCTCATTAAGTAAACGTAGTAGTACCTCTTACCACATCTAGTCTGTATAATTTTCAAATCACAAACATCTGTATGTACTAAACCTAAAGGTTCAGTGCTTCGTTCAATTGATTGAAACGAAGTCTTGGCCAATTTGGCTTCTACACAAACCTCGCATTTGTTTTCGTTATCAATTGTGAATTTAGGAAGAAGATTTAAGGACATTAATATTTTCATAGAATTTTTATTCACATGTCCTAATCTCACATGCCATAAATTAAATGACTCAATCACATAGACAAGCTTCTCTTTATTAGCCTCTTGGGCAATATTGAGTATAGTGGATGCACTAGCCTTTAAGGCTTCACTAGTGTTGACCTTGGGGATTACAATCATTACATTCATTTTAAACAATCCCTCAGTCATGTAGCCCTTGCCAATGTACATGTCATTCTTAGCCAAGATGACTTTATCAGATTCGAAGACCAACATGAAGCCCTTCTTACTCATCACAGAACCTGAGATCAGATTCTTGCGTATCTCTGGCACATGAAAGACTTCCGTCAGGATCAGCTCCTTCCCGGACGTCATCTTCAGCTTCACAGTCCCTTCACCTTCCACCTTAGAGGTTGCAGAGTTTCCTATGTAGCAGCGTTCTCCTTCTACTACCTGATAGGTATCGAACATCCATCTATTGCAGCAGATGTGGTGGGTAGCGCCGGTGTTGACCCACCATTCCTTCGGGTTGCTCCCGATAAGGTTCACCTCTGAGAGAACTGCAATCAGTTGCAAGTCATCTATCTCTGCACTGAGACCTTCAGCTATGTTGGCTTCTGTCCTCTTCCTCTTGGGAGCTGGCTTCTTCTTCCCTTGAGCATTTGAGCAGTTGCGGCAATCCTTGGCCCGATGTCCTGCCTTCCCGTAGACGAAACACTCGCCCTTGAACTTCTGAGACCCATTGCCTCCCTTAGTGCCTTCATCGAAGCGCTTGCGCTTCTTCAAACCGCTGGCATTCTCCACTAAGTTGGACTTAGAATAAATGCCTAGACCGCTGTTCTTTTCGGTCTTGCGATTATCCTGCTCGATCTTCAGCCTCCGAACGAGATCTTCAAGACTAATCTCCTTTCGTTTGTGCTTTAGGTAGTTTTTGAAGTCCTTCCAAGAAGGTGGCAGTTTCTCTATCTTTGCCACCACTTGGACAGGTTCATTCAGAATCATACCTTCAGCATTCATGCAATGGTAGATGAGCTGAAGTTCCTCAACTTGTTCGACAACGCTTCTACCATCTACCATCTTGTACTCAAGGAATCGACCGACAACAAATTTCTTTGCGCCGGCATCATCCACCTTGTACTTATTGTCCAAGGCTTCCCAAAGTTCCCTTGCGGTTCTTTTGGAAAAGTACACATTATAGAGCTTGTCGTCCAAGCCGTTCAGGATATAGTTCCGGCATAGGAAGTCAGAATGACCCCAAGCCTGAACTGCAGCCACGGTATGAGCATTCTTCTGTTCTTCAGTTAGAACAGGCTCATCCTCAGTGAGATACCTCACCAGTTTAAGGGTGGTCAAGTAGAACAGCATTTTTTGCTGCCACTGCTTGAAATTCAGCCCCTTAAACTTCTCAGGCCTCTCTAGTTGACCGATCGGCATGCTAAGCATTTCTACTACAGGTGGATTGCCTATCAGCACTTCCTCCGAATGAGGAGGGATCACAGGTTCAGCACCTGCTCCTGAAGTCATCTGTAAAGCAGACCAATCACAAATTGGCTCAGTTCTTGTGTTTTAGAGTTCTTATAGGAAGTAGAACTTCCTCTCAAAAAGAAAAGAAAACAGAAGAGGATCCGTAGGAGAAGTGGATCCGAAAAATATGGTAAAATCGGAAAAATAAAGCTTAAGATTATTGGAAATAAGAACTATGATTATTGCTTTTACTAGGGTAGCAAGTAATCCTTTACAATCAGTTTTAACAAAACAAATAAACTTCACGTACCGTTAATCCGGAAAAGGAATGAAAGAGAAGGAAAACAAATCCGACGAAAAAACACCGCTTGATCGAGGCCAGTGTGCCACACTGTGCCCTTAAGCTTTATTTGCCCACCAACCCTTGCGTCTGGTTTTTCAGGCAAAAAGCTCCCAGGGTACAACGATCCACCGCGATTGGAAGGAAGCCGGCCGTCCGATCGCCTTTCGAGCTCCAAGATGATATGGTACTCTCAATCAGGACCTTCTATTGTGCAAGTGGTGTGGTGACAGGTGAATGCATGAGCAAGCTCCAAGAATGGCTGGTATGGGGTCCTATTTATAGGCTAGCTAGACTAGTTGATCAGGCATTTAGTGGGAAGGTGAAGAGACTCGCCACATCATCAGTAACAGATGCCACATCAACGCCACATCATCAGTAACAACCCAGTCATGGGCTGCCACTCTGCCACGTCACCAGTAACTGCTGCTTAGTGGGGAGCTGAACATGCGCCATGTCACCAGTAACAGCCACCCAGGAGAACATGGGCTGCCACCTCATCCATAACTGTCCAGTCATGGACATCATGGGGAGACCAAGAGTCATAACTGACTCAGCCCACTTCTGGTGAATTAATGGCTAACTCAATACGGCTCAGCTCACTTGTAACTGCTCAGGAAGATGAACAGTCACCTGCCACATAGGCAAAAATGCACGTGTGGCGTACACGTGGCGCCCACATGGACGCACACGTCACCGTCGCCGGCGCCGGTCCAGCGGCCGGTTGGAGGCGGGTTGTCGGTGGCACGCGCGCGTGCACGTGGGTGTGCCTCTCTCTAGTTCTTATACACATTCAAACTGTAGATGCTCAAGGCTCTATATAAACTAGAGAAATGTTCTTGTCTCAAGCAATGTGAGACTTAACATTTACACACACTCACATGGGCTTCATATGGCTCTCTTCTAAACTGGGCTTTAGTAGGCCCATTTGATTCAACACCCATATTTAAAGCTTAGCCCACTCCTTCATCCTAGGAGTTTTGGGCCTTAGAAAATCCTTAAATCCAACAAAAATGTTCCTCATAGATAAAACAAGTGTGTCAGTTATGCATGAATTCAGCATGTTCGAAGGCTTAGAATGAGCTTATGCGTTTTTTCGCTCTTTTGGGCTATTCAACTTTTGATTTCGCCCACTAATTTAAATGGGAAAACGGATCTTATGCATATTGATGATATTTAGGGAAGTTTATATATAATCCGTCCAAGTTGCAGATTAAAAATTTGTTTGGAATCAAATTGACAATAAAAATGACCGACCCACCCAATAGAGCAAAAAAAAACTCAAGATTAAGCTTAAACATAAGTTAACTAGCTAGGTGCAAATGCACTTTGTTTGCAACATACATATTTATCTCCTTGTTTATACTTATACATACACACATATGTATGTATGTACGTATATATATGGGTATATTTCTATGTGGGTACATACATATATATTTATGTATCTACGTATGTAGGTGGGTTGCATCCTCTGTATTGTGTTTTAGTTTTTCAGCTAGCTATATATGGGAACGCAGCAACACGTATGGCCTCAGGGTTCAACTAGCTAGCAAGCAAGTCATTAGCCACCAAAACAGAGGTGAGGACCGAGATTACATGTAACGACATATCGATCTATTGATGGTCAGAGAGACTTGCATGCAAGAGTTCGAACATGGAATTAAAATATAACGCCGGCGACTAGTATGGACAACCGAGCAAGACACGCGTTGCGGAGGAGCCGGCCACATGATTGCACGCAGTTACACTCTCATCAGTTCCCATAAAAGCCCCCAAATCCTAAGTTCAATTGACCTCCAACCAAGTCATCATTCGTGTTCCCACGCCTCACTAGTCTCCCAAATCTCTCGTCTCTACATCTTGGTTTCCAGCATCCATGGCTTCTTCAAATGCATACAGAGGAGCCCTTCTTCTCTTGGCTACTCTTCTCCTTCTTGCACCATATATGTATGGAAGCCAGGATGCTTTTAAAAGTGGATCATATGGCTTCGGCCCAAGAAGGCAAAAGGTCGTTGCCAATGTTCCCAGTGCAACGTTACTGGTACCGCCACCGCTGAAGAAAAGAACCCCTAGTAATCACTTTAACTAAACTCTAAATAAGCTACTATAACATACATAACAAGTATCGGTTGTTATGCAAGCTGTGAGATAGGAAAACACCTAAGAAGCAAGATATCAAACACTTGAGAGGCAGTCAATAAGTGCAGTGCATGAGCCAAGGATCTGGCCCTGATGGAGGAAAGCAACTAAACAGCGACACTAACTAAAGATGGTTTTAACGTGTAAAACCCTACTGAGTGAAAAACCACAGGCCCTCTATGGGAGACCACCCAAACCAAATACTAGATTATCCTCATCAATCTGGAAGATTGAAGTTGAGCTCGACTTCTCGATTCACTACCAATTATGACATATTTCTAAGGCTTGGTCTTCAACACACAGTTGAGATAGATAGAGGACTCCTCCTCTGATGAAGAAGGAAGCCTTGATTCCACCTCACACCTTCTTTTTTAATGGCAGATTGATGAAGATGATTAGTGGAAGAAGAAAATAGAGAAAGAAAACAGAGGAAGTCGCAGAGAAGTAAGAAGGAAGATGTAAGTGGCAGAAGAAGAATTGATTAGAAGATATGTTCTCAATTAATGGCTGAGACACCCCTAAGAAGAAGAAGAACTTTTCTATTACTCAAGCATGAATGCCTTACAGAAGAGATAGCTATTATTTATACTCTTACCCTCCCTACTAGCACACGCAGGTGCCCTCCTAAGCAGAGTCCAACTCTGCTACTCTACTTCTACCTGGACACCATAATATCTAATTACCTACTCAAGAAGATAAACCTACTCAAGACTCACATAAACTAGAGTTCTAGTTTGGCTAAGACTCATCTAACTATGAATATTTTGGGTTAGGGTTTCGTGCGCGATCTGAACCTGCTGGACTCATCATTCTCCCCTCATTGAGAAGGAACCTTGTCCTCAAGGTTCATATTCGGAAACTGTTCCTGTAAAACGCCAATTGACTCCCAAGTCACATCTGCTACTGGCATGAACCTCCATTTCACCAATGCTTCTGCCAAATATTTGGCGCCGTTTTTCACCCATCTATAGTCTGATACCTCCTCAGGCTCCAGTAGAGGTGCACTTTCATCATCACATGGTGGCACTTCTTGTTCTGCTGACATTGTAGTTCCCACCTTTTTTAATAAGGAAACATGGAACACCGGATGGATGCGAGCTGTTTCTGGTATGGCGAGTTTGTAAGCTACTGCTCCAAGCAACGATTAACTACTTCCGTCTGGCCATCGGTTTGGGGATGGTATGCCGAACTCATCTTAAGCTGTGTTCCTTGCATTTTAAAGAACTCTTTCCAAAAGTTGCTCATAAAGATGGGATCACGATCACTTACAATAGAATTGGGTATCCCATGAAGTCGGACTATTTGATGAATAAATGCCTGGGCTACCTTCAACGCCGTGTACGGGTGAGCTAGAGGTATAAAGTGTGCATACTTTGTGAGCCGATCGACAACGACCATAACCACATCCATCCATGCTGAACGCGGCAAGCCCTCGACAAAATCCATTGAAACCTCTTCCCAGACTTCATTTGGAATCGGTAACGGTTGCAGCAAACCGGCCGGCTTCCATGAATCGCTCTTATTTTTCTGACAAACGTCACAAGATGATACATAAATCTTAACATCTTGCCTCATTCCTTCCCAATAAAACACTTGATTGAGCCTTTTAAGGGTACGTAGGACTCCTGAATACCCTCCGATCGGTGAGTCATGGAACTCTTGTAACAATTGTCGACTGAGCTCAGATTTTGGTGGAATCACAACTCGTCCCTGGAAGTATACCAACCCATCTCGCATTGTGACTGCTCCAAATGCCATCTTCACACCATTGGCTGCGTCGTTTCTGCTATAACCCAATCCGGAGTTGTTGTTGTCATGGCCGAAGGTGTCCTCGACAGCACTTGACTCCTCTAGACGAACCTCTCGTGCACCTCTGTTTTGCGAAGAGCTCTGCTCTGCTGAGTTGCTGTCAGCCAATTCCTCCTCCCATGTGTTTTTGTTTCGGAAGGAACTCTGCTCGGCTGAATTGTTGTCCTCTACTGCTGCTCTGCTTCCAACATCGCCCAAACCCAAAGCTCTGTTTCCTGCGATAGTACCTTGCCATCGTTGATGGATAGCACGTAGATAGGGATCCTGTTTATTTGCTTCTTTTATTTGCTGCCAGATTGAGGGAACCGGGTAAGAAATGGCTTGAAGCTTTGGTTCTTCGACCTTCCTTGACAAGGCATCAGCGGCTGAGTTTCCCCTTCCAGGTTTATATCTGATTTCATATTCGTATCCTAACAATTTTGAAACCCAACGTTGCTGCTCCGCCGTGACTACCCGTTGATCCATGAAGTATTTTAAGCTTCGTTGGTCAGTTTGGATAATAAATTTCCGCCCAAGTAAATAAGGTCTCCAAACTCTCACGGCTTCTATGACAGCGAGCATCTCCTTCGCATAAGCAGACCATGATCTTGTCGTCGGAGCAATGGCTTTGCTAAGATAGGCCAATGGTCTCCCCTTTTGCATTAATACTGCACCAATGCCCTCTCCGGACGCATCCGTCTCCACGTTAAATTCCTCTACAAAGTTAGGTAGAGCCAGGACTGGGGTAGTAGTCATAGCCGTCTTCAATGTTGCAAACGCCTTCTCTGCTGTTGGTCCCCACACAAACTGGCCTTTCCTTAGGAGCACCTTTAGTGGAGCAGCAATTTTGCCGTAATCTTTCACAAATTTCCTATAATAGCCGGTAAGTCCCAGAAATCCTCGCAACTCCGTGGTGTTCCGAGGTGCTGGCCATCTCTTCATGGCATCAATTTTCTGAGGGTCGGCACTGACCCCGTCTTGAGATATGATGTCGCCTAAGTACTCAACCACGCGTTGGGCAAAGCTACACTTTGAGGGTTTAATATAAAATTTGTTAGTACTTAAGATGCTAAGGACTAACTTGAGATGCTCCAAGTGCTCGTTCCATTCCTTGCTGTAGATCAAAATATCGTCAAAGAACACTAAAATGAATCGCCGCAGGTAGGGCCTAAATAGTGTATTCATGGTTGCTTGAAAGGTTGATGGAGCATTGCATAATCCAAACGGCATGATCACATATTCATAATGGCCACTGTGCGTTCGGAAAGCGGTTTTGTGGATGTCCTCCTATTGTACTCGGATTTGATGGTACCCAACACGTAGATCCAACTTAGTAAAATAGGTAGCCCCATGTAATTCATCCAACATATCATCAACTGTCGGTATAGGAAAACGATCCTTTATCGTCACGTCATTTAAAGCCCTGTAATCTGTGCAAAACCTCCAAGACCCATCCTTCTTTTTTACCAGGAGGACCGGCGACGAGAATGGACTAGTACTCGGACGTATTAAACCCGCTGCCAACATCTCTTTCACATGTCGCTCAATTTCATTTTTTGATAATGAGCATACCGATAAGGTCGAACATTAACTGGTTGTGCTCCCTCCTTCAAAGCAATGCGATGGGTAAATTCTCGAAGAGGTGGAAGCCCCTGCGGTTCAGCTAATATGTGACTATACTCATTTAAAATCTGTTGGACTTCCCTGTTAAGTGACTGTCTTTCTCCATCTCCTAAGACCTCCATGCGTAGTGCAAACAATTCTCCCCATGCGTGGAGCTCTCGCTCTAGCGCTTTGGCTGAAGCATGTTGAGCGGTCTTTGATTTGATGGCAGCAATTGTATGAGTCTGGCCACCCTCTTCAAACTGCATGTTCATCCTCCTCCAATCACACACAACCGGGCCTAATTTTTCCAACCATTTAATGCCCAACACCATATCCAATCCTTGGAGATCAACAGAATTCAGATCTGCTTTAAACCCATAGCCTTGGATTTCCATCCTAGTATCTTTATATTTCTCTCTACACATTAATCTTTCACCATTAGCAACTCTAACTCCAAATTCTTCAACCGGTGTAACAGCCAGCCCCAGTCTACTCGCAACTTCTTCATGTATGAAGTTATGAGTAGATCCACTGTCAATCAAGGTCGTCAGATTGTTCCGGCCAACTCGCGCCGTAACGCGCATGGTGCGAGGCCCAGCACACCCCGATAGAGCATGTAAAGATATAGATGGATACCATTGATTCTCGTCGGCTGCTCCTTGCTGGTGTGGATCCCCCTCATCATTCGGTGTACTATCGATCCCTTCCGATTCTTGTTCACAGCCGGCCTCCTCTTCCATCTCGATCAAGAATGACTGAGGTTTTTGGCATCGATGACCCGGAGTAAACCGTTCATCACAGTTGAAGCAAAGACCCTTTTCTCTTCTTTTTTGCATCTCTTCCCATGTCAGTCGTCGAATGTTCGCCGTTTGTCGTCCCGGGCAGAGGTCCCCGAGCACGAATTGGCATATTCATCGTCAAGGTCCCCTGGCCTGCGCACCCTGCTAGCCCCGCAGATGGTCCGCCCCTTCCGTAGGGTCGGTTGCTCTCGATACTTGGCCTTCTATTCTGATGTCTTAATTTCTCATCGGCCAATCTCGCTAATTCGACGGCTTGACTAAGTGTAACCGGCCTGAGTAACCTCACCTCATCTGAGATTTCTTCACGTAAGCCGCCTAGGAAGGCTCCCATCAATGTTAATTCCGGCCAACTATCTACCCGATTGGCAAGAACCTCGAACTCTTCAATGTATTCCTCCAAAGACCCTTTTTGTCGAATTCTACCCAATGCTTCATCATAATTAATATATTTTGTAACTCCAGATCGTACCTTGAATTCCCTTGTGAAGACCTTCCAGGAAATAGGAGCTGCTGCTTCGTGGTATACCCGTTGCAGCCGTTGCCACCACTGGTTTGCAGCACCGCTAAGATGGTATGCAGCCCATCGAACACGCTGTTCTGCCGGTGTACCCTGTATGTCGAAGAATTGCTCCGCATGATTCATCCATACTGCCAAATCCTCCCCCGAAAAAGTTGGAAAATCAAGTTTTAGTTGCCGCTGCGCCTCAAAGTCATTTTCTTCCAGGCCAACGAAACGTTGTTGTTCCAATTCAACTCCAGACCTGCCAGGAGTACCTCCGCCGCCACCGCTCGAGCTACCGCCGCCTCCATCTTTTCTGCCGCCTGAAGAGGATGCTTCCCCTTTAATTCCGGCTTCCAACCGGTTATTGAGTAATTTTAACTGGCGACGACTTCCAATATTGCAATTTCATTATTGTTGAGCTTCACTTCCATCACTCGTTGCCGATCTTCACTGTCATCACGTTTCTTCAACAATTCTTCGACACCCATACGCAGTTCGACGACGTCTTGTTCTAGCGCATCAATCCGTTCCTTGCTGCGCCATCATGCCAGGAGCGTTGCTCTGGTACCAATTCATGAAGAAGGAAGCCTTGATTCCACCTCACACCTTCTTTTTTAATGGCAGAGGAAGAAAACAGAGGAAGTTGCAGAGAAGTAAGAAGGAAGATGTAAGTGGCAGAAGAAGAATTGATTAGAAGATATGTTCTCAATTAATGGCTGAGACACCCCTAAGAAGAAGAAGAACTTTTCTATTACTCAAGCATGAATGCCTTACAGAAGAGATAGCTATTATTTATACTCTTACCCTCCCTACTAGCACACGCAGGTGCCCTCCTAAGCAGAGTCCAACTCTGCTACTCTACTTCTACCTGGACTCCATAATATCTAATTACCTACACAAGACGATAAACCTACTCAAGACTCACATAAACTAGAGTTCTAGTTTGGCTAAGACTCATCTAACTATGAATATTTTGGGTTAGGCTTCCGTGCGCGATCTGAACGCCTGCTGGACTCATCATCCTCTCTTCACTGAAGCTCCCTGGACTCAACCAAGGATGAAGGACTCCATCGATTTTGCTTGGACTCCTCCAAAAACTAAAGAACTCCTTTCTTTAGATTTTAATCCTTGAACATCTTCAAGGATGAAGAACTCTTCACTAAATGCTCTCAGCTGAACATGAGCTCTTAGTCTGTACTCGGCTTTACTTCCACTCTATATAGGAGGTCTCAACCTCTCCTTTAACTTAGATAGCGGGCTAAGTTTTTAGAGATGCAGAGCAGCTCTTTCTGAAACCACTTTGCTGACAAGCATGGGCGAACCCATGAGTAGGCTGCACCGGGCAGCCCACAAGAATGTTCCTAAAGGATTATTAGTTTAGTCTAGCTCACTCAAAACCTATTTAAAAGCTAAGTCTAGCCTAGCCCAAGAAGGACACTGAATACAAAACGAAGAGAGGGAGAGAGAGTGTGCAAGCTTCGAGATTGTGCCATCAGTTCCATCAGCTCTCTGGCTGCGAGTGCCAGCTTCGATAGAGCCATTGTTGGATGTAACAGTTTGGTTGGTTTTACACACCCATAATCTATTCAATACTTTATTTCTATGAAAAGCTATCTCATTTTTCCAATTTTATATCCTTTCTTGTAGACTTGGTTTTACACACCTATAACATGTTCGATACTTTGTTTCTATGAAAAGTTCTTCAATTTTTCCAATTTTTTTCCTTTCTTGTAATCATTGTATTTGGCCCAAAAGGAGGTAAAAGAAAACCAGATTGCGCCCAAGAAGCTCCTGGTCTTGTGAATCTTGAAGAGGAAATTGCTTTTGAGGACCTTATTTTTCTATATCCTCTCTCTCTCAGTGCAGGACCCTGATCTATATCCTGACTGTTCTTGCCGAGCCTCTCAACAAAGCTAGGACCTTATTTTTTCGACACTTGTTTGTAAGTGTCTGTTTCTTTAGTCTGTGTAAATTTTAGCCTTTTGGCTCATCTCATCAAAAAAACAAAGCTAGGACCTTGTTTTATCCACACCGGTGAAAGGACCATCCAAACTTGGAGATAATTTACTAGTTTAGCTGAGATTGTGGATAAGGAACACAGAAGGCTTCTTGCGCATAAGTCCATAATTGAGAAACGGAAGAAGGAGCACGAAAGACATATGCTTGAGATGGTACTCTACAATGTCTTTTTTTTCACAAATACATATTTTGTTTTCTTCATTGTCAAATTGGTTGGAATCTAACTATTGACATAACATTTGGAAGGAACTTGAGGAGGAATAAAAAAACCATAATGATTTCTATTGCTTTAGATAACATTAGGATCCTTTTCCTTCTATGTTGTAGGTTCTTTTGAATACATCTTAAGCATCTTTTGAATACCAAAATGATACTATTTCTTTATCAATGTTAGACTATTTGGAACCTTAATGGAATTTGAATTTTGTGAAAACAATAGCTGTTATTGTCATTAAATATTGTGGAATGAAGCAAGGCAGCCAGGGCGGACTTCAAATCCTGGGTCCGCCCCTGCTGACAAGCTTGAATTTTGAGCAGACAACGTCGAGTAGCGTGCAGTGCTTCCAGGCTACTTTGCATCTATCAACCCAACTGGTTTTGATCTTTGAACCTTGGAAAGTTACTAAGTTATTTCTGATTTGAAGCTAAATTTGTTTCTTGAGCTTTTGGAAAGTAGCAGAGCTTCTTCTAAGTAAAAACTCCAGCTTTCTTCTTTGTGCAATGCTGCTAGTCAATGGTTGCAACTTCAACCTGCTGGACCTCCATCTTTCCCATATCAACTCAAACATTTCTGCAAGCTTGGCTAGTTGCATCTACAAAACTGGCTCCTTCACACTAACTTCAAGCAATTTAACTTTTCAGTTTCAGGCTGTTGGTCCTCCAGCTTCCTTATGCCAGATCCAAGCAATCTTTAAAGGTTGCAGCAATCTTGTACAGGATATTATGCATTGGTTCCTGATGTCAAACACATGAGTTGCAGCTGCTGCTTCAAACCTTGATAACAACCATGTTTTTAACCAAACCAGCCTTGATCAAAGAACAATTACAATACTTTGTTTCTTAATTACAAACTAATGACGTTTTGTTGACAAACTAATCAATTACATAACTAACAGCCGCCAACAAAAGAGAGCGCCGAGCTGGTGGCCGTCGTCCTCGGCAGGAGGACTGTAATTTCTGGTGCTGCGAGTAAGAAGCACAACATCCGGTTTCTTCAGTCAGTTCCGAGTCCGGGAGCTGCCAACTAGATTTAATATTCGAGATTCACATTCATATCTTGTATTGTTGTGAGCTTTATCTGCTCAGGAAAAGTTTTGTAGGTCATGTCTCGTATCGCCATTATATCTTTGTTTGGATTCCAAAATTCATTCCTTTAGCAAATCTATTCATTTGTAGCCTACTGAAATCACATTCTTTTATTTTACAGATAATTGACATTTAGGGCTTTGAGAAGGAAATATTTACCCAAAACACCATGTACCTTTTTTTTAAGGCATTTAGGGCAAACATCTTTTTTTAGGGGGATTAGGCCAAAACCCCATATTACACATGTCGTTCGTCCAAAACCCAAACAGGGTCGCTAAAAACCCCCCGCTGCTAGTTTCTAGGGCAAAAACCCCAAATAACATAAAAAGGACGAGACTGCCCTCGCGTGCCTACGATCATCCATCCCGTCTTTTTTCCACTCCGACCAGCTTCTCCGTTTCCATTTTCATCTTCCACCCCTCGCACTCGCTCGCTCTCTTCCGGCGTCTCACTCGACTCTTGATTCCTAGCGTTCCGTCGTCTCTATCGACCTCGGCGTCTTCACAAACATTGCAGCTCCTCAACGGTCCATCCCTCTCACCTCCATTTTCATCTTTCTCAACCCGGATACCCCAATCCAGACCTCAACAAGGATGGGGAAGAATGTGAAGACGGTAACTTTCGATTCTTATCCGTTTTTCTATTAATTCCGATGGATTTATCTTTGACATTCATTTCATCTTTGCGATTGATGCCAACAAGTCCATTTTTATCTTCTTGATTTTATGATAATTAGATTGCAATGTGTTTTAGGGTTTACTCATATGTTTTCAATCGGATAAAACCCTAAAAAAATGAAAAAGATGAAAATAGCGATGGAAAGTCAGTTAGGCACATTGAAGCCCTATCTCTTCAACTATATTATACTTATTATTTGATTTGTAGGATTCCTCTTCATTGAAGGTCATTTTCATCTCTGTCATTCATTTTCATCTCTCTGATCATTTTCATCTCTCTGATCATTTTCATCTTTGATCATTTTCATCTCTGATCAATTTCCACCAGTGAAAGACTTGTCCATCTTATAAAACAACTGGTGAGAGTTAGAATCTTTCTCAAGCTAGCTGCAGATTTAGAATACGACAGGAAAAGCTTGAAATCCGAAGGAATGCATTTCTGCAGCAAAATGTTCTACATCTTGTCAGAAATTTGGTTATATGGATTGGATAATTAACATATCTGCATTCTGAGAAATGGTATATGTGGTGTGTGTGATGTGTCTCTTTTTTTATTTGTTATAAGGATTGAATAATTAACAGATCTCCATTCATCTGTGTCATTCTCTCTTTGTGGATTCATTTTCATCTCTCTGATCATTTTCATCTCTGTCGTTCATTTTCATCTTCCAGCGTAAACAACAATACAGATCAGCTTTGGCAGGGATTGTGTCAGTGTTTGAGCAAGTTCACACACTTATCAAGCCTGCACATTTTGACATGATGATGAAAACCCCATTTTATGCACTGTTCTTGGCGATCTATGAGAGGAAGATCACCAAGAACATGTGTATAAAGCGTGACGAGGACATCACACGAATACTCAATCGATACAATCGATATAGTCACACATTCAGGTTTGGAAACGAAAACCATATGATTACAAAGAGAGATATTCAAATCATTTTTGGACTGATAGAAGTTGATAGGAAGATAGAAGTTTTCAAGGGGCCGAAGAAGAAGCCCTCGGCCTTCGGGGATAGAGTATTCAGAGGCCTCAAACAGATCAATCTGAGCTCCTTGAAGAATGAGCTAGTGAGGCAGTTTTCTGGTAAAACAAAAACAAATCAAGAGGATAGTGTAAGACTTTGCTGCCTCATGCTCCTTGGATCCTTCTTCTTCACTATTTCTGGACCACAGCTTGCATGGGGTTATTTGGAGCTCGTTGAAGATCTTAACAAGATGACAACATATGACTGGAGTGGTGCCATTTTGGAATACCTTGTGGAATCAATGCAAAAGAAGATAACCACTCCCACAAGGGTCCAAGGATGCACAACCCTCTTACTGGTATGAGTTCCTTCCTTGAATACAATTATATTATGCTTCTTTTAATAGTTGCAATTGATGTTCATCTTTCATCTCTGCTTTCATCTCTCTGGTGTATTTTCATCTCTCTGGTGTATTTTCATCTCTCTGGTCTACTTCCATCTCTCTGGTCTACTTTCATCTCTATTTTCATCTCTCTGGTCTACTTTCATCTCTCTGGTCCACTTCCATCTCTCTGGTCTACTTTCATCTCTCCGGTATACTTTCATCTCTACTTTCATCTCTCTGGTCCACTTTCATCTCTATGGTCTACTTTCATCTCTCGGATCTATTTCCATCTCTATTTTCATCTCTCTGGTCCACTTTTATCTCTCTGGTCTACTTTCATCTCTCTGATCTATTATTATCTTTACAATTGATTCTTATCTTTTAATTGGATAATCAAGTTTGGTTATCTTATGCTTCTTTCGATAGTTGCATGTGTCAATGGATACAAATTTAGTCAGCATCTTCCTATATTTTTTTTTGCAGTACTGGTATTGCGAGCTGACAGGCGTGATTACACCCATCATTAACAAAGACATGATGCCGAGATGCATCAAATGGGACCTGAATCAGGGAAGAAGAGGTATCTTTGTAGACCATGACATCATTTCAACACCGGTGAGCTAAATTAGTTCAGCATTGTATACATTTCTTATCTTTGATCTTTCCAACTGATTTATGCTAATTTCCATGGCAATTGATGTAGGGCAATCCAGAAAATCTAAATCCAACAGAAGAAGAGCTACAAGAATATGTGAATCCTCAGCTCACTGATGAAGGAGATGAAGAAGTTGATGAAGACCATGATGATGGCATTCAAAAAGAAGATGAAGCAGAAGAAGTGCAAAATGAAGAAGATGAAAATGAAGAAGATGAAAATGGAGGAGATGACCAGGATGATAATGAAGAAGCATCTTCCTCACACTCATCGCATGATAAAGAACAGTCTTGTCTGCATGATGTTGGTATCCAATTGAATGATGAGTCATATGTACAGACTCATGTTGATAATGTGAGTGTCATTTTCATGTTTCTGACTTTCCTATGCAATAACATGAAATCAGCATCTAATTATCACATGACATTCTAAACTTTAGGTTGAAGTTCATAAACCTGATGTGGAAAAAGAGTTTCAAGATGACGTAGGGCCTGACAGCCTTCATGACTTGTACAGAAATGTAAGTGTCCCTTGATTTTATCTATGAATTCATTTTCATCTTTCTTCTGTTGAATGCACAAGTTCATTTTTATCTTTCTTCTGTAAAATGGTGGGCCAAACATACATCCCAACCTTAGCATCGTTGATGAGCTGAAGACTGAGATCAACGGGCTCAAAAAAGATGTCGAGGCTGCAAATACTGAGATACTTCGTATGAGGGAGAAGATCGAACTACTTGAATGCGATAAATTGGAGATTGAGCTATCAATGAAGAGAAAGGAAGAGGATCTCAATAAGTATGCTAAAGACAATCTACAGCTCATGATGGAGAAAAGGATGTTGGAGGAGAGGCTTGAAGCATTTGAAAATCCAATCAGTGTGCCTCCATTGAATGCTGATGCCTCCCCACTTGAAAAAAAGATTCAAGAGCTGACAGGAGATCTAAAAGCTAAAGATAGGACTCTATCATCTTTTAAGAACAAATTACAGCTTGCAACAGATGAACTCAGCCAAAAGAAACTGGAGTACAAAGTGCTCACCGAAGAAAAAGCAAAGCTGCAGAAAGAAGCAGAAGAAAAAATTACAAAGTATGACGAACAAGTGTCCATGATTAGGAAATTAAATGAAGAGATCAATTTAATGAGAAAGGAGCACGAAGACACCATTCATGATGCTCATGCACAACTGGCTCAGGAACAAGAAAAATTCAAAAAGGAGTTGGAAAGTGCCAAAGTTATTGACCCGAGCTCCATGGTATTAAGGGTAAAGGTAAAAAAAAGGGGCATAAAAAAAGATCCGAAATACCAGTACAACACCGGAAAGTAGCCAAAACATGTGAGGTATGCTGAAGATTTGAAGAAGTTGAAAAAGAAGAATCAATGTAAAGGTGGCAAGGAACTAGATCTTGAAGTATACAACAAATTAAGTGAAATTATTGGGGAATCTAGCTTAAGGTAACAACACATGCTCCATTGTGAAGATTTCTTATGTTTAATATCGCAAGTACTTGTCACTGACAGTTCACATACTATGCAATGCCACATTATGGAGAAACAATGATGCTTATAACAAGATTGTAGTGGCCGAAGATATCCTTGACATAGTCAATGGGGCATACATCCCCGACAATGTAAGTGAATCATTCTTGTAATCATTCTTTGGTCAGCAATACTTTCATCTCTTTGTTCTACTTTCATCTCTCTGGTCTATTTTCATCTCTCTGGTCTACTTTCATCTCTCTGGTGTATTTTCATCTCTACTTTCATCTCTCTGGTCTATTTTCATCTCTCTGGTGTATTTTCATCTCTCTGGTCTACTTTCATCTCTCTGGTCTACTTTCATCTCTCTTGTCTATTTTCATCTCTCTTGTCTATTTTCATCTTTCTAAACCCTTATGGTCTTTCAGGTCATAGATGCCTATTCCAAAATCATATGTGAGGATGAGTCCGTTAATAAAACATGCTGCTTCATGGAATCAAACTCTTGGGTATGTGCATCTTTCAGGTGAAGTTGAGTATTACTAACATCTGTAATGATCATTACTAATGCCAATGTACATGCATCTGTAGGAATTCATTGTAAGAAAAGAAAATAAAGACTTCACAAAAAAAGTGTACTTGAAAATTGCTGAAGCTGGTTGGCAGGATCCACAACCTAGCATTTTCTTCCTAATCTGCTCCAATGGGAGCTTCAAAGACAGAGAGCCCAACCACTTTACACTCTTAGTGCTTCATCTTGTTAATGAAAAGTGGTATTTTTACAATCCAATGAAAGAAAGAGATGCCCGTGAGGATCCATTCTTCGAAGACAAAAAGAGACTTGTAAGTCAAACACTCAGTATATGAATTCATGAATCCCACAGGGATGCAACCTTGACCTAATGCACATTAAAATCTTCTTTTTTAATGCAGAAAGAATGCATTGAAGTGCTAGCAAAAGAAATGGTGGATGTTGGCACACAAGATAGGATTCTCTCCATTGAGGATGTTTGTGATATACCACAACAAAGAAATTCAACGTAAGTACTTATCAAACAATAGCCTGGCAGCTCATGCATTTATGAATATTAAGCATTAAATGCTACATGAGTCTAACTTCAGCTTTCCAAAAAAACAACAGGGCTGATTGTGCAATTTTTGTATGCTACTACATGGAGATGCTGGCACTAAATCAAACTTTGCCAAAACAGTTGAAACAAGGAGATGTAAACAAATTCAGGGCAAAGATTGTTGAGAAGCTTGTATTGCATAATTGAAGCATAGCTAACAGCAATACATTGTTACAACTAATTCAATCACATCTCATTGTACATTCACAGAGTTACAATTACATACTTACTTTGAAGTTGTACATTGATTTCAAAGTTGTAAACACAAAGATACAGATACATTTGACTGGTATCTGATATCTAAGATGTATTGATACCAGAAAGATGAAAATTGTATGATTGTAATCCTTCAGCAATAATATAATTGTACATTCACATCTGATTGACATGTGTTGTGTCACATCTGGAATGATTAGATTAAATGAAACAGTTTAGTATGAAATTGATGTCCTGTGTTTTCGTCAAAAAGATGAAAATTAACAGGGGTTACAAATCCAAGAAAGATGAAATTTATTCAAATGGACATAATGTATTTGAACATGGGTTACAAATCTATTCATTTTCATCTTTCTAAATCTTTCTGGTCTAAATGCCTATGCAAAAATCCTAAATGAGATGAAAGTAGACCAGAGAGATAAAAGTACACCAGAGAGATGAAAGTAGACCAGAGAGATGAAAATAGACATTCTGAGAATAAAAATAGACCAGAGAGATGAAAGTAGAGATGGAAATACACCAGAGAGATGAAAGTAGACCAGAGAGATGAAAGTAAACCAGAGAGATGAAAATAGACCAGAGAGATGAAAGTAGAGATGAAAGTAGACCAGAGAGATGAAAATAGACCAGAGAGATGAAAGTAGACCAGAGAGATGAAAATAGACCAAAGAGATGAAAGTAGACCAGAGAGATGAAAATAGGCCAGAGAGATGAAAATACACCAGAGAGATGAAAGTAGACCAGAGAGATGAAAGTAAACCAGAGAGATGAAAATAGACCAGAGAGAGGAATGAAATCAGAATCAAAGCAACTAATGTCAATTACATTTTCAAAAAGTACAAAGAATGATCAATTATTCCACTCATTTTCTTCCAATACAAAATTTCAATCAAGCATTTCATTGCAATGGTTCAGTACATGTCTTCCGGTTATGATTCCCCTCGAGACCACAACGCGAATATTTCATGGTTCTCACATCCTCACCCCTTGATCTCATCCTCTTCTTCCTCGGCCTTCCTGGAGGCCTCTTGGACAATGGAGGGAGAATTACAGCTTCATCTGTGGACGCATGATTTTGCTTATCAATAGAAGGAACCGGGTAAATTGGATAGGAATAAGACAAAGCATATGATGACTTATAGAAATAAACATCCACAAACGAATTGAGGTCTTGTCCAAAAGCCATGATGCAGGCGATAGCGTGGGAGCATGGCACACCATTCAATTGCCATTTGCGACATGAACATGTCATCTTCTCTAAATCAACTGAAACTGATGGATTCGATTCAACTTAGAATAGTGTACTGGTAGAATTCTTGACAAACCAAGCCCTCGCTTCCTCAAAGGATGCATTAATCCTCCTATCAATTTCTGGACATATGACAGAATTCCACTTATTGCAAACAACCCCCCTATCTGCATGTACAAACACAATGTCAATACCAACAAGTATCAATGTAACTCATCAGAAAGATGATTGACTCAATGAACAAGAAAATGAAATTGATTGGTTCACTGCAATCATCAAAGATGAAAATGGAAAATGTCAGATTCAATTCATGGATACTTATTTGTGCTATATTAATTTTGAATGATCTCTTTTAGACCATACGTACCAGACAATTGTTGCATCAATTTCGTCCGTATCAACTCCACCATATTAGTGATCGGAAGAAACCTTTCATTCTTAATCCATGAATTGAAAGACTCGGCGGCACTGGAACACATCTCACTATACCTATTTCCTTTGAAATAGGCATTCACCCAATACTCCCTTGGTAGATTCAGCAAGAAACTCTCCGCAATACGTCCACCCTCAGCCAAGAACTCATCAATCTTTTTTTGATAATGTTCAGCAGTCAGAGCATAGGCACATTCACAAAGCTTGTAACACATTTTATCCTTGAACTTGCCATTGCAGCGCCTACGATTAAGAGCATCCTTCAAATTCTGTTTCAAATGGAATAAACAATAGGCATGAGGGCTTCTTGGAAACACAAAGGACACAGCTTTTAAAAGCCCAGCGTTCCAGTCTGAAACAAAAGTTATGATGCGGTCCTTTGATACAATTTCTCTCAGACATTCCAAAAACCAAAACCAATTAGCTTCGTTCTCAGAATCAACGATGGAAAATTCAAGTGGAAATAGACCTGCAAAATTGGATGTGGAAAAGATAAAAGTGAGTAAAAAGGAAAGATAAAAATGAAGACTAAAACTAAAAGATATAAATATTAGAATGATTGGCATTCTGTGATACAACAGACAAGATGAAAATGATTCAATGCATCAATTTTCATTGTGTTGTGCTGCGATAAAATTGACAATTGCAATATTGTAATCATAAGAGAGATAAAAATCCAGCATGCATATGTCTCACATTTAATTGACAACTGCAATACTGTAATCATTTTTAATTTACTTTCATCTTTCTCATTCATTTTCATCTTTCTCTCATTCATTTTCATCTTTCTCATTCATTTTAATCTTTGTTGATGTAATTTCATCTTTCTCATTCATTTTCATCTTTCAGGGTAAACAACAGTATATATCAGCGTTGGCAGGGATAGTGTCAGTTATTGAACAAGCTCATACATTTATCAAGCCAGAGCAAGCTAAAGATAGGACTCTTACCTTGGTTCCCATCCTTGGCGGTGGCAGCCAGCAAATGCCCTTTGAATTTTGTCTTTAGATGTGTTCCATCAAGAAAAAGCAACGGATGACAATATCTAAAACCATTTATGCAGCCCTTGAAAGCAACAAACATCCTTTTGAAACGGCTTGAATCCTAATCAACTTCAATAGCAAAACAAGAACCTGGATTTGCGTTGATTGCAGCCCTAGCATACCAACGTAAATCGCCAAAGGATTCATCATGATCACCAAAAGCACCCTTCTTGGCCATCTCGACGCCTGACCATGCGTGGTCATAAGATATATGTAAACCATAGTTTGTGGTGAACTATTGAACTATGTCAATAGGATGCGTAGCTGTCTTAGCACGCACCTGGTCTTCAATCATACTTGCAACCAACTTGGAGCTCATCCGATTATGCTTATATGCACGGGAAGCTGCTCCACATATATGGATGTTAATAAGCTTCCTCAAATAAAAGAACTCATTGATCGGTTCATGAGTAGCATGCACCATCCAATCACAACCAGTATTATCCTTCTTCGGGCACATTGCTGTGACTCTAGTAGGCTCATTTCTTACAAATTTATACCCATAGCCCGATGCAAGTGATTGCTTCTGCAAACACAATTTAAACTCTGTCACACCGCCTTCAAATTTCTGCCCCACATGAGTGATAGATCGATCCCAACCAACCGTCATTAACGTCCTTTTTTTATGACGACAAAAACCAGCCAGCATATCAACCTCAGCATCATCAGCGACATTATCAATCCGTGAAGAACCCACATCACTTCCACTGCCACAAATGCTAAGACCACCGTCCGAAACTTCCACATCAATAAATTGGAGCCCCAAAGTAGCTGCAACTGAAAATAAACCATCGAAATCACAATCCGAAGCAAGAAAGCATCTTGGATGCGCAGGTATCGGATAATAGAGCCTTATAGCATCCCTAGACAATTTGGTCCATCTGTCACAAAGATGACTCACAAGCTGATTTAAAGAAGCTCCAATTCTTGCTTACCAAACAACAGTATCATCACCATACGTGCAGAACAACACCAACTTGTCCAACATTAGTGATCCTGTACACACCACATGTCAACTAAGAATGAGTAACAAATTCTGTATTCAAACAGCAGAAAGATAAAAATGAAATCGAACATAGACCATGATGATGTTGTTAAAAAAGAAGATGAAGCAGAAGAAGAGCAAAATGATGATGGCAATGATAATTGAACAGTTGCACTTAAATAATCATGAGCATTAATCTCTATTTTCATCTCTCTGGTCTACTTTCATCTCTCTGGTCCACTTTCATCTCTCTGGTCTATTTCCATCTCTACTTTCATCTCTCTGGTCTATTTTCATCTCTGGTTTACTTTCATCTCTCTGGTCTATTTCCATCTCTATTTTCATCTCTCTGGTCTATTTTCATCTCTCTGGTCTACTTTCATCTCTCTGATCTACTTTCATCTCTCTGACCTATTTTCATCTTTCTAGTCTTTCATATTGCTAGGCTATTCACATGCTTTGAGCTAAATTAGTTCAGCATTGTATACATTTCTTATCTTTGATCTTTTCAACTGATTTATGCTAATTTCCATGGCAATTGATGTAGGGCAATCCAGAAAATCTAAATCCAACAGAAGAAGAGCTACAAGAATATGTGAATCCTCAGCTCACTGATGAATGAGATGAAGAAGTTGATGACGACCGGTGAGCTAAATTAGTTCAGCATTGTATATATTTTCATCTTTCTAGCCTTTCATATTGCTAGGCTATTCACATGCTTTGAGCTACATGGCAATAGACGTACTTATCACAGAGTGGTTATATGCAACACTTCACAAGCCATAGATTGAAAACTTGGATTTCAGGAGAAAAAGAAATCAACCAAAAAACGAATCAAATAACACAATAATACTGAAAAAAGTGACAAAATCATCAATAAATACCCAATCTAGGATTTCAATTTAGGGAATATGAACGAGGAAGCGGCCACGTGTTAGGGTTCTCGAAGAAGACGGCAAATGATCGTCGAAGAAAGATGACGGCAACTAAAGCTGCTCACCGTGCGTTAGATCGTCGAAGGGAGACGAGACGACGACAACTAAAGCTGCTCGCGCGTTCAGTGGATCGTCGGATGAAGACGAGATGACAGGAACTAAAGATGCTTGCATACGCAGTGGATCGTCGGATGAAAACGAGACGAAAGGAACTAAAGATGCTTGCATACGCAGTGGATCATCGGATGAAGACGAAAAGACGGCAACTAAAGATGCTCGCACGTGCGGTGGATCATCGGAGGAAGACGAGACAACTAATGGGGTTTTTGGTATGCAAGGATCATCGGAGGAAGATGGCAAATAACATCAGCATATAAGGGCATTTCTGACTTTTTAGATCATTAATACGTGACGGTTAATATTGTGATGGGGTTTTCACCTTAAAAACGAGACTAATGGGTTTTTTTATGATAACTTTTGTTAAACTGGTGTTAACACCAATTATCCGCTTTTTTTAATACTAAAATGCCCTTCCAGTGACTGTTCATATTCTTAGTGACTGTTCCTATTCCTACTGGAAAGTAACTACCTAATGGAAAGTAAGTTACTTTCCAGATTAAACCAATGGAAAGTAAGTTACTTTCCAGTTTAAACCAATGGAAATAAACCATACTAGTTACTTTCCATATGTACAAGTTACTTTCCATTTTTTTGTAAATGTACAAGTTACTAACTCTCTCTCATCAATTAATGGAAAGTAAGTTATTTTCCAGTTTAAACCAATGGAAATAAATCAGTGGAAAGTAACTTGTACATGTTACTTTCCATATACAAGTTACTTTCCACTATTTTTACAATTGTACAAGTTATTTTTTAAATTAACTTGAAAATTTCCACTATGTACAAATTTCTTT